>RXPK01000114.1:3042067-3142000 GCA_004143645.1 Protaetia brevitarsis
CTTGTTGTATGTGTGTACGTAACTATGTATGTACCATCTTTAGCAAATTAAATGCGAATCTTAGCTCGCAAATCTTCGATTAATTGATACAATCGAAGCTGCAGCACACTGAAATAGTAATTACAAATTATTTGCAAGCAATTCTGAATTATGCATTACTCGGTACGCAGTACTTGTAGTTTCGGTTGCATAAATAATCGAAGATTTGTGAAGTTTCAATACGCATTTAATTTGTTAAAGATGGTACGTTATATACATATATATGTATTCATGTTCTAACCATATTAATTATTAGTTAGTGGTAACATTTCCAAAAATAATTACGACAGCACAATAAAAACAAATGTTATTAATATATACAACAGAATTTAAGTACTTATAAAAGTGTGTTGTGTTATAATTATAATTACTATTATTAGGGATGTGTTTGGAACTGTAAATGTATTATATTAGAACAAAGTGACAAAAAGGAATAGATATACACATATAGATATATAGTAAATAAATATGCGTTTAGATTATAGAGCATACTTGGCTGACAATATTTATACAATACTATGAAAAAAAATATTTATCTATAGAAAATAATATATTGTAGTGCTAGAAGATTATAAAAAGAAGTTATATAAGTAACCTTGAATTAAAAATTATTAAGCTGTAGTATTTTTGTTAAATTGCTGTGAAGTTATTGGTGGTATACGTATTTATTATATACATTCATGTGATTATGTTTAAACATATCATTAACAATAATTTCGTTTATAGTTTTATTTAACATTTCCTCGTGTTAATAAAAACAAAATTATTAACACAACATGCAGCTACTACCAAAGAAAATTATATAAATTTCAAATATATATATACCTAATATAATAATTATGTATTAGGTGTACTTAGGTATATAACATAGTCTAAAATATTTAATTTCGTTATAGTATTTGAACTTTGAATAGTTTATGATCCGCAATAAATTAAATTATACTTAAATGATATATTTCAACTATGGTACAAGTTGTATGTCTATTTTGGTATTATAAAACCTGATTAGATACATCTGCAAATGGACCTAATATTAGTACATATAGCAATTAACAGTCATAATTTTAATTTTTTGTGTGGTATTGACAGAATCATAAAATTCGTTTGTTTTTTGACAAGTAAATATTGTAAGGAAATGTTTCATTGCGGTATGGCATAGTGCGCTTGATTTATAATATAATATAGCTCTTTTCTCTTTTATAAAAACATACAGTCCAATTTTCATATATTAAACTATATCTCGAAATTTGAGTTATCTTTTAGCGCATAGTCGAAGCGTTCAATAAATAAACCTGTGCACTGCATACAGCCCATTTCACACTAATCAAGAATTGTAATTATAAATATAATCATAATTCTAACCATAAGAATTTATCTGTAGAACATGCTTCAATTTTATAGTACAAAATATAATTCTGAAAATATTTTATATTTACGCTATTCATAACTAATTTAACCAGAATTATAATCGTTATTATTGATAATTGAATCCCTCCCCCTTCAATGTTTTTCTCGGATTTTTCGCTATGTAAATCGAAAGGCCGCTTTACAGTTTTGCAATTTTTGTTGCATGTAATTTTTTTATTGCGTACAATAAAAATAGCGCATGCGCATTTAATCGATTTCGATCAACTGAGCGCAATTTACTTGTATCGGGCGTGCAATACACGGAATAGCGCATGCTATTTCAAAAAAATAAAACCCACGTGTTTCAGCGTTAAAAGAAGCCGATTGAGTCCGTTTTGTTTTTTTAAAACATATTTCATTATTTAGTACGTACTGTATATATAAATAAGAGAATTTAATAAAATTTATCACAATTTTGATTAAATCTTAAAGCCGCTTTACAGCTCACAATTTTTTTATCGCGTGCAATAAAAATAGCACATGCGCATTCAATGGATTTCGATCAGCTGAGTGCAATTTTACTAGTATTGCGCGTGCAATACATGGGAATAGAGCATGTACCATTTTTACTTCACGCAATCAAAAAATTGCGAACTGTAAGGCGACCTTAAGCTAAGATATTTAAAGAAGGCTTTGAAAGGTGCTGTTATTTACCTATATATGAGTAATACATTCTCGCAATGTTCGAGTGCAGCAAAAAAAAATGCAAAATATAGATATTCGAAGTGTAGGTATATACAAGGTGCCAAAAAATGACTTTTTGAGAAAATTGAAAGACGTTGAGGGAACCGAGATAGACATTTTTGGCTTAGCAAATAAGTTAAAAATTGATTATATTATTAATTTCTCTGGTTTAAGTAAAAGTTTGTTTAAAGTTAAACTTCGCGAAAATATTAGGTAACCTAATCAACACGTGAATGTGGAAAGTAATTATACAATCTTAACCAATCGTTCCTGCGCTCAAAATGATTTGATTGTCTCCATCATTATTCAAATCCTTTCAATTTTGTCAATTGTAAATACAGCATTAAACCTGTTAGCCAATGCAACAGTAGAATCGTTTTACTGGGTTAGAGCGATATCGCGCACTGCATTTCTCTCATTTCATTGTTACTTCCAACATCAAACATGCATAATTATCTTTAATTTAGTTAAAAAAAAACAGATTTACTACTCTATTTATTGTTTTGATGTTACGCATAAGCTGCATTACCGTTTTTCCTATGCGTTGTATGTTCCATGCTAGCCTCTGTCAAGATCTAAACTGATTTCGCGGCAAAACTTTTTATGCATGCATACATGTTAAATCGGAACGATGTATCGTTACATCAGACGCATACAATCCATTATGCGCGACTCGGAACGCAGCCATAGACATAAGTCCGGGTTGAGGTGTTAAAACGCAGTTGCACCAATCTACTGACTGTCACATTGGTGCATTTTTTGAAATAAGATTTTCAAAATATTCTTTTCAGCCAAGAAATTATAAATGTACGGCACCCCAACTCACCTTTGGCTTGTCCCTGAAACTGAGTTGTCGCGCTATAAATGGCACTTACCGCACTCTAGCGTAAATAACTATTTTAGCACTTTGTATATTGAATATTTTTGTGAAATCAATTTAGTTATATGAAAATTCGACTGTATACATCCATCTCGGCCACTACACTAAAACAAGCTCTAGCGAAAGAAATTTGGAGACAACTTCTGCAGCAGCGGCTCGTGCAAGCATCACCGAGATGGCTACAGTAATGATTGAAGTTCTTCGTTTGCTGTCGGTACGATACATCTATACATACATGTTTCGAGGTATGAAGAACTTCGATCGATGGTCGTAGCCTTCTCGGTGACGTATGCACGAGCCGCCACTTCACTTGCTATATGTCATCAAATATAATAAATACATATATTGAACAGATTTTAAAAAAAGTGCACATAATTGGTATTAAAGAAAACGGGTCGTTGAAAAAAAAATCTGTAAATGTATCATCTATGACAAACGAAAAATGTTTGTGCATTACTTATTGATATATTACGTCGACTTACAGGACCAAAATATTAGCATCTGCTGGAGTTTCCTCGTATGTTAAGAATTTCGTTCGACGTTTAGCTACTCATCTTCTTAGCAATAGAACGCGCACTGGTTCAGCTAGGCTCGGTCAGCTCGGAAAAGAGCAATCGACGGTCAGTTTTTGCTACACGTGAATTTAAATGAAGGCCCGCGCACTGGTTCGGATCGGATCGGATCGGATCGCATCGCATAGCAAAATGTCGAACCAGTGCGCGGCCCTTCATTTAACTGCCGATTGCTCTTTTCCGACCCGACTCGATCCAGTGCGCGTTCTGCTTTAGCGTTACATTATATTGATGACATGCGGTAAAATCTGGAAGGCTTTAGTATTGATACTTATTATTTGTTAGAGTATACAACAATAAATCAAACGATACTATACATTCACTGCATTGATAGCTCCATTACGTACTTATACTATCGTATGCGGAATTTGTATTTTTTTAAAGTAAAAATGCGCAAATTTGTTGAGTATAGCGAATGTTAACTAGTTGTAAAACCGTTTATTTATTTATTATTAATTGAACTTTTTCCTATAGGGTATGACAGCCTAAGAATGGAGTCATGTCAGTCACTAGTACTTAAGTTGTAAATCTGTAAAGTATTAGAATCACAATATAAAATATAAATGTGTATTAAATTTAGTAAATTGTGTTTTCTTCTATGATAGGATATATTTATTTTATGTTTCACTGTCCATAATTAGGTGATGACAGATAAATAAAATAAATAAATCGGAAATGTACTTCCTAATTCTTTATTAATTTACTATATGGGATCAAATTGGCAACTAGTTTCGACATGTGATGTAAGAAATGTCTTCCACAACATGACCCATAATAGTCAGTGGATTAGAAAAGAACTACACAAACAGTGTAATTTGTAATATGATTTTTAAATATATGATTTGCGACCGGACATCGTGGGCGAAATGCGGATTGTCCGGCCGCAATAGTCAAGCAGTTACTCAAATAAGAATTAGGAAGTACATTTACAATTTATTTATTATTTTTATATATTTATTTCATTATTTTTTTTATATAAATATTTATAGCACGTAATACTAATCAAGGATCAGGTAACAAGTAAAATCTTTTTGTTGATGGTGCATAGTTGTAGTAAAAGCGAATAAATATGGTTACTATAAAAAAAGAGCTAGAGTAGATACATCTTTATAGGATTTCCGATATTTATAACATAGCAACAAGACAATTCTATACAATATGTTGCTTTGGACAAAAAAAGAAAAAAAAACCTAAAACCTGTCGAAAATTTAAAGAGTAGATTTGACTTGAAAGGACGTGAGCCCCATCAAAATAGAAAGCGGCGGTTTACAAAACAATGATTATTGCGAATGGCCAAGTTTCGTATTATTCATGTCTGGTTTTTGAAAAAAGTGTATATCAACACATACAATTTTGGTTTTACGAACGCAAACATTTTTCGTTTGCTCTTTGTATACATTGTGGATACTACCCTTGTAGCCCGTTAGAAAATAACCGATATCTCATAACGAATTCTCAATCGGAAATGGAATTGGCCGACTGGAGTTATAACAATCAGATAAATACATTTACTCGACGATGAATGCGTACAGCTGAAATACGAAATAGCGAAATTACTCTTTTATATCGAACTGAAGAGTATGTATGCATGTATGTGGACAGGGTGATGTTACACTGCGACTTAAAACATCTATTGTGCCCCTATTCTTGCTGCTTTACGGATGGCCTTCGAATCCTATTCCTTTCAAAAAGTATAGGATATTAGACCCCAGGTTAGGTAAGCCTCCCTCTTTGATTTCACATGCTCCTAGGTGCAACGCCGTTGAGTTGCACAGTGCTGCGCAATTTGAGAGGAGATGGATGGGTGTTTCATCCTGTTCCCCACAAAATCTACATTCAGATTCCTTTGCGAATCCAAGCTTACTCAGATGTCCTTTCAGTTTACAATGGCCTGGAAGTATTCATATGCGAATTCTTACTCAGGTTGATGCATTCTGTAAACCTCTTCTGGTTATAGGTTCCTAGAAGAATTTTACTTTGTCTCATTTCTTGATGGTCTATCATAGATCCATTAGATATTATTTGCGGATATCCATAATATCGATTATACGTTACAGACATTCTATGGATGTCTCATATATTTCCAGATGACCGCCTATTAGATATCCAAATAATAGTAAATCTAATGGGTATGCTATATAATGCATTTTTAATATATGGATATGCTATCTAGGATACTTTATTTATGAAAACTAAATTATTACAAATCATCCCAACCCGTGCTTCCATCTTAAAAAAGGGTTACTACACGAGGCATACCTATTCTAAGTACTATTCCCATAACAATTGAAATGATCCTACTCTAACTAAGTAATTTCCCTATGATTCTTAATAACAAAATATAATACAGTAGCCTCGCGACCATATGAATACTACTTTTGAGAAATGATAAAATATGTGAAATGTGATTAGTTCACATAATCGCGAGTCTACTGTAAATCAGTTATTATTAAATGCACCCAGGGAACGACTTTCGTTATCTCCCAGCATTCGCCAAGGACACTGATTATATATAATATACTTATATAAATCAATAGCCACGGAGTAAGGGAAAACCATGGCAAAAACCTTACTCTGGAAGAATCTGGAAGAAGTCCAAGACCTTATTATTGATAGCCGCAAATTATTATATCCTTCTGAATGCCGAAGAAGCAGCCTCCGCGTCACCTCAAATTCCGACAGCCTTGCCGTTCTCGCGTAGCTGCTCCCTTTTTCGCACATTCGAAGTTGAAACAGGAAAGATGATGACCTAAAAAACAAACAAAACAACAGCAGTACCTATTCTATTAGTTACTAATAATTTAATCCTAATTATTCTAATCAAGAGTAATTCAATAAAGATTTATATTTCAAATATTTGTGGTTTAACACCAATTCCGACCACTAAAGAGCACAAAATATTCAATTATAAGCGTGCTACCCTACTAACTATCTAAATATCATGCCGTAGCCTATCTAGTTCTTTAGCAACATTACTAAAAAATTCCCACCATTCGATCGACTCATTATCTCTAATATCTGTTTCGCGTCGCGGCCAATTTAACCCCTTAGCTAATGCCCTAATCTCCGTACGCGACCGCCACTCATCAGTGAGTGGACATTCAAATAAGACATGCCCCGCTGTATCTACCCCACCACACTCACAAAGCGAATCATTAACCCTCCCAATTCTACATACATATGATTTAAAATTACCGTGACCTGTTATTAATTCTACCGCCTGATACGATAAATTAATCCTAATTTACCTAAAACGTGTAACGCTACCGGTAAATTTCCTAGTCCACCTCCCATTTAAGGTATTATCCCACCAACTCTGCCAATCATTATCAAGTTTATCCCTAAACGTTTTTTTAACTACGCTAGCCGAAATTAGCCCAAATCTAATAATCAAGTTATCTCCCCTAGATACGCCTCTTTTGCTAATTGATCCGCCCTCTCATTACCGATAGTACCTATGAGTCCCAGTCCAAAAAAAGTTTTATACACCTCACCTTTCGACCTATGCGTAAAAATTCCTAAACCCTCTCGTAAAGTGCCTATAAATTTATCATAACTAATACTCTTTAATTCCGTGGGATGAATTCGTCCCCCTATATCTACTCGCCTTTCTAAATCGCCCGGTTCTAATCTAATTCCCGTTCCGTAATCAAACCTCAAACCTATTTTATTATCGTCCCTACGAATTTAAGTTCCCTCAAACGTAAATCTACTGGTAAAATACCCGAAATAACACACGCCGCGTCTGCCGAAATAGATGAATACGCGTTCGCAGCCCTTACTTTGTCGGCTTTTTGCAGGGGGATTTAACGACGCGGCGTAGTTTTTAACTGCGGCTGCGCTGTTACCAATTTATTTTTGTTTTTCTAAAAAAAATCAATTCATTATTATTTGTACCTCTGAGGAAAATGTACGTTTTTTGGGAACAATTAAGGATTTACGAGTTTAATTTTGAGATTTTATGTGCGTGGTTTTAATAAACGTATTGCTGTGAACTGATGGTCCAAGCATATAAGTAAAGGGAAATTAAAAATGACAAAATTAATTTAGCTAGCTCAGCAAAAATGAATTCAAAAGGGCGCCAGAGATACTTAAATCTCAAGGTAAATTTATTAAAAATTAATAGTGGGCGGTTGCAAAAATGACTTTCATTAAAATTCCCAATAATTGAAATGGCAGATTCAAAAATAAAAGAACTAGTGATTTTAAAATGATATTTACAATCATTAAGTTTATTTTTAAAAAAAAAGAAAAAAAACATTTATTACAATGATGATGATGCAGAAAATGAACCTTGAATTTATGATTCTGGACAAACAAAAACTGCAAGAATTAATATGACAAAGGACGATTTAAAATCCTTTAACAAACAAAATGAAAGACGTTCTAGAAGGAATTTCATAAAAAAAATCATCCACGCGGTCATGGAAATCTAAACTATAATTTACACGTGGAGAAATAGATACAATTTACATTGAATTTAAAATTTAATAGCTCAAAGCTTCACTTCACCTCCCCGAGGTGATTAACAAAAATACAAAACAATTAATAAGAAAACGGATAATTTAACACACTTTCGCGGAATCCTCTAGAACGTTTTACAATAATTACTGATCTAATACTCAAAATGTGTACACAATTAAACAATACAGCAATAATTAAATATGTGAGTTCCTTGAAAGCTAAACAATCAAATAACCGAGCAACAATTTAAAATAAAAATGAATTTACCTCAACGCAATAAAAAAAATAAAACAACATTACTTACGGGCAACTTTCAACGAACTCTCTGCCCTTTTGAAGGCCTCCCGCATATATATAAAATTTACAATTCGTGCGTTGAACGCAGAACGCAACTCTAAGAAAAAACTAGCAAATATACTAAACAATACGGGAGTACGCAAAATGTACAAATAAATGATTTTAAATATATACAACTGGCCAAAAGAAATGAAACAAACAATTAATTCAAAATTCTTAATAAAATTTAGAACAGCGGAAACTCTATCATTGTTTTGACAAGGCTGATAAGGAATAAATAAAAATACAGATTTAAATTTCCGAAACCCGGGGTGCCAAACCACAGCAGTATGTTATTTAATAAATTAAAATAATTACGCACCCTTGGTTTCATTATAAAACTGTCACCAACAAATAGTATTAGTTCTTATGGTAATTACGACCTGTGCACGGTGAGTCATTCATAAACAAAATATATATAATATAGTTTATCCCTAAAACACGATATCTGAACGTTGATGTCGATCGATTTATTAACGTGACCCGAGAACGCAAAGAAATCGAGTGCAGGAGCACACTAAATTTGTGCACAGTTCATATGGAATTTGCCGTATCCCCTCCCCACTCACGCTACGTCCTTTATGCAGCTAGGCATTGACAAAGTCAACGTAGTCCCGCCTATTCGGCGCACGTGCTCCGTCGTCCGTCGCTTGCTCGCGATGTGTATCAAATGGAACGTCGCGTCGTTTACTCGTTTCGTTGCGTTATATTTCACGAATATATTAAGATGAAGTAATAGATTTTATTAGTTTGTAATCGAGGATTTGTATAGGGGGTCCACGTGCTCATGTGCTCCTATACAGAAACCGCCACTGTAGATATATCTACTAACTTGGTAATCTTAAGGTAATATAAAAATAATCAATTATGTTCAGATGCAGACTATAATTAATACACTTTTTTTTTAATTTTCTTGCAAGTACCTATCCATAAGTAATCCAATAATGTTGCTAATTAAGATTAGAAATGTCATCTTAGATTTTATTAATCAATATTAGGGGTTCAGAAATCCTTTTAAATCTTACACCAAATAAACAAGACTTTACAAGCAGAGTAACACATTTATTCATGTATGCCTAACATCTAACTTGCTAAGGTTAGATATTCAGTTGTTATAAATTATGATTACCGTTTCAAATGTTATAAAGAAAGACAATATTACTTACCTATACTGTAATATAAACAAAACCTGTGTGTAAACCAACGTAACAACAGGTGAACACAGCACATTCAACAATGGTGGTTTGACGTCACGACAGGTACGATGCACGCTGAATATAAAGTATAAGCACAACATACATTCGGCTCGGCAATTTTCGACCTTGTTTAATTGGTCAGCGAATAGATATCCACAAGATATCTGCTACAGAGTTCATGTACTGATCAACAGTGGCGGCTCGTGAGTTATGAAAGAGGGTGAGCACAAAATAAGAACTTGTCTATTTTTTGTACATAAAATCTATTCTCCTATTTTTCATGCTGGGAAAGACGTCTATGACTTTGTTGTAAAAATGCGTTCAGTCGATCTTCTGACATTGTGCTTCTCGGAAAAGTCTTAATGCGTTTGAGGGTGGAAAAAACATCGTTCACATTCTGCTGTCGACATGGGGGTTGTACAAATAATATCCAACAGTTTATATGTTTCCGTTAAAACTTTTTTTTTAAGTTGTTGTGTGTTATGAACACTAAAACTGGCAAAACACCACCTACATCTACGTCACACATGTCCTCGCGCTCATAAATTACTGAAAGTTCACTTTACAATTTTACGCTGTCCGACATAGGATAAGATTTCACATTTTTTTATACACATAATTAACCGACGCAAAATATGACGATTTTTTTCCACAACTTCGTTGCACTTGATTTTATGTCGCAAATAAGCACTGTCTAACTATTCACGTATGTCCACTTTGCCTAGAACATTAAAATCCACGCATGCATTCGAGAAACGAAATTTTCGTGTTTCTTTGCCTTCTCTGCGATATGCTTTATCATTTAACTCTTGCTTATTCCACGCACTAACCTCTTTCTTAAAAATTAAGCAGATAAAACAAAATAGTTTATTTGTTAGTGAACATCCGCACATCCACTCATATTTTTCTATTCTATTCTAAGTTCGAGTTTTACTTGTGGAAGTGTAGTCTATTTGAAGATCAGGAATAGGCCTTCCTTTCTCCTTAATTAAAAGTTTTTCCTCAAATGAGAGCGGGATTTTTTTTTAAGATTTTGCACTCAATTAACTTCCATCATTAATAATAAACGTCACTTGAAGCCTTTGAAATCACACATGCGCGGTTCGCGCTGAAAACGATGCAGTCGCAACGAATGCAAGACGTTAACTAGAGACACGGCATTGCGTGCCCCAAAGCGACCGTATAAGCGCATATGGCGAAGATAAACGGAGCCGTCCGATTCATACCCCAAATATGTACATCGGAAAGAGTGCCCCGGAACATAGCTCGCTTCGCATAGCGTTCGCATATGCGCTAGTGTATGTGGTGCGGAATAAAACTTTGATACCATCCTTATAAAAATACGTAAAAATAATAAAATAAAATAATGCACTGAATTACATGCGAATTTCTTTCTATGTTTATCTTGGTGGTTGGGTGGGCACGTGCCCTTGTGCCCTTTTAGTACCAGGCCGCACGCGTTCGATACTTCAAAACGGCAAATTGCTCTACTTTATGTGAAAATTGCAATAAACATGTTTCTATTAATTTTATAAATAATTATAATAAACGAATATCCCATGGATATATATCCAACAGCTGTAATGGATATGGGTGTGTTTTGGTGATTGGGACATCCACTGGATATCTCTCGGACGAAGTGTGCTGTGTGGGAGGTAGATCATTGCATTCATAAACACTTCATGGATTCTATTTCATTTATTACGTGAATGAAGCGATTGTGCATGAAATAGATCTTTTACATTGTCATTACGATAATGAACGACCAGCAAGATTATATTGTATGATTTGTATGTAAGCAAATTATATTGAATGTTGGAAAAACCAAAATGTCTCTACTTCCGGTTCCTTGAAGTACAAACGATTTGAAAAGAGGTACAAACGATGCTTTTTCGAATGGCGTTGGCGGCTTCGCGATATCGCAAAAATTTTCGAAATTTCTCTCTTAGACATATTTTCAAATGTCTCTATTTCCGATTTGTTTGAAATACAAACGATTTGAAAAGAAGTATACACATGATACTCTTTCGAATGCCATTGCCCACATTGCTATCTCATGAAAATTGCCGAAACCGAAGATGATACAAACAGGTTCTATCACGTTTCTTGCCAAGTTGACACCGATATGCTTATGCTTAACGTTTTGCCGTTCCCTGGTGATTAGTTGTGATTTAAGATTACCAAAAGCGGGAAATGAACGGAAATAAAGTTTTACAACAATTATTTGAGCTAACGGTAACCGTGATCACACTGGAAGTTACGATGTTATTTTAGGATAATGTTTTCGAGTTTAAAATGTATTTACAAAAATATATATTTATGCATGTAAGCAAATGGATCTATGGGCGGTGATTAAGTACACTCGGTGAATAGGTCACTCCCATTAGGAAGGACTGATATTCAGCGGCGGCTGGTGCATGACTCATCGAAGAGGCTATGACATGATCGAAGTTTTTCGTATGATATCGTGTGTAAGATGAAGCAAGGATGATGTATATACATACTCCTAGGATGAAGCTATGTTGCGAAGTTATACGACGAAATTCGATCTATATCATAACCTCCTCAGTGACGCATCTGAATATATCACCTCCGTAGAGCACGTTAATTTGGGACTTAGTGTGCTCAGCACTTTAAACGTTACGAAATGCAATTAACTCGTACGATGATGAACCGTATTATGGATCCTACTGAGTACAGTTCGTTTCTACGTTTTTTGTGGCGGGCTCTCTACGTGGCAGCAACAAAAGGAAAGCTTTAAGAAACAATATTATTATGGGAGAAATTTAAGTTTGTCTCTTTACTATAGATGTCCTACTTTCTTTTATTTTGTAGCCTCTATTTATTTCAAATGTTTTTTTAAATATTCTTTTGTTTGTCGATTACCACGATGAAATTTTTAGATTATATGGGTAAATTAATTACTAAACAGTTATTAATAGTTGTATTCAGGATGGCTTTTATGATACAATCAAAATACATTATTTAAATTGTTATACAGGTTTACATATCTTGAAATTCACCACTTCCATTAAGCATCAAAATATTAGGATTTTCCTTTTCAAACTCTGTTGGTTCTCTTTCTCTATCTTCCTTACCCCACTCCCCCAAAGAAGACATAACGTCAGGAGCTTTTTTCTTTTCTTCCTCTTCCCTCTACAATCGTCCATAGTTACAAAATAAAACACAAGTTCGTAACAATTTTTTTAATCAAATAAAAAAATTAAAAGTTTAAAAAATTACATCAATTATCCAGGTTATAGGAAATTTATTACAAATAGAAAGTGTCGTTAATTTTTCACCTGTGTATCCATTTTTGCAAATTTATCAAACATGTTGGCGTATATTTGCTTCTCCCTTTGTAGTTGTTGTTTGAGGGCCTTATTGCAAATTGTCAACTGCTGTTTGGCTGCAGTGTTGTTTGGTTCGACTTCAAGCAATAATTTAAAATCTTCAGATGCTAACTGAGGTTCTCCAATCGCTAAATATGCTTGGCCTCGTCTAAACAAAGCCTTTTCGTTCTTTGGATCTACCTCTAAAGCGGACGTGGCGGAATTTTTCGCTTCAAACGGTTCATTTAACTTGAGGTAGCACAAGGCGAGATTTAAATTCGACGTAAGAAGCAACGTTCTTCTATCCTGGGAATGTGGGCCTTCTTCTGGGTAAAATAATGCAAGGTTATTAGAAACTTGTTATACAGTATGCGAAAATCTACATTACATCCTCTTGGAGTGCAAATTTCAGACTATAGTTTAGACGAATTTTATTCCAGTGTTAAAAAAAAGTTAAAATAATTGTAGGCTTGTATGGCCCGTGTCAGTATGCACGGAATCGTTGGTTTACGGACATCTGATCGTGGTCTATCAGCTAGATGATACATTCCGTCAAACTATAGTTAATTTGTCGGTTGAATAAATCAACCAAATAGAAATTTTGAATATATTGTTACATTTTAGATAATGTCTATCACTTCAAAAATCAATAAAAAAGAAGAAATTTATCAAAAGTAACGAATAAAATTACAAAAAATTGGTGTTAAATGCAATTTATAAAAGTTGTGTTTTATTTGCCATATGGTTCACATGTGACCAGATAAGTGACATTATTACCAATAGATCGCTTGTGCGGGCAAATAAAACAGTGTATACATTGAACTTGAATCCACGCAAGATGATTTATTTTTGTTCGTTTTATGTGGATCTCCTGTCGGTAGTCAGAATATCCCGAAAAGAAGACCCAGAAAAGAAATTAAGAGCTTAGGGTTGAATATACGAGATATATGAAAGAATTTGCATTGAAACCTTATATAAACGATAATTATATTTTCGATCGATTACCTAATATTCACCTTAGTAAATTTATGATATTATAAGTTGTTTTTGAACGTTTGAAATGCCTAAACGTATTCATACCATGATGCCACAAAATTTTAAACAACGTACATTTTGGTGTAAGTGATGGATACCTCAATTTAATATAATGTATCGCAGGACTATTTGGCAGAATACATAAAAAAAAGACAAAAAGATATTGAAAAGGTTTATACTATAAAATCGAAACGTAAATTAGAAAAAATGCTATTGTAAAAAATGATAATTATTGGAATATACCGCATACTCAAATAAATAATTGTGTTAACGTTATATCACAGTATAGAGAAAATGGGTAAAATTTGTGAAAATTCGTAACGGATAAAAGAAATAACAAATAAATAGAGGATGCATTAGAAATCCTCGGAGATTATTATTCTGTGAATTGTAGACTTCCCGTATGTCATGTAGTTAAGTTAATTAGGACATTAGTACAATTATTATTGTATTGATAATAAGAGAATTAAGATTTATAACGTATACAACGTCTAGCCTATAAGTTTACGCTTAGATACGCAAATTAAAAAAGATGTTCTTGGGCGAACATATATTGCACGAAATAACCTCACAAGATTCTGCAATTTTATCAAGATGCCATAAATGTGGGTGCAAATGAAGAAATTTTTAAAATTCCCACGCGAACCGAACAGCGGGGTGAATAAGTCAGTTGAAGTCGAACCGTAAGTGAGCGCGGTGCTATCCATAACAAAACACAAGTGTACCCTAAATTATTTCTTTGCAGATGCAACCCCTAGATAGCCACGAAACACAACATTAATCAGACATCCTATATTTCAACATTTATACCGTTTTTCATAATTATATCTTTTAATAAACAAGTGTGTGCGTTCTAACCTAAACCCTACAATTTTGGGGGCTCGTCCGGGATAATGAACAGTGGATACAGACTAATTAGAAGTGAACTTCATAATTAGTAGTGTGTTACATGTGAAACTATAAGGAACATTCAATTGTAAGTACTTTTTTGCTGTATATACAAATCAGTCGGATTGCCGCGTAAATAAAGTTGTAACGGTCGTGCATCTATCCGACTCTGTTCTACGAAGTTTAACGTTGCGTTCGTTTGAAGAACCACGTGTGTAAGCGAGTCGACTCCGTTCCAAATAGTTGTCCGTTGCGCTCGAAAATCGCGTGTGTCGCGCACGGTCCGTTTAGACGCGTTGGTTGGTGTGCGAGAATATACAGCGTCGGCCGAAAGTTAATGAACATTTGCGTGATACAGTAACTGTAATAAACAAATAATTTCTGGGTACATTACGAGTTCAAAAGCATTAAATATGGAAGCTTTGGGTCAAAATAAACAAATTGCTCAAGCTATTAAGACGTCCACCGCGAAATCAATTAAAGCCCTTCATAAATTGATATTTGAAGATCAGTACGACGGAGAAGAATATCAAAGAACGAATAGGAAAAGATTAAGAGAATTTACGGGTTTTAATTATGAAGATAACAGTGAAAAATTTGAAGCAAAGATGAATTTTATTCTAAAACATTTTACAATCGGAGATCTGGTCTCGATTTCGAACATTTTGATAATTGACTACGCCGATACTAAAGACGAAATGGCAAAGAATATACTGACGAAGTTAAATAATTTGAATAAAGACGATTCAGATAAAAATGACGAAGCAGAAGAGCAAGGTGAAGAGGATAGAGGAAATCGAACAGAGACCGAAACAGAGGAAGAAGACGAAGACGTAAGGGGTAGTATTAAACAATCGAGCAGGAAGAATGTTTTAAAGAAGAGTAACAAGACGCATAAACACGAAGATAGAAGAAAGATGACAGATTCAGATAATACCAGCAGTACAAGTGACGAAAGTGACAGCGAAATAGAAGAAACTGAACGGAAAAATAACAGAAGAGCATACAAGAAGAATAAGGCTTCTGGTCAGCTAAAGTTTGCCATGTCATTTCGTGATGTGGAAGATTCTGTGAGTACCTTTTCTGGGGAAGACGATTACTCGCTGAAAATGTGGTTGGACGATTTTGAAGAGACCGCTCTGTTAATGGGATGGGATGATTTGCAAAAACTGATATTTGCAAAAAAGTCTTTAAGAGGATTAGCAAAACTTTACATAAGTAGTGAAAAGGGGATTACAAACTGGAAGAAATTGGAGAAAGCACTTAAAGCAGAGTATTCGGAATCTACTAATAGTGCACGCCTGCATGAAATGCTGGTTAGTAGAAAAATGAAGAAAGATGAAACAGTAGAAGAATATTTTTTGAAAATGAAAGAAATTGCAAGCCGTGGAAATATCGAAGATGAAGCACTAATTGAATATGTGATCGATGGAATTCCTGATGATGAGTGTAACAAAGCTATTTTGTATGGTACGAAAAGACTCAAGGAATTCAAAGAGAAAATGAAGGCGTACAGCAAGATGCATAAGAAAAGCAAACGAGATGCTGGATCTACAACAAAGAGATTGGAAAAGTTAAATATAAGGCCGAACACCAAGCCGCGAACAGAAACTACGGATGAGGCAACATCCAAAAGTGCCTACAGATGCTATAATTGTGGCATGAGAGGACACAAATCTTCAGACTGTCGCCGAAAGAGCCAGGGCACCAAATGTTTCAAGTGTAATAACTTTGGACACAAGGCTGCTGCCTGTACGAGCGGAGGCACCAAGGAAGCTACCATCAATAACGTTGCATGCGATAATGATAGGAGAAATAAAACAGTTGAGATCTTGGGCATACAATTTATGGCATTGATCGATACAGGAAGTGATTTAAATCTGATTACCGCAGATGTTCATAAAAAGATCGGTTGTCCGGAACTATCGGAAACGAGTTTGCAGCTGAGTGGGTTTGGGACAAGTCCGCTTAGAACCAAGCCAGTGGGTTTCTTTGACTCTTCCATGGTGATTGACGATGACGCATTTGATGTTAGAATCTACGTTGTACCAGAAAATTCCATGAGAACAAAAGTGATCGTAGGAAATGACCTGTTGGATCAAGGAGAGGTAACCATAAATTCCGATGGCATAACAATTAAGAAGACGACCTCCAATATCTTTTTGATGAATATACATGTAGACGAGTTAAACGAAGATGATTATCCCAGAAGTAACGTGGAGACTACGATTCAAGAGTTGATGTCCGACTACCAGCCGCATAAAACGAAGACTATCGACATGGAAATGAGACTAACGTTGAAAGAAGATCAACCAATCTACAGTTCGCCAAGACGATTACCAATGATAGAAAGAGAGTTTATCGAGAAACAAATAGACGAATGGCTCCGTGATGGCATCATTGAACCTAGCTATTCTGAATATGCAAGCCCTGTGGTTGTTGTAAAAAAGAAAGACGGTTCCTCAAGATTATGCGTCGACTACAGGAAAGTGAACAAAGTAATTGTTAAGGATAGATATCCACTTCCGTTAATAGAAGATTTACTGGACAGATTACAGGAGGCAAAGGTATTTAGTACCTTGGATCTGAAGAACGGATTCTTTCATGTCGCCGTAGAAAAAAGCAGCCGAAAGTATACTTCGTTTATTGTGCATAATGGCCAGTACCAATTCAAGAAAATGCCGTTTGGTCTATGTAATAGCCCTTCGGTATTTCAGAGGTATGTCAACAGCATATTCCGTCCATTAATAAATCAAGGTAAACTGCTCATCTACATGGATGACATAATTCTACCAGCGAAAGACGAAAACGAGGCTCTCAGAAATCTGCAGGATGTGCTATACATGGCTAGAGACTATGGCCTTGAGCTAAATTTCAAGAAATGTAATTTTCTGAAAAGAAAGATCGAATATTTAGGACACGTAGTAGAAGATGGAAAGATTTATCCTTCGCCCATAAAGACCGAAGCTGTAATTAGGTTTCCAGAACCTAAAACCACAAAGGCTGTTCAATCATTTTTGGGTCTTACGGGGTATTTCAGAAAGTTTGTACCCCAGTATTCAACCTTAGCCAGACCTCTGAGCGACTTGCTGGGAAAAGATAGGAATTTTGAGTGGGGTGAAGAGCAGAAGAATGCATTCCAGTTGCTAAAGTCCCTATTGGCGGGAAAACCGGTGCTTAGGATTTATAACCAATCATACGAAACGGAGGTGCATACAGATGCCAGTTTGGTAGGTTACGGCGCTATTTTATTACAAAAATCGCCCGAAGATCAACAACTACACCCAGTGTACTACATGAGTAAGAAAACAAGTGCTACAGAAAAGAAATATACCAGCTATGAACTTGAAGTTTTGGCGATAATAGAAGCGTTACGTAAGTTTAGAACCTATATCCTCGGACTTCAATTCAAAATTGTTACCGACTGTTCCGCATTCGAGAGAACAATGCATAAAAAGGATTTGTCAACTAGAGTTGCCAGATGGGCACTCCTTTTAGAAGAATTTGATTACGTCATAGTGCACAGGTCAGGTATAAGAATGCGTCATGTAGATGCTCTGAGTCGCAACCCAATTATGATGATCGATGCAGAAAACTCATTGTTATGGAAAAATCCATAAAGCGCAAAGCGAAGACAGCGAGACGAAAGCAATAAGGGAGTTACTGAAACATGAACAGTATTCCGACTACTTCTTAAAGCACGAGATATTATACAAATTCTCAGAAGGAAAAACCTGTTAGTAGTACCAAGGGCTACAAGGCGAATTAATTAAGAAAGTACACGAGAACGGGCATTATGGTCGAAAGATTGTAGAAGAAAAGCTAAGACAGGAATACTTTATACCGAAAATAACTGAAAAGGTTAATAGGATTATCTCAAACTGTGTACATTGTATACTGCTTAATCGAAAGACTGGTAAAAAAGATGGACTGCTCCAGCCGATAGATAAGGGAGATGTTCCTCTTCATACTTACCACGCTGACCATTTAGGCCCATTGACCTCGACGAACAAAAACTACAAACACATCTTTGCTGTAATAGATAGTTTTTCTAAATACGTTTGGCTATATCCTGTAAAAACTACAACTACGAAGGAAGTCATTGGTCGTCTAGAATTGCAAAGGAAATTCTTCGGCAATCAGATCATCACAGACAAAGGAACTGCATTTACTTCAAAAGAGTTCTCCGATTACTGCCAAGAGGAAGGTATTAGACACCACACAATCACCACGGGCCTTCCCCGAGCAAATGGGCAGGTGGAAAGGTTAAACTCCGTCATAATATCCGTTTTAAGCAAACTGACAATCGAAGGTCCATCAAAGTGGTACAAGCACATCGATAGGCTACAGCTTATTATCAACAATACATATCAGCGTAGTATTGGAACAACACCGTTCGAATTGCTTTTCGGCATTCCCATGAAAAGTCCCGACGATATCAGGATAAAGGAATTGGTAGAAGAAGAAATGAAGAATACCTTTATAGAAGAGAGAAACGAGTTAAGAGAAGACGCAAAGAAGCAGATTGCCAAAGTCCAAGAGGAAAACAGGAAATCGTTCAATAAAGGTAGAAAAAGACCAACCGCTTTCCAAGTTGGGGACCTCGTGGCTGTGAAAAGAACTCAATTTGGCCCCGGCTTAAAATTGAAGAATAAGTATTTGGGACCTTATAAGATAACCAAGGCAAAACCGAACAATACGTACGATGTGGTGAAGCTAGGCCTTCAAGAGGGCCCACAAGCCACAACGTCATGTGCTGAATATATGAAGTGGTGGATGCCATGCAACGAAAGTTCTTCCGAGACGGACGAACCCCAGGATGGCCGAGATGTGGGTGCAAATGAAGAAATTTTTAAAATTCCCACGCGAACCGAACAGCGGGGTGAATAAGTCAGTTGAAGTCGAACCGTAAGTGAGCGCGGTGCTATCCATAACAAAACACAAGTGTACCCTAAATTATTTCTTTGCAGATGCAACCCCTAGATAGCCACGAAACACAACATTAATCAGACATCCTATATTTCAACATTTATACCGGTTTTCATAATTATATCTTTTAATAAACAAGTGTGTGCGTTCTAACCTAAACCCTACATAAATAAGGCACTAAATCGAATCAATAATTTCTAGCTTTAACACGCTTCAGAGGATATAATGTTAGATTAAATTATCATAGTCACTAGATACGGGAATTTGATATCTAAACTGTGAAGGACATGACGGTGCATATGTTTAACTGCCCACTAACGAAACGAAATTGAAACGGATTGTCCTCTTCAGCAGGATATCAAAAAATATAGGAGCGTATCTTGATGGAATGGTCATATGTCAAAGTTAAGATCCGATAAGCGGAAGCTTCTTAACAGGGCCAAGCGTAAAGGAGACTGGCAGAACTACACCGAGAATAAATAAATATAATAAATTATTCTACATTAAAGCTATCAGGAAAGCTAAAAGAGATACTGTCCGAAAATTCTGTGACGGTATCGACTCCACATCTAGCGTTTCAAGATTACACAAAGTAAGCGGCATTTTTCCAGTCTTACTTCACATAGGACAGAACGAAATCCTACCACACACACGCTGGGTTATATTTCAGAAGTTTGGAAAAGGGGCCAAAGACCCTCATACAATTGTAAATCAACTATCATGCGAGTTCACTGATCTAGGCATACATTGGCAAGGGTATGCTGATATTTTTATATACTCAAGAGGTAAACTTGAGAATACCTTCTGCGACGTAGTTCAAAGAGGGCTCAACTTAACGAAAACATGGTGTCAATCGGTGAGACTAATGCAACCGCCCCCTCACCCCCCTCCCTCTTCCCTCTCCCTCACAGAAAATCTAATTTTAAGACCATAAAAATGGATGAGCAAAACATAGATTGCAGGTTAAGTACCTAGGCCTTATCCTAGACAAAAAAAAAATTAAAATAAACACGAACTTGAAGTACTCAACAAGGCCAAAAAAGTCCTGAAGATATACAGAAACGTTACAGGAAAACATTGGTGCCGCAACCGACAAATACTACTTTGGGTCTATACAGCGATAGGGAGGCCGATCATTACTTATGGATCAATATCTTGGTGCAAAAGAAACTAATTTAGCCATTGCGAGAATTAACCTCTTTAAAATGCAAAGACTCACGTGCGTACGCATAGCTGGAGATATAAAACCTGCCCAACAGCAGCTATCAAGGTAGTACTGGAGCTTACTTTTCTACAGTTTATGGTGCCTGGTGGTGGCAAAAAAATCACTCACAATGATCAACAAAGGAACGATTAGGCATAGGCCTCAATCTCCTGATTGTGATCAAGCTGCAACATGCTCCAGAATGACATGTTAAAAATTTCAGCCTTGTGAAATTTGTCACAAAGCTTAGCCATAAGAGCGACTGGGATTAAAACACTATCTTGAAATTAAATAGAAATGGCATCAAATGGTATACAGATGGCTCCAAAATGGCAGAGGAAACTGGAATATTTCACTTTTTGTTGAAAGTCTTTGCTGTAACCATGGAATGGATTTGCACAGTATAATTTGAAAAACATCTCAATATTATCACTGTATTCATTAATCGCTGATGGGCAAAGATATTACATTTTTATAGTTGTTGGCCACTCCGATATTAATTGAATCTAGTTGTCTTACTTTGTTTATTATGAGGGTTATTAAATATTATTTTAAACTAACCTTTCTCAAAATCGAGGAATGACAGAACCTTTTTATACATTTTCACAGCAAGTTGTAACTTTCCAATTTAAAATAGTTTGTTCCCTTTTCTTTAAACAGTTTTGCTTGTTGAACTTTTTCTTCAGAATCCAACGACCAGCTTTCCTTAGCCTATACATGTTAATATACATTAAAGACCAGAGGATAACTAATATACATACTTACTTTTTCAAAAGATTTAAGAGTGACTGTATATTGTACAGTAGCATTTGGAGGAATATTAAATTCAGAACTTCCAGCAGCTCCAAATGCATATTTTGGTTTTATTGTTAACTGAGAAGTTTCACCTTTCTTGAATTTGTCTAAAGCTTTTTCCACACCTTCAATAACGTTTATGTCTAATCCTTCTCCCAATGAAAACGAAACTTCTCTTTCATCAAATATGCGGTTATCATATTTTCCTACGAGTTTTACTGAAAAAACAGGTTGTTATAATCAGAGTTTAACCATAATAACTAAATGGAAGATTTCCTGTTGTTATTATTACCAAAATGTTATCAGTTATTTGTGGGTATAAGTTTTAACCATATTCCAGATAGCACACAATATTTACATAAATGGAAAAAAAATTATTGTCTAATAGATATATATATATATATATATATTCGAATTGTTTGGATTCATAAAAATTGATCCTACACATACCCAAGGTCTATCCACTTGGGGGAAAATTAATAACTAAACAATTTTTAAAATTGAAGTTTCCAAAATGAAGAGTATGTAAAGCTGCTGATAGCCAATCGCTACCATTCAGCAATGTGCAAACATAAAATATTTCACCATTTACTGTTCGGAAAATTACAAAAATGTAATTTGAAATTTAATATGATAAAAACAATTTGGCAAGTTCATTTCATAATTTTACTACAATTTGTAACTTTTCTAAAATGATTTACCATGATTCTAATTTAGACTAATATAAATGTTTTTATCGTGGACTTTCTAATACCTTTTCTAATGATCATTGATTCAACAATTTCCATAGAATATTTTTGATGGGATGCATATCCAAGGTTTAAAACACTTTGATTTGCCATAGATATACTATCAGATAAGATATAAGAAATAAATTTACCTTCAACCATAGCTCCATCATTTGGTGATGAATAACCCTCTCCTGGTGTTACTTGCAATCTTTCAATACTTCCATCCTTTTCAGGGCTTAAATCTTCGCCTTTCCAACTAATAACTTCAACCTAAAATTTGTTGCATTGAATTCTGCTAGCTTGCTCTCTTGTTTTAAACTTACTTCAAATTTTAATGTTGAATCTGGTGGAATGTTTGGAGGACTACCTTGTTTGCCATATGCATATTCCGGAGCACATGTTAACATAGCAATCTCATCCTTTTTCATAGTAGCCACACCAATATCCCATGCTTTTATCACACTGCCTACAATTGTATTATACACTATACTGTAGGTTTTATTCATTTTAACGTAAATACAAACCTTTTCCTAAATCAAATTCAAACGGCTGATTTCTATCTCTACTAGAGTCGAATTGTGTTCCATCCAGGAGCGTGCCCACATAATGTACTTTTACTTTGGATCCAGGCGGTGGTAATTCTGTGCCTTCACCTTCTTTAATGATTTCCTTTAAAACACCAGAGTCTTGTTTAGGAGAAATATCAATTGATTTGCTATCTGCCATATTAGTTTTCTAGAAATTTCCGAGGTAATTGTTTTCCACGATGCTAGATGCGGTAATCAAAACTTTCAAAATATTATTTAAAGAGAAGCTCAATACTGGGGCTTAATTATGCAAACAGTCCCACAATTATTTAACTTGAACCGACCTCACACTTGAAATAACTTTCCAAGAATGTCAGAACAAGCAAATAAAATAATGCGCTTTCAAATAATGACAGATTTAATATGATTGCCAAGCTAACGCACTCTAATAAATGGCGGTAACCAATCGCATACAGGGGCATGCGCATACGCAAATTGAAACTTATTGATATAAGCTTTGTTCGGGTTTTTAATTCTGAACATGGATTCTCACATGTGAAAAAGAATGTTGATTAGTAAAAATTAAATTAGCTTCAATAGGGTGGGCAACCAATTTTTTTATTCAAAAGAAAAGCTTTAAATTACTACGAATTTACAGCCTTTTTGTTTGTAAGATTAGTATTTTTAAAGGGAAAAAGTTTAAAAATGATATTTAAAAAAAATAGTCCAACGTCACAACTGTTACGCCCAATAAAAAATTAGAGATTATGTTTTGGGGCCAATAAAAAATTAATTAGCGGTTTGACGTTCACCTGTTGTATAATTTGTGTCTCCGCTGTCAGCTTGTGTCAAATTTTCAATTGTGACATTGAGTTTGTTTGGAATGATGTTTATAGTTCGTGTTGCTTTTAAATCTCTAAAAACTGGATTTGTTGGAAAAATAATAATTATTATTCTTGTTCTATAATCATATCATCAATAAATGGTAAATTTTGGTCAGTAACTATTTTAAATTCAGGATCTAATGTTAGTTGTCTGTGTACAATGACCTATTTAATTTGTATAAATCCTATAACAACAATAGTCTTATAAAATCTTACGTCAGCATTTTTACAAACTATTTCTCTAATACTTAACAATTGTCCAATTATTATATACATTTTATGCATAATGAACTTATTAAATAATCATACCAAATGTCAATTAAACATTAACCAAAAACCATTAACGATACTTGACATGTCTCACATTGGGCGAACGCAAAAAATCGTCAGTTTTTTAATGGCCAAAACAGTTATGACGCCTTAGGACATAATTTGAAATTTATCATTTTTTGAATTAGTTTTACTCACAATTATGAAACCCAAAATGTTGAATTATTTTAGGCATTCGTCATCGTATAACAGTATGTCGTTTTTTGTATAATTTGTTGAAGGACCCGACCCTATACGGGAATGTCAAAATAATTCAAATATGCAGCCACATGCAGCACAGTTAAATACAATATTTGGAAAACATTTAACTTTCGTGTTACTCATAGTAAATAGTTCGCTAATTTACCTTAGCTTTGTTCTTTTTATCTCTGGATTATAACTCAAAAATCTATGATGCCACGCAAAATATATGATACAACACAGGTACCCATATTAATGCATTTTAAATTGATTTTAATCGGTAAAATCTTAATAACCCAGACAACCAAATTTATTTTATTTATTTCCCACAATTATTTTTAGTACCTTCAACATAATGCTATTAAAATAACCGTTAATGCAATACAAAATTGTGGGAAATTTAAATTTGGTTGCCTGGGAACTATAACGTAATATCTACCAATCGACCGCATACGTATTATACACAAGCGAGATAGAAAAGTATTTAATATATGTATTATAGCTGTTTGCATTGCATCGGTTTGCCACATAGCGGCTGGACTTAAATCTTGGCACCGTTAGTTAAGGCAAGGACGGCTCCTCTTAAGAAGCCATTGCAAATTAATCATTAAAGAGCATTTATTTTCTGTAAAAATACCGATAAATATACGTATACACACACACACACACATATTTAAGTACAGAACGAACGTTGCGATTCCCATGATTTAATGCGACCAAACGCGCTTTGTAGTTATTTATGCAGACAAGCGACGAACGGGGGCCACGTCTAGATTGGCCTCTGATTTCAGACGTTTGTAGGTATCCGCGCGGAGCTAGCGAAAGAGGAAGTGATCGCAATAGATGCAAAAATTACATGGCAGTGCGGTTAGTCGTTTCGTTACAGTTTCCTAATGAACAGTTAGGCAGCTATCCCCACTTTTTCAGAATACACGTGAAGATGGCACGCCGTCTCGTAGGCCCCAAAATAACGTTTTAGCGTATCAGTTATAAAACGCGGCTAGCGAATTGGTTTGAATTATCGTTCTCACATATACACGTGTATTTGAAAAAGCTTACATTTAAATTTAAAATTTTATCGCTATGCGCGTGGACCCTGTGCGTTTGATTACAAAAAACGCAACTTGTATAACGAAATAACAAAAGAAATGGGAGGAGCCAACCTACTATATGAGTATATACCACTATATACTGTAGTTTCGTGGTCCGCTGCTCGCTGGTTGATCGAAGGTTTGTTCGCTGGTGTTACACTGGCTACACCGAATAGCGAGTGTAGAAAAAAGCGTTCATTGGGGCTAGTGTAGTTACACGGGCGTTGTTCGTTGGAGTTCGTGTAGCCGCACTCGTGCAGCCAGTGTATACACTTCTTACTCGCAGTCTGGAGCAGGAGTGAATAGTATATACACTGGCAATAGCGGCGCGAAAGCAAAATATATCGTATGCGATACTTATCGTAGTAGAGTGATAGCTGGTAGGCGTTCGATAGTAAAAACGAGCGATAAAAATGGGAGATCAGGGAAATGTTATAAATGCAAAATTAAAAAAAAAACGATGATGGTAGCGTCAATTAGTGATGTAGCGAATATTCGCATTCGCATTCGCGAATATTCGCATGTTTTTGAATATTCGCATTCGCAATGAATATTGCGAATATCGAAATATCCATTTTAACAGGTAACTTTTACCTGTTAAAATGGATAATTTAGAGAAAAACTAATATTCAAATTCATTGCAATCCTAAAACAACCTTTTGAGCACACATTTGCAGTTTACATTATAATAACCATCAATAACCTCAAAACTAAACTTGAATTGACAAGAATAAGACGTAAAAAATCGAAACAATTCGGTTGTACTTGCCTAGTTTCGTTGCGATGATGGAGAAATTTAATTCTCTGCGTGTGCTTAATACAAGTGTACGTATAGTTGTAAACAGAAAACTAATAGATGACGCTAGTAAAGTTAAAAAGTTAATATTCGCATTCGCATTCGCGAATGTGTAAAATCACACATTCGTTACATCACTAATATCAATTGATGGGCAAGAAAATAACATTAATAACCATAAAATATTCTTGTGATTGCGGGGAAAAAATTGTAGATGGCTGTGGTAATACTATCCATTTATATTTAATTGTACATACATCATTTACGCCCTACGCGCATGTGCATGAACACGAAAATCCGTTCAACCGTTCATTGGTACTTGCACCAGATATTGTACACTGACGTACACCAACTTACACTCGCTACTCTGGTGACGTAATTTTACACACCATGCAATCAGTGTAACACCAGCGAACAAACCTCGAGTCATCTCGTCAGTGCTCGGCACTATGCGGAAAGGGTCTCCCACTATCACGGTAGGCAAGCGTTATGTTGTGTTAGTTAGACGCAGACCCCCGTCGAAGATCTACTATTGAAAGTAGAAAATATGTAGAAAACCGTCGCATATGGACTTCGGTTTAGCACTTCCCCGCAAAATTGGGTTCAAGAATATTTAATATTTATTAATTATAGTAATAAAGTGTAGTTGTATTCTAGGAAACGGCGATGCCTCTGATAACAGTTGAGATCTTTAGTGTAGGGTTTGAAGTAATGCGCTAATCCCTTTTATTCATTTAAGGAATTTAAAAAAGTATACAACAACGATTTTGTCTCGCAAATTTGACACAGAAAACTAAGAAAAAATTGATAAAAAGAGTAAACTAAGTTCCTTAATATCATCTACCTTGGATATTATAACCAGTGCAAACGTTTTGCACTCGGAGTGACGGTAATGTCTTTATTGCGTTTGCTGGTATGGTGATTCCTTCAATAGGGCATGACCTCTGCCTTAGTGGCATTTATTCGGTAAATTATTCAGTTATGGTTTTTTTTTATTACTTCGTGTGAAAGGAATTTGCTTAGGAAATGAGGAAAAGTATCATAAGCATGTTTATAAAAAGTAAGAGAAGATTACAATTCTTAGCGTGTAACTCTAATACGCCTTTTATAATTCTGTGTTAATCGTAATTTTAAACTGTCGTGTTGCAATTTTGCAGACACCAATTATTATATAAACATTACTTACATTTGCATCAGTTAATGTTATGTGATTGTTTAGCAGTAGGTATGAATCTATATAATAGAGATGTATATCCCTACAACGTTAAATGGGCCACAATTTGCTATAACATTTCCCACTGGTAATACAAGGCAATAACAAATAACTTTTGAATCTTCTGCTTATCACCATATCAATGTGGTAAACATTACTAATGTTAGAGGCAATTGGGTTATATTGTTACACCATATTGTATCATTATAGTTTTTGTATCATTACACAAAAAATACAGTGTATGATTTTATATTGTGAAGTAATTTTTTTTGTGGGTGTTCAGTAAAAACAATTTTCAATGCATTCAGAGGCAAGAACAAATAAGTAATTTGTCTTTATTCTTTCTCATTTTTTTACATTTGCTATACAAAATACGTGCTTAATATTAGTTTATATATGTATATTGAAAGAAATTGCCATATAAAAAATATAAATTACAAAAAATATATTGTACCAATCACACAGTCGTTCAGAAAGATTGACAATCTTCGTCTCAATTTCTCTACGTACACTAAAATACCCCACTGTTTCCACTTTTTCTGTGATAAGATTTTTCTTTTCTAGATAAGAATGATATGATAAAAATTACAAAATTAATGTAGCTGTTCTAGCAAAGAAATATAGCTCAACATAATTGAAAATGACACAATATGCACTTTACAATTGCTAAAGTGGAGAAAAAGAATACATATTATATAAAAAAACATCATCACACTTCATCTGTTTTTTTATCACTGCCTAAAATACTAGTTTAGGCAAACTTAATATTAATGAACCTACTTTTATCACAATTCTGTCACTTTAAAACTACATAATTATAAATTTTAAACTAATTTTAAATTAAATAGAAGTTTAAATATTTAATTACCTAAATGCAATACAATACAGCACATCAAAATATATCAAAAAATGCTTAAAACACTACACTGCCAGTGAAACAATATTAGGTGCCCCATGTTTTTAAGCATAAACGATTTAAATTAAACACAAAATTACAGTCTGTGTTTAATTTAGAAAAAAAAAAATGCAATACAGTTGTCTAACTATTTGGTTATTACGGAATTATTAACTTATCTTATTATTGTGAAGAAATTGCTATTAATTAGTGTAAAAGTGGTATTCCAATCGTACTTAGTTAAAACATATTTATACCTAATATAAGGCATTTTTCAATGAATAGGTTGCAGGTAACACGTAGTTATTGCACTACACCACTAGGGGAATATTTCTTTAAGCGGTATTAAATAATAGACTCTGTAGTAAAATAAAAAATATTGCTAGTCATAATCTCCTGTCAAGCATTTTTTTTTATTCTGAATATGATGCTGATAGGCATTCTCGATGGGAGTTAAGTACTAAACAATATTTTTATTTCGAATAAATATAGTTCAATGCATATATTTGCGGGAATCTTGTGTTCCGGACTTAAGGTTGAACAATTTTGTTTAAAAAAATAATACTTGAAGAGAAAAGGCCAACATATTACTTTAAAATACACTTTATAAATGATTTTTAATTTTTGTGGATTTACTTAAAACTAACTAAAACGAAAAAAACTTTTTATAATTGTCATAAAAGCATTTATTTAACTTTTAGCATTTATTTATTAATGAAGTTTATAGTGACGCAAAGCAAAATGTAGAACTAAGAGTTTCTCTAACATTTTAATTTACGGTAGTGATAATGTGCATTGTTACAACATTAAGTAATAAAATAATATGCGGACCGGTTGTTATCCTTATGCTGCCGTTTGAACTTTCCTACGTAATAGTTAATACTGACTGCATCTATAGTATTTATCTCTCTGTAATACTAATCATTTTTTCTTCTTTATCATGAAACCTTGTTAAGAAAATCTATACTCTCTACAACCCGCACAACTTAAAACGGTGGCAGCTAATATTCTTCATTAGCAATATACTGTGATTGTTAATATATAGCATTACTGGTGATTACCAATGCTTCGTACGAATGATGTGCTTTAACCAAGAGTATTATTCATTGCATTATCAGTTTGATTTTCCTAACTATAGAGAACTACTCGAGTCTCCAGGGAAATGCAAAAGATTATCACCACTATATGATGGCGTGGGCGATGCTCTGCTGGCCGAACTAAAACTGCTTGCAGAACTAAAATCTTCAGCGTCACGACAAACATATTCAGTTGATTGCTCTCCACCTGAAACTATTTAAGTCAAGATAAAATATAAAGTTATTTTTAAAATATATATGCACTTCGTGGATATGTCACAAAAATGAATGCAATAAATCACTAGACAATGGTACTTGCGACAAACTTTTAATTGGACAAATACGTTCTAAAATAGAAAAACAGAAAAAAGTAATGTAGTAATTACAGTCTATTATCGTCTTTAACTATTGTTACATTCGCGTATTCACATCCGTCAACTGTATAGTGATAACTTTTTGTTGCTTTATCATACATTATATCGGTAGGTATATGTAAACTAATAACAAATATTTCGACAGAAAGAATTTGTTTCAAATATTAGTTAAAAAAATAATGGTAAGTATTTGTGTAAACACCATTGTCTAACTGAATGATGATGTGCTAGCAAATCTCAGTTTAATAAAATTGTTTTGCCATTAAATCCGCAGCCTAAAATGATCCAAGATTACTTGCTCTAGATACATTTATGTATGGGTCGCTGCATGTAGTTTTATTTATTGGAAGATTGTTTCAAAAATAAGCAGATTTTGATTTTAATCAAAAAACTGAATTCAATATCTTTGTGTGGTTATAATAGGATTATTTCAACACTTGTATTGATTGTCTGATGGACGTTTAACGCTACGAATTACGTGTTGTCCTGCAGCAAACGTATATGTTTTTACCAAATTGCGCTATGCGTACCCATCTGACATATCTCGCGGTTGGAGCAAAGCTAATATCTATAACACTCAGGCGCCACAATAAAAATATGAATTAGCTTGGAACTTATTTTTTTGGAAATTTGTGAATACCTCAAATGAGTGTACCAATTTCTTCTGTGCATATTTAAGTAGAATTGGGAGGGTTAATGATTCGCTTTGTGAGTGTGGTGGGTAGATAACAGCGGGCATGTCTTATTTGAATGTCCACTCACTTGATGAGTGCGGTTCGCGTACGGAGGTTACGGCATTAGCTAGGGGGTAAATTGGCCGCGACGCGAAACAGATATTAGAGATAATGAGTCGATCGAATGGTGGGATTTTTTTTTTAGTTATGTTGCTAAAGAACTAGATAGAGATACGGCATGGTATTTAGATATGTTAGTAGGGTAGCACGTACAAAATGAATTTTATGCTCTTTAGTGGTCGGAATTGGTGTTAAGCTACAACTATTTAAATATAAATCTTTATTTCCTTACTCTTGGTTAAGTATAATTAAGATTAAGTTATTATCAGTATTAAAGTAGGTACTGCTGTTGTTTTGTTTGTTCTTTGGTCATCATCTTTCTGTTAACTTCGCAATGAGTGAAAAAGGAGCAGCTACGCGAGAATGGCAAGGCTGTCGGAATTTGAGAGACGCGGAGCTGCTTCTTCGGCACTCAGAGGATAATAATACATTTGCTGCTATCAGTATAAGTTCTGGACTTCTTCCAGATCCTTCCAGAGTAAGGTTTTTTCCATGGTTTTCCCTTACTCCGTGGCCATTGATTTTTATAAGTATATTATATATAATCAGTGTCCTTGGCGAATGCTGGGAGATAACGCAAATCGTTCCATGGCCGCATTTATAATAACTGATAGCAGTAGACTCGCGATTATTGAACTAATCGACATTCAATATTTCATATTTCACAAGTATGGTTCATATGGTCGCTGAGCTATTGTATTATATTGTTTTGTTAATAAGAATCATAGGGACATTATTTAGTTAGAGTAGGATCATTTCAATTGTTATGGAACCCATATAGTACTTAGAATAGGTAGCCTCGTGTAGTACCTTTTTTAGGTGAGCGCGGGTGTTGGATGATTTGTAGATAATTTAGTTTTTCATAAATAAAGTGTGCATGTTTTTTTAATGCCAAATAATTTGATAGTTATATAGGATGACGCAAATTATTTCGAAACATTTACTCGTTCTACACATACTGGCATGGGAGAGTTACGTTAGCAAGTATATACATTTAGGAAATAAACCACATATCACTAGTTGGGTACAAGCAACGCCGACCAGAGTGGACTTGTAGAATGCACTTCGGCCGTACTTTACATTAAGGCCAGAAACTGTGGAAGTTATTGTGCAAACGGACGTTTAATTTCGTTATTTTTTTTGGTATTAAAGAAATTACGGATACTATTGAACCTCGAGCACCCCAAATTGTTTAGGCCCGCAATTTGTATATTTCTTCTTCGGACGTCTGGCAAACTCACGTCAAATCATTCTAAAACCTGGCCAATATATGGCTTTTGATTGATTCTTCGGGCAGATATTGTGTTGACCGAATTTCAACAATTGGTGTCAAATATAAAACCGGTGGACATTTTTAAATGTACAAAATGAAACAAAGCAACAGCACTGGTACAATCTCTAGATGTCTTTGGGTTTAGCTCTTGTATGAACTTTTTCTGATACAGTATTTCTAAGAACTATTGCAAAGATTTACGCCATGGGAAACAATTACAATTGCAGCTTAAATTGTTTAACGCACACCACTTTCTCTTCACCAAAATTTTTCAAGTACTCATGGTATAAGAATGGATACGCAGGGTAAATATTGGAATCGTTTTAAATACTATAGACTATTTTTGCGAAATGATATGGAGTCAACACCGTTGTATAGTGTTTGTAATTAACCAGCTATTCTGTTTTGTTCGTTGGGCCAGCTTCTATTTTGCTTTCACCATTTTGTACACAAATAATTATTGCAATAACTACATAGTGTAGTATAGTTGTTATACTATAATTTATATTAACATTTACATTACAGTGTGTAGATAATTGAGTATATCATGGGTATTTTCACTTTCTTTTTTAAATCTTTAATCGTTCCAAAGTAATTTCTTGTTACAAATTATATTAATTGTTGCTATTATCAGAGGTGTCCGTTTATATTTTGACTCCTACCTACAGGCTGTATTATTTAAGATAGAAAACACTTTAAATACAAAAGTTATAGGATATTTTTCTATTATCTTTTACAATTTTCAAAGTTGAATATCATCTTAATAACTTGTAGACAAATGGAGGATAAACTAGCATTTTTTTTTAATTAATTTGCGTCATCGTTGGCTATGTATATAATTTGAAATTGTATTTTAACCAAAACAAACATATATATCTGTTATAGTTTTCGAGCTACGAGAGTGGATTAGAAAATGGGACGCTAAGCTGTACTGCCAAGAATAAGACACTCTAAACAAACAAATTCTATAACAATGGTACAGTGTCTTCAAATGGTTCCTCTGTTGACAAATATCCTCTTATTAACCAAAGTATTTAATTACTATAACACCCATGATTTTCCAGAGAGTGGGGTTTAAACCGGTAGTTAAAATGAATTATAAAAATAAATTTTTCAATTTTTTTTTCATTTAAAACGTTATAGAATTAAATCTAATCTAAGATATAAAGACGTTATCCAGCACCTCGCTAAGAAGTATTTACTAATAACAGCACTCCGTCATCTTCTTTTTATCAGATGTGAAGTAATCAATCAGATTCTCCAAGGAGAAAAGGATCACTCTTTTCGGTTTGCTTTTGTTGTGCTTTCTCTTTTTTTTTGTCTATCACTTTATCGTTGAAGTTTCTTTGCTCAAAAGTTTTGTTTTAAGCACTTTCATCACTCCAATTTTGTCCAGTGAATGTTGAAAAAAAACAGTTGACTGCGTTATGATTCTCCATAACCACCCTTCTGCGCTTTACTCAAAACAGAAAGCTGCGATTATCCAGGAAAATTGTGTGATAAGGACGACAACGTTGTTGTTAGCTGTTACTACAAATATTTCCAACAGTATTGCCTGTTTGGTTGAGCATATTATTAAACCGGGCGCAGAAGATAAGCATTGGTTACAATTCGAGTAGGATCAATTAAAATGGAGCCAGTATAAAGGATCTAGCATCTTTATTGTTTTTGGTAATGTCACGTGATATTGCTAATATAATTAAATAACATCTTCATTTTACTATTGTATTCATTTAGTTTTTACAGAATGTTGTAACTTACCTGATAACTGACTATAAATTTTACTTAATTGTAAACATGCACAATTTATTTAAACTACTTAACATAAAATATAATTGACTTATATACATACAACAGTCAGAGATACAGTAGATTATAAGGTCAAGTTTGTTTTTAGAATAGCTTTGAATAAATTTAAAGGATTAATTAGTTTTTGCTTTTGTTAAGGGAGCAATCCATGTCACCGCGCCCGGGCACAAATGCTCCGTTGATATACCTCACTTATTATAAATAAATTACATATAAATATTCAAGCATCCATTTGATGAACCTGTATTCGGAAGTTCATTGCATGCGTTAGGACATAATATGCGTTCTAAAATCAGACAGAACAGGCCGGTATAGTACTTGTTGTTCTGTTTCATTCTAAGTGTTAAATACTAGCATCATGTGACGCATTTATTAAATGCTATTTTGACAAAAGGATGCACTACACATATCTTCTTACTGTATAGTATCTAATATATTACAGCATGATTGATAAATACATTTCTTTCGTATTTTACATCGTTACTACTTCTAAGTATGTTAAATTTAACGCTGTTTGTATAATAATACTCCTAACTGTCTATTTGATAATTTTTTAAATTTTTATCTACTTTTGACAAAAATTAGAAAATGGTTGATATACCCAACAATATGTATTCGCATCAAATTTTCTGGGCTAATTTAATAAGGCTTTTTACGGAGCCTATAACTTTATTGATATCTTATTGTATTTCAAAAACAATCCTGTACTCAATAATATATTGCAATTTGTGGCCTTAATCCTAGCGCACTAAATGTAATGTGCGTGATTCTAACGTAAGATTATCTCTATAGGTACGCAGGTTGAAAAACGTGTTTAATCATTTTCTTTGCTATAACTCTAATGTCAACTAGTCAGCATTTTAATTGTTTTAACCAGATATTCCTCAACCTCATAAATATCCATTCACAGATTATACAGATGTTTTACTTGTCTGTATTTCCTGGTTGGTTATCCCTTCTTTTTTTGGAACGTTGTCATGTATCATCATTTTGAGTTTCTGCGCACAGTTGTTTTTATTTTGTGGCTTGTGCTCGTGGATTGTTTTTAGCAAGCTGGTTTAATATGTTATATGCGTTCATTATTGTTATTCTTTATTATTGAGTTGTATTTTTTCTATACATACTGCTATGGTTTGGCACCCCGGGTTTCGGAAATTTAAATGTGTATTTTTATTTATTCCTAATCAGCCTTGTCAAAACAATGTTAGGGTTTCCACTGTTCTTATTGTTGTTAAATTTGTTAAGAATTTTGATTTAATTGTTTGCATAATTTTTTTTGGACAGTGCTGTATATTAAATTTCATTTATTTGTACATTTTGCGTACTCCTGTATTGTATAGTTTATTTGCTAGTTTTTTCCTTAGCGTTGCGCTGTGCGTTGAACGCACGAGTTTGTAAATTTCATATTTATGCCATGTTACCTTGAGGCCCGAAAGAGTTATCAGATAGACGAGCCCGCGTATTGTTGCTTGGTTTTCCGATACCGTTAATGGTAATCCGTTTCAGTTAAGATGTAGTTTGTTGTAGTGTTTGTAAAATCGTCTATCTAGTAATTCTTTTGTTAATTAGTATTATATTTGTGCACATTACATGTAAGGCTTTTTAATTATATTCGTTTTAGAAGTAAGCGCGTTTAGAGTTTAAATTTTCCGTTTTTTTATTAGTAATTTTCAATTTAATTTTTATTTTATCACCTCGGGGCAGGTGAAGTGAAGCTGAGAGCTTGTTTTATATTTCATTGTTTATTTTGCTTGTTTCTTTACGTTATTTGAATTAAATTTTTAGTTTGCTTTGAATTTTTAAAAACCACGTGGATTTTTTGTGGTATTGAAAGTCCTTCTAGAACGAATTCACCATTTTGTTTGCTAAAGGATTTGCATTGTCCTTTCTTAATTGTAGAGTCATATGCAGGTTTGTTTTATGCCAGAATCTTATATTTATGGTTTTAATTTCCCCTGTAAATTGTATCAAATGTTTTTTTTTCTTTTTTTTTTAAAAAATAAACTTAATGATTGTAAATATCATTTTAAAATCACTAGTTCTTTTATTTTTGAATCTGCCATTTCAATTTTTGGGAATTTTAATGAAAGTCATTTTTGCAACCGCCCACTATTACTTTTTAAAAAAGTCTCTGGATTTAAGAATCTCTGGCGCGCCTTTTTAATTCATTTTGCTGAGCTAGCTAAATTATTTTGTCATTTTTAATTTCTCTTTACTTATATGCTTGGACCATCAGTTCACAGCAATACGTAACGTTTTGATTGAAGTTTTGTTGTCGATTGATTTTTACAATTTGCTGTAATGTGGTGTTGTTGTGTTTGCAGTTCGCGGTTATGGGAATTACTGTATGTATAACATAGCATTTTGCGGTTTTTAAGGCGGGTCTGCCGAAATGTGTATGGTAGTCTCTGCAAGGTTAAATTTCGATCACGACCATCAGAGGTGCAGACAGTAAGTGGAACATTTTTTTTTAATATCGTGTTAAGATATGCATTGTTACACGCATATGCACTGACGTTGGAGATCTCTGGAGCAACGTCTTAAAGATGTATTTTAGTTATAACATCAAACCATCGCGCTTAATCGCCACGTGTGTTGTGGGAATAGGTGATTGCTCGGGTGCGCAGTCAAACAGTCGCCTACTTCGATAACTTTAGTAGCGGCCAATCGCGGTCGTGGAACATTGCTGCGAAAATTCATCTTGGTAAATATTTTTTCCCATCGCACGATTGAAAAGCATGTAGTACCACTGTATGTTACTTTCGCTTGTGGCTTTAATATAACATACCTGCTTAATTTTTTTATTTTTGTTTATATTGTATCTTTGTAGCTCGGCGAGGAAAATAATTCCCATTTCCACATTATTATTATTATTATTATTATTATTACATGCCTACACGCAACTGCGGTTGGTTATAAAATAAAGCAATGAAAATGAATGAAAGCTGAAAATTCATTTAACATCAAATTGTTTACATACACGTTAAAGTATTTATTTTTTAATAGTAATACTGGAAGTACTAGAATAGAAGTAGATATAACAAGATAGAGCAACCCTTAACTAAAGCTTTCTTCTTTTCTTAATTTTCTTCCGGCGATACTATTTATCGCGTGCTAGGAAATATATTTCATACGTCTTAGTGATATATTGAAGGTATGTTGCGCCCTATGATACAACTTGTTTTATTTGTGAAGAATTCATTACGCCATCAAAACCTGCGCGAACTGCCACGTTTATTACTTTCAATATTCGTTCATTGCGCATGTAACATGTACTTTATACTAGTCAAATGAGCTTTCAGTAAAATAAAAAACAATCGCTATTTAATTTGTATATAGTATATTAAAAATTAAATAAAAAAAATACAGAGATACACAGAAATTGTACTTAGAGGATTGCACGTTTAGTTACATTAGATTAAAAAAGACTAAGGGGTCACACATTTGTCTTCCAAGATTATGTAATTAAAATAGCGAAGAGATAAGACGAAAGGAGTTACTTTCTGTCGGTGCTTTTTATGTTGTGTAGTTAAAAAAATAACCTATAGCGCTACTTCATTATTTTAGCACCAAATGCTTTGGTTCTCTTCATTAATTTACAACAATCATAAAGAACGTGTGTTACAGAGAAAAGTGCAATCTCATCTTAAAATAGCTGCGTTAAAAATAACCACGTACACCTTGTGTGCAGTTTGAATGGTAACAAAGAAATTATTACTATATTAAACAGAACGGCAAGAAACAAACCAAATACAGATAAGTTGAATTAGAAATGAATTAAAATTACTCCATTACTACAATTATTCTCAACTATGCTCAATGACCGTCGAAATTTAACGCCAGAACAATAACTGCAGTGGCTTCATCTTTCTAAATTGACAATGCTGTAAACACGTCAAAGTCGTGCATGAGAACCCACTGAAAACGATCATCTCTTCGCTGATGCAAATTCCAGCATGTTCGTTTAAATACTTTTTCTGGGCATTTTTTTTTAAGATTTCTACTGGCATTTTGTCAAAAATAATAAATAATGTGTTTATTATTGCAATAATTGTATTTTATTACAGTGATCATTTTCATGTATAAAAATTTTGTTAACAGAATTTCTTTAATTGATGTTATGCTATGAAGAGTGAGTTTGTTTGTTGCCAGAAATAAACTTTGCAATTATTGGACGCATTTCAAAAAGGAAACAACGAAGAAGGGAGGTACCAATTCTGTTTTATTATATATATTATTTTTTTTTTAAACAACGATCCATATTATTATTGTGATCAGGAAATTCTGCATGGGCTACTTTAAATGGTTTTTTCTCATCTTTTATCTGATGATACAAATACTGAAAATCCGTTATGACAACGGAAACTGAACAGATATGCTTCTACGAACAAATTTTGTAAATAATTGTTAATTAATAAATTATTTGAATAACGATATTTAGGTCAAACATTTAATTAATGATTTATTCAAATAATTCCTTAGTCAAACAATCAAAACTTTATTCGATAATAACTCAATACCGAATAAACAATCATAGACAGAGGTTTTTAAGTTTCTCTGCGTGGTTTTAGTGGTAGCACAATTCAAATATAAAGAACCTATGGTCGTACTTGCGGCCAGACTAGAAACATGTGGAAACGAAATAATTTAAACTTGATGTAATACCAATGAGAATTTAATTCAATAAATTTTAGGGTTCTAGGTGCATTATCCTTATGGGTAATGTACAGGTTATTCTAATTTTAAGTGAACTAGCGTGTTACTAGTTTATTTCACACATTTTATATAAAAAAAAATTCTAGAAAATAAACCAGTGCTCGTAGAAAAATGTATGGAGAAGTTTCCGCAAACTAATAAATTAAATTTTCTTCTCTATTTGTTGGGATCAGAAATAGTCACATGCGGTTACCAATAAATGTTAAATAGATGATGTCTTTTTTATAACTTATAAACACTGTTGCACTAGACAGTGTGTGGTCACAACAATAACTTATTACATGGATAAAACGATGAAATAAATTACTTTAAAATTTAGTAATTTCTAGTATCCTGGCTCAATATTTCTATTTCAGACAGCAACGGCGTTTATAGTCAGTTCCAAATTTATAAAAATGCAACTAGCCTCATTAAAACTCATTAACACCGGTTTGTATAACAATATTCTTTAACTTAGTTTTACTTTCTCTTCGCAATAAACAAAGTTGGTCACTATATAAGAAAATGAAGAGACGTGTTTACTCTCAGCTCGCTACCAAGTTAAGTAATATTTTCATAGAAACTTGTGGTGATGTTTACTGCAAGAGTTAGTTACATATTTTAATTTTAAATATAAACTTTGCATAATAATGCTCAGTGTATTTTAAGATATTTTTCAATATGGGTGCTAATTACATGTTAAAAGATGCGCATAATATATGAATGATACAAGTCTAAGTACGTATTTAAAAAGCCAAATACTTATATACATTTACTTTGCTACCATAAATAAGGAAAAAGTTTAAAATGTAGCGACTCATAATTTAAACTTCTACTCTATATATAACTCAAATAAACGTCTATTTTAATTTATATAACAGGTATTTAAATAAAAATATATACAATGAACTTAAAAATAAACGTTATCTACGTTTCTTTTTGATTTTTTCTATTATTTGCTAGTTGTAGACTTGACAGTTTCAACTTGGCCATCTTCTTCTATATCCATTGCTACGGTTTCAATAGGAACCTTGCCCGAATCATCGCTTTCAGTCGTTTCTGTTTGGGAACCTTCAATTTTATCTTCATCCGATGACTTATCTAATTTTAGCAGATCGACCTCTGGGACTTTATATTCATATTGTATCTTTTCTGGCTTCAAAACATCTGAGGGTATCAAATTATTTTCTTGGGAGCTTTCCAATTCGACAGTGTCACGTTTAAGTATACTAGAATAGGATACGGTTGGGGTGTTAGAAAAGCAATTTGTATTGGATGTTTGAGCCGCTTCCTCAGAAGCATCGATTAGAGATGTTTTATTTGCCGTAACGCTACTCCAGGATCTTTTAGGAAGAGATATATGAAAATCAACTGAAATATCGTCTTTTTGATCATCGTTCTCTTTGGAGATATTGATAATACGAACACCAAGCTTAGTTTTTGGTTTTCTAGGTTTCTTCGCTATTGTTTTTTCTTCGAAAGCATTTTCTTCTGACGATGATATTATATCTTTTTGTTCTAGTCCTTGATATCTATCATTTTTTATGTGCTTATCTTTCTTAATATGCTTATGTAATTGTTCGTTTTCAAATTGAGTTGGAGGTTCCTCAGCAGGTGTCTTAAGTGAAATAAGATGATCTTCAGGCGATTGGGCACGTCGTGGAAATTCCAATTTTTCCAAAGGGGGTGGTGTGATTATATCAAAGGGTTGTTTTTTGGGTTGACTTAAGGGTACATATTGCATGTCTGCAAGAGTATCTGAAATATCACAGATAAATGATTTATTTTTGGGGTAATTGGAATGGGTTAGGGTTTTGGGTAGGGAATTCGGTTTTTTGATCCGAATGGGTTGTCTTGGGGGTATGTTTATCAGAGATTCTATCACAAAGTAATGGAGATTCACTACCTTCTTTTTCAATACCCGAATCAACCTCAGACAGAGAATCGCTTTTCTCAATATTGCATTTTTCTGTAGAAATTTTGTGGCGTGAGTCGTCGATTTTACGAGTTTGTACCTCGGTAGATTGTGTCTGTGGTGGTATCTTATCAACGTAAGAAGAGGTACTACTATTTTTTGTTTGTAGGTTTGTAGATTCGGCAAAGATAATTGCTTTGGATGCTACTACCGGTCTGAATAACGCTTCATCACAATTTTCGTGTATTATTTCCTCTGTAGGTTCAAGCTCAATGTCTTCATCGGACTGGACAGTGACTACAGTACCCAATGGATTGACAACCTTTGCGACAGTCGCCGAATGATGTTTGATCGAAACAATTACACAACGTCCACCACCTGAACAGAAAGAGCCAATGGCAGGTATTACTATCACATCAGATTTCGAAGCAGTTAATTTATCATTTTCTGGTGCATATAAAAATGAATCAGCAAAAAAGTATATATGGAGGGAAAAAAGCATGCGTGCATGCAGCAACATACATCGAAAGAAAAAAAAAAACAGGGAGAATGAACTTAATAATCTATTAACATAAACCAAGCAAACAATTTCTTGTGTTAGAAAATAGTGCACAACAATTAAAATAAATTAAACTAAGAACGAAATAAAGAGTAACCTGCCTGCCGTTGACTATTTCTGAACGTAGATGTATTAGTGTGTACAGATTCAGTCACCTCAACCACATTAGAAAAGAACAACAAAATCAAGTATTAAATAAAAGGATGTATTTATCAATGTGTATATTGTGTGTTATTTATAATGCGTTATTGACACATAGCTTATTAGTATATTACTAGAATTGAAGGAGATAGTGTTTACTAATGAGAAGTAAAGAAATACTAGAAATGTGATTATTAAGTCTGAGTGAGATCGAAGCTGTGAATGTCAGATTGCATTCATATTTTTGTACCGATATTTACTTGTATATATTATAATTATGAACGAGTTTTGTTTACATCTTCTATTTTCTGAAATCATAATTTTTTTAATACCTTCGAGTGTGGAGATATTTTCAAAAAAAGCATTCGTATTTAAGGTAAACTTCAATGGACAGACGGTAATACCATAATACTAGAAAGTATGCCGCAGGCGTTGTGTCGGGAGTCTATCTTAAGCGTTTTTAAAAATGCCATGAAGCGAAGTTAAAAAGTTAAAAAGGAAAGCAATATTATGATGTTTAATATGTATAGATCTTGAAAACTAGAGAGAAGTGGCCATCAATGGAGAGAAGAGTTTTACAACCTCAATTCAGTGTCGTTTGTTTCTTGAAAAAAAAAAAAATAATATTATCTTAATGAAAACCATAATCGACCATAACTTCATCGAAAAGACATCTTTTTAAATAATTTGAACATGTCAAATGTTATATTTAACATATTTATTTTTACGAATAAATAAGTTAATGTATTTTTTTGCTTTTTAATTTCAGAATTCTTCAATCAAGTAAAGTGTGAAAACAATTGATGGATACAGGGACAATTGTCGTGCTGCGTCCGTCTATTAAAAATACATTGTCTTCTCTAGTTTATTTTAAAGTGTAGTTTGTCGTTTGCTATGAGTGTTATTACGTCTTATACAGTTTTATTTAATTTTACAATTCAATTTTTATTATTTTACTACACGATTAAATTTTAAACTGTTTTATAATTCGGACCTGAAGAGGTCCCATAGCGGATGAAACCGGTAGTCGCCATTAAAGAATTTGTGAGAAATAGGACCATTTACTTTCATTTCCCTACTACAAGGACAAATATTAACAGTATAGTAACTTTAGTTTCCCTTAATCTTGATTGAGGTTCCGAATAATTTTTTTCTCATCCACAAATGTTCGAAATGATTGAGTGTTACATTTTGTGCCATAAAAGTTCTGTGCAAGCTGTATAGCAGTATTTCGAGTATTTTGTTCACTGCCAGTCTTCTTTAATTACCTCTAAAAAATCGTAAGATAATTTGGGAGAGCATCGGTTTTTGTTTTGTAAGTTACGGAAGATTACAGAGGGAATTAAATGAACAGACTTAGGTAAATGAAGTGGCACATACAATGCAAAATCAAACGCTTTCAATTTCAATAGAAGATCACAATATATGTACTGTGGTATTGAGTTAGAAATAAAATTGGGAAGTATCTGAGTAATGTAAGCATAAGCGGCAGACTCGTTCACATACTTTTCTTCTCCACTTATATGAGCACTGAAGAAGCATAACATGTGTCCCTATATTGCATAAACATTATATCCTAATGGTGGTAAAACAGGACAGGATGGAGCAAAGTTTGTGAGATGATTAAGTCCAGTGGTGTAGCTAGGGAGAGTTAGCGGCGAGATCTGTCTCTGGACGTAGAATCCAGAGTACGCCAAATCTTCAGATGGTGCTGAAAAATTTTGCTACGCCACTGAAGTCCGATGCCGTTTAACACGCTAATAAAGGATGTTGTTGTTACCATATCGGCCACTACACCAAAACCAATATACATATCAAGCAGGAAAATCTACAGAAACAGGCTTGCATCATCTCCTACAAAAAGCCGAGCATGCTTTACAAACCAATGAAGTGCTTTTGCGCACATCCGTCGACCTAGAAGGAGCATTCGACAATACTTTCGCAGCATCAATCTGCAAAGAGTTGAGGAATAAAGGGATCGATAACACAAGGTAAACAGACTGCATCGCTCTCCGCAACCATCATGGAAGAGGCACTCGTAGCTTGGGTCGAAAGAGTATGTCCGCAGGATGGGGTTTTGTCCAATCTGCTGTGGAATCTGGTCGTGGAGTAGCTATTACAAATGCTGGACAATGAAACATTGGGTATGCTGCTAAAAATAGTGCGCGCGCGTGCGTCTATTTTTAAATTTGAAATTTGGGTTTCCGGCTGTGTCGGTAGATGGCGCCACCTCTTAGATCACGAGACTGTTCATAAAGCATGATCATTTATGCATCTCTGGTATGGTGGACAAAGGTGTAGCAGCAAAATACTGAAACTGAACTTAGCAAGATATAGAAGCTTATAATCGACGAGCAAGAACGAGATATATTTCATAGCACTACCAAGTGGCAGATATGCAGGATTGGGAAACAATATTGTCCAGCACGTGGAAAGCAATCTTTTGGGAATGAGATCAGACCATATGATTTTGACATATCCTCTTAATAGGAATTTCGAGGTGGAAATTACGGAACGGATAAATTGGAATCAATCCAACTACAGATACAGGCTCGGAGAATTGATCTGGTTTATAGGCGGATCAAAAACCGAAAACGGACCAGCGATGGAATTTATCACCATATCAATAGGAAAACATGCCACGATCTTTCAAGCAGAGGCATATGCAATATTGCATTGTGCTACTAAAATCAATCAAACGGCTTATGTAAATAAGTATATTGCAACAGTCAGGCGATACTGACGGTTTGGGAGTGTATTCTGGAACTGAACAGGTTGACAAACCGCAGTAAAGTCATTTTTCTGTAGGTGCCCGGTCATTCGGCAATCGAAGGAAACAAAAGTTAACAAGAAAGAAAGGGTCATCGGCTTCATATATGTTCCAGGAGTGTCTAAAAACACAGCACCAGAGCAAGGTAAGGAGTTGGGTCAAATAGAAATTCAAAACAACACTGGAATAATACAACCAAGCAAATTCATGGAAATACCTTTAAGGAGCCATAAAAAAGAAGACTGAAGAACTATTGCAGCTCAGTAGGAAATCTTCACACCGTAAAAGATCTCCTAACAGGATACTATACACTGAAAGGATGCCTACAGAAAATGAGGATCAACGCTGAAGATAACCAACTGCAGACTGTGTAATGGGATGATAGAGAACGCTTACCGCACAGTCTGAAAGCGAGGCTCAGGGCAATTTTTGGTAAGCCAAAAATGAACCAAAAGGATTACTCTGATTAACGAGCCAGACATCTGTGTGGGGTACCAGGATACTGGAATGGCTGGTATAAATTAAATGTAAAAGAAATGGAAGACTAAATACAAAAGAAAATCCTATGTCAGGTGGCACCAACAACAAAAAAAACGTTTGTTTGCGTTTTTAAATATTTATCTACTAAATATAACGAAAATTCATGGATGCAAGAAAACCTGCAACAAGATGAGCAGATGTTTAAAGATAATACCAGACGTAAAATGTATACTATTTTTGTACTACAACGCTTCCAACATATACCAATGTTAGTAACATGTTACGGCAGAAATACCTGTTCTGCGCATTTACCTGTATAATATATAAAATTAGGACAGAATATTATAGTTACATTTCTGTCAGCTTACGTAGTGTATTTCAGTTAACTGTAATTATAGCCTAATATCAGTTGATTGTGTAAACATGGGACTTTGACAACACAAAAATACGTCATTGACAAATGATTACCTTCTTTACTTGTATCCTTTATTATTCCTAAGTTACCGTTTGTCATTCTCTGTTTCCTATTTTTTCAGAAAATATTTTTATGTAAAATCGTAATTTCAACTAAATAAATGATGATCAATTGATCAAAATTAAAGGAAAAAATCAATAACTATTATGACTTTTGTTATCACGATGTGCATCTATCATTTGTGTCCACAGCTTACTGAATAATTCATGAACTAAAAGGAAGAAATGGCTGCAAATGAATTAGTTATAAAAATAAGAACATAAAAAAGACATTAAATTGAGCTCGTCAAACTGCTTTGGTTTTTTGATAATAATAAAATATCCTATAAAAAAAACCCGTTGTATGTAATTATAATAATAATCAATGAAATTTATATGTTCAAATTAATTTAAATCAACATTTGCAACGGTTTCTCGGCAACACAGTTATACAGAATGCTCAATATATTATGAGAATAGAAAAAAGTTATTTATTTGCTTTTTTAATATGGTTTGATAGAGAAAAACAATTTAACAAAGATATTTAATTATTTCATTTGATTGTTTGGGTATTGCTATTACAGCGACCCTAGTTGTTAACATCCTAATCATTCGTACATGTTAATACCAATTATATAGTCATTAGCAAAGAAAAACAACTAGGCGACAGAAATTAATATTAGTGCCAGCCAGTACAATGTGAATTGATTGCTAATCTCTGCCATATTTTTATTTTCTAAAGATGATAACAGTGATGAACAATGATCATGTTCAAGCAAGCCTAAAAAACCGAAGAAAGATATTTACGGTTTTAGATGATATTTAAGTATATATAAGCAATTTTTGTACTGTTACAATAGAAAAACCATAAAGCATTACGCTCAATCTCGCCGTCTTCGTAAACAGAAGGAATAAGCTAAATATTGCATATTTTGCGAATAGTTGTCCTCAGATGTTCACCTTAGGTTATCTACCACCCACTATCAATTTGCCGATGTTGGCGAGATCAAAGTCGTGTATCGGAACTTTATTTCTTTAGAGAGAGTAATCGAACCATAGAAAATAGTTAATCATAATAAAAAAACATTGCAGCAAAATGAAGTTAACTTTTTTTTTCATTTGTATTATATTTTTTTCTTCTAGATTTACATTAAAAACGAAGAAATAAATATACCATCTTCATTTCATCCCAAGGTAAAAATCCCAAGCTTCAGTGTGTTATTGTTTTATGATATTAATTGAAAAGAGTATACTTTGAGTATTTATGAAGAAATGTAAGCCATTAAACTCAGGTAGAAAAGAAACCAACAGAAAAAAAAAACAAATAATGCATAATAAATATTATGTAAATAAAATAATAAGCTTAACATACACAAAACATACCGCGTCTTTATTTTATCCGAAAAGCCACATGACTATAAAGACAGACATCCCAAACGAACCTACGCTGCTCTGGTTCGTTCTAACAATAAGTAGTCATTTCTATTCAATTACTACTGAATCATAGATTTGTTAACATTTCGTTTGTATGTTGATTGTAATTGTGATGGAATACTAAATTACCTCGTAGGTATTTAAATCAATCTGATCACGTGGCTAATGAGATTAAATGAAGGCACGATATCAAATACCTTATTGTATTATCAAACAGACAAAATCATATCATTGACCTATCATGACTCTAATTTAGGTATTTTAAAAATATAATGACTCACCAGCTTCGCGAACTCCGGGTGACTCCAGCATTGCATCAGCAAGATCTTCCTTAAGTTGTAACTCTCCAGCTCCGCTTGTTTCGCTGAAGTTCTTCTGGCATATATCAAGTAGTTTTGGGGATGGTTCACAACTGCTAACAGATCCTGCTTCAATTAGAACAGGATACGTGCTTGTAACAGGCATATTGACAGGTTTCGATCTCCCAAGATCTAACGGTTTTGAGTCCAGGATGCTTATAGATGTTCTGGATAAAAAAAAAAATTATAAAACATTGTAGTGTCTGACCTATTTTTATGCATAAGTTGGTGAAATATTTTTTATCACCTTCAATTAGTCTAGTATAATGTACTTGTTTTGCAGATATAAATAAGAAATTATATCGCATTAAACACTATTTATAAATTAACAAGAAACAGTATTCTTTCTACCTTAAGTAACAATTACAAGTGTGACGAAATTTATATACACAAGGTGAGTTTTTTATCTTAAGACAACATCTTAATATCTCTATAACACTACATCAAATCAAAAAAAATCTTAATAAGATTTGTTATAATGTAGGAGGCTTACTGAATGGTGCCGAACAGTAATGGAGGCCATAACATTACAAGAGAGAATTGAAATGATTTACATCTATGGAGAAAGTGGTAGGAATATCGATGATACTGTTAATCTTTATTCACAACGTTTTCCCGACAAGGTGCGATCGCGCGCTTCTTTTTACCGTCGTTCAACAGTTCTCTAGCGAAGGAACTGTACAGCCACGAAAACGTAATCGCCGAAAAACAATTGCTGGAGAAAATAATGAAATCGCGGAATTAGCTGCAGTAGCTAATAATCCGCACATTAGTACTTGAGAAATAGCTCGCGGATCAGGAATTTCTCAGTCCATTATCTGCCAAATATTGAAGCGTATGAAATATCATCCATTTAGTTTCCATGCATCAAGAACTTCATGATGATTTTCAAAATCGAGTGCGATTTTGTCAATGGGCGCTTCAAAGGATACAAGATAATCCCAATTTTTTTGCTCTAGTATTATTTTCTGACGAGGCGACATTCACAAATCACGTTACGGTAAATCGGCACAACATGCATTACTCGAGTATCGAAAATCCCCATTCGTTGCGCCAAGTTGAACATTAACATCCTTGGAACGTAAATGTCCATACCAAACATTGGCAATAAGCTTATTGGTCCACATTTCAACCATGGAAAATGGTGAAAAATATCGAAAGATGATGCAGAACGAACTTCCAGTGGTACTTGAAGACCTTTCCTTGGACGTACGACAAACACTGTGGTTCTAACATGACGATTGTCCAGCACATTATTCAAGAATAGCAAGTATTAGATCGAGCCTACAATCGTCGATGGATCGGAAGAGGTGGTCCAGTGTCTTGGCCTGCAAGATCGCCAGATCTTACTACCCCTGACGTCTTGTTGTTGTGGGGCTACTTAAAGTCTGAAGTTTATACAGAAGTGCCAACCACGAGGGAAAACATGATTGAGCGAATCACCAACGCTTGTTCAAGGATTACGCCGCAAACACTACTCAGTTGTGTGCAATCATTCCAATTGCGAATGAAAAAATGTATCGAAGTGGAAGAGCACATTTTCGAACACATTTTCTGAAATGGGTATGATAAAGTAAAGTTCTTCGTTGTTGAATGGCTTTTTGAAATGTTATTTAATGTTAAAATAAAAAAACACAAAATCATGTATTGGATTAATAATTAATAATTAATTATCTAAATGGGGTTCTGACAATGTGTAAGTATTCACAGCTTGTCAAGTATTGAATAAAGTACGGTTTTGTGTAATAGCATTCCAATTGCGAATAAATAAATGTATCGAAGTGAGGGGGCACAGTTTCGAACACATGTTTTTTTGAAATGTTAGTTTATGTTAAAATAAAAAAAACACAAAACCATGTTTGCTTGCTTCTCTTTTTTGTGTATTTTTTCTAGACGTTCACAATCATGTTTTTTTGCGATTACAGCGCAATCTGTTACGAATCCAAAAAAAAAGTTTCAAACCAAAACTACATACTTGATGGCGTAGAATCCGAATCTGCAATACAAAATGGGGGTTCCCATTTAAGATTTCAAAGTTGTTCCCGCTCCCACTCTGGGGGGAGGGAGAGATTGAGTTCGGCACCATTCAGTGACCCCCCCTACATTATAACAAATCTTATTAAGATCTTTTTTTGATTTGATGCAGTGTTTTAGAGATATTAAGTTGTCTCAAGATAAAAAACTCACCCAGTATATATATTATTGTGATTTCCACTAGATGGCTATGTAATCCCGTATACGTCCAAGATATCTAAAATTTACCACTCCAGATCATGCGCACTAATGATACCCCCTCTTACTAACCAATGACTAGTCCTTTATTATTCTTTACAGTTAGGAACCCGCTGCGCTGACGGCTGTACGCCTCGGTTCTCCTAAATCACCAACTTGTTTATTATCATGCCCTTACTTTGTTAAATACTGAATTTATAATTTAACTCTTAATAATTCAATGTATCAAATAAACTCCCGTTAATAAAACAGTGTAATCTTTAATAAGTTGTATAATTTATTATTAAGTTTATATCAAAGACATATAAATAGCATGAGAACTTTTACTCTCAAGGTGAGTACAGTTATTGGAAATATTCAAACAAGTATTATCAATTATCCAGTATAATTAAGACTCTTTTTATTCAAAATATGAACTTTTAAAATCTCCCGCGCGATCATAAGAGAATTGAAAACCACCAACCACGTTTGCCAACTTATGAAAGTACAAAATTTAAATCTCATACGAGGTAATAATAACCTCAAAATACTATAGTCGTTATAAATTCATTTATACAAAAATTTAAACAATGTTTTGACCAGATACCTCGTTTACCGGTTTACACCGACATCAAAATACCTCCAAATGTGATTTCCTTGTAGTGACAATCCAGATTCGCTCGTATATACAGCTAAAAGGGCCAGACCAGGAGGAATAACATTGGTAGCAGGAAAATTCAGGAAACAGACCTCCTTCGTTACATTCAGGATGTATGATTAGACCCGGAACAACAAACACATGCACACTCCCACGGAGAACAAACACCCAGGTGTAGTAGATACAGCAAAATTTCTTATAATGTCGAACAATCCTCACGTTTCTTCTGTATATTTCCAGAATAGAGTAATTACAAGAATTTGAATAGAAGATCCCCTTCAATACCAGACGTAAGACAGGAAAAACCACTTAACTCATTACACTTGATAAAAAATAAAAATATCTCTCTAGCAGCTTTTTTATCAACAACCTCGTCACCAAGGATTTTCATCATTTTCTCACAACGAATTACATTAGGTCACTCCCCATTCAATCAAAATAGATACCTCGGATACCAGGCTATCGTACAGCTGTCAGACGATAAATTCTATTCAACTTCCATGACTACTAGTGTGAATTAATCCAAATTATACTGGACTTACAAACAGGTGTGTACATAAAATAGTAACTGCATTTCAATATGGTTGGTGGTTTCCCTCTTATGAAACACAGCAATATATAAAAAAATACTTGTATTAAAAAAGTGATGAGGTTTTAAATTTTCGGAAGGTCAGAAAATGTTAACGCGCAACCCATTGGTGCATAGGTGTAAAGTTACACATTTTTGTAATATTTTTGTTATAAGTAATTGGTTTGTAATTAGTGCTTTCCATTCACCATCTATCACTCCTACTCTGCTATTACTCTACTCTACTCTTGACCTACACAATTTAGAACCAATGAAACGCTTTTTGTGCTTTTAAATTGTAAAGAGAGGCGGGAAAGGAACCTAACCTAGAAATCAGATTTTGATGTAAACAACAAATCGTGACCGCAAGGAAAACTTACTTCAAAATGTCAAAAAAATCTTACGATTATAATAGTAATATTTAATTTGCAATCATTTAATTTACCAAAGCAAAAAGAAACATTTTTCTACAAATAATTTAAAAACATCGCTGTAGCTTTCTAACTTTGTCATAAATGGCGTGTAGAGGACGAAACACTAGTAAATAAGTTAGTGCATAAGGGGAAAAGGGGAGGTAAAAACTGAGTAGGTACATTGGGAGTTTTGTGCTCCTTATCAAAGGAACGCTTAAATTGCAGTTAGAGTATACCGGAAGTACTACCAAACTGCTTTTATGAGTGAATGGAAAGCACTAAATAAGAGAAGAAACTGGTGATTATTTTTTTATTGTTTAATAGTAAAAAATTATATTTTGTGCAAATGAAATATACAGGGTGTAACAGTAATACGATATAATAAAATAATATATAATAGCTGTAATCGTAAGTGATAGAAAAATTTTAATGGACAAGAGGTCTATCTGTAACCATTAAGGAGATAAAAATATTTTATAAATGCTGTGAGCTAGCGTCAGTCCTGTGCCAGAACCTAAATGTTTTTTCGAACGTGTCAAACATATCACTATCATTCGGCTGTTATTGCTGTGTGAGTCGCCGGATGGAGTGCAGGTGTGTTCATGAAAAAATGCACCGCTGTACTTCGCACGACTTGACGGATTTCTTACTAATTTACAGAAGAGACGAGAGAAAACATTGAATTTATTTATTTTGTTTTATTATACTTGTGTGTATTATTAAAGAACTTCAGTGACATTTGTTTTTATTGTATTAAAGTGATTAAGGATTTAAAATTGCAAATTCTTGACAATTTAAAATGAATATTTGCATAAATTGCTATAACATTATCTACTTACAGTGTTACAGTATAGTGCACTGCCATTGCTTGTGAATGCTATTGTACGCTAGATTTTAAGATGTTTTTGCATACGGACTACCAGTATTGATATTAATTTACCTTTAGCATTTAAGTTACAATTCTTTGTCTACATTCAATGCTTAATACAATTTTAGTTTATATCTTTAGCTTATTTTTCCATTTTCATTGTATCAGTTGTATAATTTCCAGTTTACAATTCTTTATTAAGTTCAACGTCTATTTTATTATTTGAAAGCCTTTGTTGTGCCTTGTATTTATTCAATTCCGGCGTTCTGGATCCTCCAGAAATGTAATACTGATACCTAAAGCGTCAGTTATGCTATTTTCCCAACCGGCACTTATATTTTCTGTTGTCCTGCCGCTGCAGCCAATTATATCACGCCGACTTGTTTTTCCGTTTTGTTTACAATATCCATATTACACCGAAATACTATCCTCAAATCAGTTGAACATGGCCTATCTTTGCTGATCCTGGCGTTTCAATGTTTTAAATATACCTTCCAAGGGAAGTTAAAAGAAGAATCATTGTGTTGTCCGACGCTTCGGGCTGTACTTTCGTTATACATGGCGTTAGATAAGTGATCCCGCGACCATTATTTGTCTTAAGATAAAATCAGAATCTCTTATAAAACCGCGTCTCACATTAAACCTCCATTTTAATAAACGTAGCAAGTGTTTGTTTTATTAAATAAGACAGTGATCGGTTGTTGTTGAAAAGCAGATCCATAACAAAACGATGTCAAAGAGTCGGGGTGCGCTGTATTAAACTGCCCTAACTAGAGTTGAATTGTTATTTATCGTATTGTATTTCTGTTACAACTCGACATTAAACCGTAATTGATGCAGGATGGTCCCAAGCGGCAATAAGATATATCGTATATAGAATAGAATATGTATCTGCCCTTTTTCGGTTTATAAAGAAGAATACGTTGGTGATTGTGTCCTTCATGTTTTGTATTCTTTTATTTAGTGGCCGTAGTAAAAGCTATAGTTAGTCCTAAATGTGCTTGCCGCAGTTATTTTCGTGTAGGTCGTTAGGTTTTGTTTTTGGTAGGAGCTGTATATGATATGTTTTACCATGTATGCAGATTTAATTCGTTTCGGATTAAAAATTAACAATCAACTAACTGATAATTACTTATTTACTTTTCAACATAATTAATTTAATTTTCACTTAGATATTAATATCTTCCGTTAACAATTTTAATCCGGAATTTAATTGCTTAAAAATTTAATCGATTACTCTGGTCCTAATACTACTATAAAACTTAGAGTACTCGTTAGAGTAACTTTGTTGTGATACTATAAGATCTTTTATAAATAAAGTATTTATGTATTATTTCAGTGTTGTATTTATATCCAGATTTTATCATATGTGTGTATCAAATATTTCACTGCAATAGTATGTATTATTATAAACTGTAGTATTATAGTTATGAAATATTTGGTATATAAAACGACCCATTTGAATATACAGCTAGATTAGTCGTAGTTCGGTGTGCTGAAGCTGATGGCACGCAATTTTATCAACAAAAAGAAGCGTTAAGTTCCCACTTGTAGCTCTGACACACCTCCTTTCTGATTGCTGTAAATGAAAGAAGACAGCTGGGGTATCTGGTGCTAAAAATAATGCATCATCGCTATAGGTTATTTTTAAAGATATATCTAAGGTGCCGATAGCAAGCAACGCTTGTCTTATCTATTCGCCGGTTGTACTATCGAATAGTAGTCAATAAGCGGACTGAAAGTCACGAATTTTTGCCCGCCGTGATTAAAGGTATCGACGCTGTTCGTTGCTTTGTATTGAGGCGTTCCTTGATATGACAACAATCTCTAGTATATGTGATAGGTTAGCCTCCATTTTTGTGATTGACTGTTGCCGCTTGATAATTTTGACATATTAAGCATCCGTGCATTCCGCAGAAATGCGATACATTTAATATTATTTACTTTTATTGAAGCCATTTTTCAAACAGGTTATATGTGAAAAGAAGTTTAAAAAAATCTAAAGGATTAAAGAACAAGGTAGTTTCCTTCACTATACACTATTTCTTAAATAAGAAATTAATTTTTTATTATAAAATGTAAGAATCGACATTTGCCCGGAATTTCTAATATCATGGCGTTCTAATAGTACAGACCAGGGAAGAATACTAAGAAATTTTTTGTATTTTCACGTATTTCAGGGCAAATGTAATGTAATAGGAGAAATTTGTTTTATCGAAATTATTACAAATATTCCACTTTAATTATAAATCCAAATATTAACAGTTCAATTAGAATTAAAAGTAAGAAACTTACCAGAATTGGTGTGGTAAGTTTTGAAGGTGAATTGCGGTCCCATCCATAATCTTCGGTGTGGACCCGCATGTGTTACGATTTCGACTTGTGACAACCATCTATCGTCATTATGTTCCGGTTTGCTACTTTTAACCGTGGTAGTATCTCGATAAATTTGTTTAAGAGATACCATTGACAAAGGTAAAAGAACGTCTTTTCCATTAGGTTGTCTTTGCAGTACCCATTGAGCGTTTGCGTGTACTGTTAGTTCAATTGGTGTATCGTCGCATACCTTTTCCTTGGGCATACTAGATATGGGATGAGGGTCGAGATCGTATTGTATAAGAGAGCCATGACAAGACATTACGAATAATGCTTCAACGGGCTTAGAAGGAGGTTTATGCACTACTTCTCTAGGCGGAAGCAGGTTATTTATCCACGCTCTAGGAGGGGCAAATGTTGCGCACACCCTCAAAACAACTTGAATGTTATCTTCCGACGATGAGCCGAGCCTTTGTCGTCCTGAAAGTAATAAATTAATATATAGTAACGATGGGAAGTTTTAAGACGTTTGTTAACAATATCTTCCCTATTTCGATTTGTAATTCTTCAATGAAATATAATAAGTTTGTTCTTAAGAATGTAATACCAAAAGTATGTCAGTCAAATAAATAATATATAGAGCAGGTAGTTTTATTTTAATTCACAAAATCTTCGTTGAGGTAGTGTACTGAAGTAGTAGTGTTTTAAGCATGGACTGAAAAGGTCTGCTTTCTAAAGACGATCAACACCGTGGAAGATTTTTAATAGGATTATATAAAAGTTTTAATTCGACTGTTGATATTTGCAAAAAAACAAAAGATCTTTGATTGCTTCGTTAAAAAAGTACAAGTGCAAGCCGCTGTTGGCTATATCAGAGTACAACGAGTAAGGACAATGGATGAGTCATAGGGGTCCAAATTTCTAAGCCCAACTTCACTTCAAATAACAGCTTCCCAATATGGCAGTTTGTTATTGTTTGCATTTGTATCTACACAAATTAGTTTACTTTTCCTTTTAATCTAAATGACTTGTTTTATTTATTTATGTTACGTATTTTATTAGTTTTGAATTACACCTGCAGTTTTAAAAACATTTAATGAACCATGATATTCTTGTGTAAAAGGTAACATCGGTGGCCAGTAGCCATAACATTTACATACTTTCTTATATATTATATTGTTAGGTTTAAGTGAAATAACTCAAATAACCGTGAAAGAAGACAGCAGTGGGTATCATGTTGTAGTGCCAGTCACTCTCGCAAGATAAATTTTGAGGTTAACGATGGTCGCAGTTTCTTGGGATTTCCGAATGAATCTAATATATATGACACGACAAGAATTAAGAAACTACATGAATAAGAAGAACTATTGTCGTTGTGCAGATATTCCTAGGTCACATTAAATCAATTATTTGTTAGATACACATTTTAAGCTAGATTGCTATTTATCGCAACAACTAACCTAATTCATTTTATGTTCACTTTTTAAAATAATGTAATTTTTTAGTTTGAACTGCATTATACTGCTATAAATTTTAATTGCATTTATTCACATTATAGACAATTCGATATTATATAGTCTACGTCTGAACTCTATCCACTTGTGCACTCCCGGACATTATTGTTGACAAACCAGTGCAGGATCGGATGTTAGAAATGAAGTAGTCGAATAAAAAGGAACAATCTTTGTATCGCACAGAACGATATAGTCATAACACTTGAACTCTAATTAAAAGTTATTGTGTATTCGTGTCAGAAGTTTGAAAGTCCCTTCCACCAAAGCTATTGCATTTTATTAATTTATTTGAGAAAGAACCACAACGTATTTATTCCTGGAAGAATATTTTACACTATAAAAATATAAACAAAGATTTATTTCACAATAAGGAAAGAATATGAACATAATTATCGTAAAACACTTGCAAATACACAGAGATTCAAAATGATTGTCAATTCCGCTCCTATAGATAGTAACAGGGTGTAGGTATATGCCGCGTGTTTGTAATGAAGGTTTGAACTAAGTCAGTGTTGGAACATAAGAAAGTAAACGGATCTGTCATAAATAAGGAAAACGTAACCTATATTTGAACTCGCATTATATAAACGACTATGGAGTGGTGTTTCTGCTTGTAAATGAAATGTAATTAACTTAACTTTACTAAATTATGATTTTACAATTCAGTACTAACTGGTGTTTAACTAAATTTATTTATTACTTTAAATTATAACATACAATTAGTATAATTATTAAGTGACAAAACTGCATCTCTCAGTTCTTCTATGGTATGCATGCGGTTTCTATAGATCCTATATTTTAGATAGCCATGAAGTAATCTAATGGGGTTAAGGTGCATCCACACGCTCGGAGTTCGCCGAACTCCGAGCACTAGTTTGGCGAACTCCTAGTCGTGTGGACGGACAGTTCGGAGTTCGGCGAACTAGTCGGCAAACTGTTTGCCTATTCCCGATCTGCATTGGAAAATGGCGCACGTCAACGCGTGCGAATGTTCGGTTAGACGGAGTTCATGCACCCGTCCACACATTCGGGAAGGCATTTAGAGTGAGAGGGAAAGCTGTTGATAGCTGTCTAGTGAGCTCGTCTCTTACTAGTCATACTATTATACCTACAGTTTTTAATAACTGTTACATATGACAGCGGGTAACAGATACAAATTTATTTACTGAAACTACTATGTCGTATGCTGAAAATGACAGCTTTGCCAAAGATAATAAACAATTCAACGTGTTTTCTTTTTGACATTGATATGAGTGCAATTTTAGTATTCATTATTACATTAAATTGATGCATTTCAAGGAAGTTAAAGATCTTAAGTTTTATAAACATTAATCTTTAAAACTAATGTTGAGATAAAGTAATTAAATAATTGCAATGTTATCCTAAATATTAAAAAGCTTACCACTCTTTTCAAATTCATCAAATTTCTTGAATTATACTAAAGAGGGTCGAAATGTATATTGTTATGTGATGATCTGGTTGAAATGCGTATATGATTTTTTGTCTATAAAGAGGCAAATAAATTAAAAAAATAGATAATATTTATTAATATATAATCATTTAAAAGAAACCACCCTCCTTCCTCACGGCCCAAAATTTGAAGCGACAAAGAATCCATACATCCCCAGTGGACCGCTTTTATGCAAACATATTCGCCTCATTGTAAATATTACTCATACAGGTGTATAATGCTCGTAGATAACTGGATAAAAAAATGGCGAAGAAATTTGAGCAAAAAATATTTCTTTGATTGACCTATAATTTTTACGATGAACCTTTCAATGATAACAATCACGTTGGTCACAACAATTATAGAAGGTCAATAAAACTACTTTTTTTGTTCGAGTTTGTTTGCCATTGTATATGCAAATATCCATACATTCATCATCGTAAACTTGGAAAATAACAGAAATTAAATAGCATGAGTAATTGTAGTTGTCAATATTTTCATAACCTAAAGATGAATTACTGGTGTCCGTGATTCATATTGAGTTTCTGTCATGCTCAACCAAAATGACAGAACTTCAACTTTATGATTTGCCGGGTTTCCCGCGAAACCAAAAAGAGTTTCAGTTTGCAGTGATAGCAATGGTTCATAACCAGTCATAATTTCTGTACCAACACCAACCTAATTCATGCAATCACTCAATGCTACCACACCAAACTCTCATACCGAACGTTCGGCGTTTTCTCGGATCTGCTCGGAGTTCGGCAAACCCCGAATCGTGTGGACGGTCGCGTCCACACGATTCGGTAGTTGCCGAACATTCGGAGTTCGGCGAACTCCGAGCGTGTGGATGCACCTTTAGATCAGGCGATTTTGGTGGCCATCTTTGTGCTCTAACGAACCTGCCAGCAAAAAACTGTCGAAGATATTAGCAGGTTTGTCGATCAGTATGTGCTGGAGCATTATCGTGCTGAAAATAACCTGCTTCAAGCTCATTTTCTTGTAACTCTGCAATAAACAATTCCAACATCTGTTGGTAACGTTGGGCTGTTACAGTTTCCTCGAAGAAAATTGGCCCTATTATGTGTTGCCTGGACATAGCTAACCAAACTCCAACTTTTACGGGATGCAATTGCGTTTCTCGAAATTCGTGTGGATTTTCTGCAGACGAGATACAATAGTTTTGTAAATTGATACAGTCTGTTAGATAAAACCAGGCTTCATCTGAGAAAAATGATTTGTTTAGCAAGTCATCGTCCCTTAAATTGTTATTAAACCAATGACAATATTCCCTATCGTGATCTAATGGTAATTACCAATTCCTGTACCGTAGAAACTTTATAGGGATGAAAATGTAACTTTCTTTTGACAGCTCATTGCGCTGAAGTATATGATAAGCCTATAGAATTATAAAATGTAATAAACTATTTCACTTAATGTTAATATTGATTTTTTACCTGTTTGTTGAGCTATTACCACAGATAAATTCCCTTATTTTCTTACAGTATTCAGAAATACTATTGTTGGTGATATTAGATGTAAATATAAACGATTTAAAAAAAATTATAAGATAAATAATCGAAAGATACTACAATACGCACGCCAATGTCGCGAAATGTCAAGAAAATTCATTTAATGTATGAAATTTGTATGTAGCTAACTTCGCTCATTAAATTGGTAATAAGTATAGATAAATTTTTCCGGAAAACAGTTTTTTTCTTACGACAATCATTTTGAATCACATGGTATATGTATCACTTAATCAAACATTATTTTACTGGAATCGTGTTTTTTATTACTATAAACCGTTCATAAATATTTGAAACAAAATCAGAATAAAAAAACGCATAAATTTGTGTATTTTTTTAAATCTATTTTCTTACTTCCTTTAAAATATAAATTATTCCATGCGTTTGAAAATTCCCGGCAACAGCTTTACAAAATGGCAGCTGGGCTTGAAGGTCATTCAAAACGGACCACAAAAGAACAAAGGATTTTGCGAGCTTGTCCTTACTCTGTAATTAACAATATGGCGGTTGTTGTTACTCATATCTTCTACATTATTTTAAATTTAAATTAATCTGTGTTTTTGCTGAAATTTTTAAACTTTTAACTTATATGAGGTCTTTTTATTTTAAATGGGACTGTTTTGTTTATGTATTGTTTGATACTATTGATACCACCTTACTCTAATTTTGTTCTACTGATAATGAAATAAATTTATTTCGAAAGCTCTAGAGACAAAGAAAAGGAGTTTTTTTGATTCTTGCTGGTATCAATCCCCGGAATACTTGACATTTGACCACCGTGTCCCTCGATAATAACCTAAATATCCAAATTTAAATTTCCCACAATTATTTTTAGCGATTTCAACGTTAAAACATTCAATTACCTAAGCATTTTCTATTACATTAGTAGTGATTTTAATACGTTTACATTGAATTTAGGAATCCCCTAAAAATAATGGAGGAAAATCTAAATTTGATTATTAGGGAATTGTAAGTCGACCCTTAAATAAAGTAAACCTAACAAATTGATAACAAGGTGATATTTTTGAAAAACCCCAGAACTTGTTTGGTTACACGATGACCACTAAATTTTGCAATCTATAAAATTAAAAAAAAAATGGAAAAAAGGAACTTTTGACCCCCTTTTTAGCGAAACAATGTTTCGCTATAAGTTTTAAAATGAGAAACCTCTATCGTTTAAAGGAAGTGAACATTAATGAATTACTTATGACAGTGTAAATTTAAAAATCACAAAAAATCGTCATAGAAACGGTAGAAAATAGCGAAATCCTAGTTGTAATCGTCAAGGAATTTATGGTGAATTCATGTATACAATCATATACACGGATATTTCATTGAAAATAACAAATTAAATGGCGATTTCCAGTAAACCGAAAGTGTAAGAAACTTGATAATATTTTAAAAAGAAAGCAAGTATCAAACTATTGCAAACCCCAAATATTTAAAACTGAAAGTTTTCGTTAAGCCCGAAAACTTCTAACTAGTCAGTTCTGCGGAAAACCTTGTACAGTGGTACATTTGAGAACATTTTAGCGCAAAAAGAGTTGGTATAAATATGACGTCTCCTATGATGCAGATGTTACATGGTTCGTCTGTTAGTTTAAAAAAGCTATACATCAATTATTACAGTTGCAAATATTAAATATTTAACAATGTACAACAATAACGCGCGCACGAAAACAAAAACAATCTTCTCTGAATTAATTGCATTTGAAGATTAAAATGCGATACTTGAAGCTTACTTTAACGGATAAAAGTGTTTATTATGTTTTGTTCGAGAGTTGTATACAGATTGTGAACATTTGATTGATGTTTAAAATAGTACAGTGAAAGACGCGAGAACACTGGTGCATTTTTATTTATGTGTGAGTCATTATTCTAGAAAGCTGTAATAAGTGAGAATTTCAACAAACCTATTACAAATCTATACCGCGCAGTACACTTTGAGAATCTTATGATTAATAATGTTTGTACCTACCAGAATGAGAGCGTTGTGGAGCATTAGTAGAACTTTGTGTATAAACGGGTTGCCTTATTTGTGCCAGAGGAGAAACAAACGTCGGATGTGGATATGGTGGCAGCCGTGGATTATTATACGGCAAATTTGAATTCACCGGTGCTTCAAAGAGCGATACAGGACTGTTTGAACGTCCTTCGGCTGTAAGACCCGCAGATCTGTGAAATCTTGACATTTTGTTTACTACATGTGGTGTAGCATGCGTTCTAACTCCGACTGGTCCTCCGTATGGTGTTATAGGAAATACGTGTGTTGTGCCACGTAAAGTGGACACTGTAACCCATCGTGAATCAGGAGAAAAACACATGTCTTGAACGCGGGCTGTCGTATCGCCCCGATGAAGGACATAAAGATGATGTACCGCAGCTAGAGAAGGTCCACCGGGATGCGAATGTATCCGAAACAAATGAAAATCATGACCTCCCTTATCAGCAGTCAACAGAAGAAGTCCGCTAGGATCAAAACTCATACACACAATAGCTTCTTTATGGGCAGCAAAATGACAGATGATTGGATCCGTTTCTAAGGACTTGTCTGTAGTTACTGTGTTTTGACTCTAGAAGAAATTAAAACAATACTGTCAAAATGTATACTCATAGAGAATATAGAAATACATTCAAATAACATTGAATAATTGCATGTCATGTACACTGCCCAACAAATTAATGTTGCTGTCCACTGTGAATTTTCGTATTTTCCTATCTGATTTTTATAACTGCCTAGGTACTCCGATAAGCCTCCTACCTGTACAAGCCGATGGCATCCGAACGCGCGCCTGTTTAAATGATGAGCAGTTTAGATAGTCACCGCGCTAGAGACCACGACATTATTTTTTTCGGGCAGTGTACATATTTATTAGGTGGTTTACATTCACCCATAAATGTACTTCAACAGTACTTCCAGAGTTCTCTACCTGCAATTTACTATTGAAAGGAACACTTAAATTGCAGGTAGAGTACATCGGGAGTAGCGGAAAAGGGGTGAGAATACGCAGTCGCTAAAAGTATCCATTATAAATAGTTTCTTTAGTTATGACTGTAGCTTTAGATAGTTGTTTCAAATGCAAGCAATGAGTAAGCTACTAAAAAGTACGCAGACAAAGAGTTCGCATGCGTACTCTTTCATCTTTTTCTATTTATAACAAACCTTTCTATCTGGTATGTTATTTTACAGGTGGTTATTTATATAATATCATAAAATGGAAAAATACTCACGAAAATCTGAATTATTATTCTCTAAAGATTTATTGCAAGCCATCAAAGACAATTGGAACATGGTGAAAGCAAGCATTGCTACTTCCGTGGGGATTAATGAATCTATCCTGAGAAAATGTTTGAAAGCTGGTACTGCACTAACATCTCTCTCATACTTTTAGACTTTACAATGCGTACTCTTTGCTGATATATTCCTAAGAATACGCATTTGTAACATTTTGTTCATATTTTTTTATTTCGGTTAAAGAAAGATATATTAACATTTGTTGTTGCCCTTAACTATAAACATATTGCAAACTTTTATAGAAAAAAAGTACTTATAAATCGTTTAACGTCTACACTAATATTCTTAGAATAATTGCGCAGTTTTACCCTCTTTTCCCCTACTACCTAATTACTTTTACGGATAAATGGAAAGCACCTATTGTTAGCAGCAAAGAATTTATATGAACATTTTTTTTATTTGATATTCATTTGAGAATGCACACCTAAATCGTAATTTAATAACCCCGCCTAACTTATGTAACATAAAATCATAAAGTTTAGATTACTATAAAGCTGCTTTACCCATACCTCAATGTCCAATATTGTTACGATTCCTTTCTGCGATACTTCAGTTCCAGTTTGATGACAGGTGTTCATGCCGGGTTTGTAAGGTACATTTCCTGTTAGGCTACTTGCAACAGTTTCACTAAGTTCTCGAAGACCGCGCCCTAAAGATTTCGCAGCATGTATCATTGTAGCTGTGTAACTCTGTGAATACATAAATGAACCTTTTAACTACAACTTTTCGATAACGAGTCTTGAAATTTACCTGTACCCCTTCTCCCTCATTTCCACCACTACTTCTTTTTTGAGTTAACAATTTATTTTCTGCATAAGCCATCCATCTCGTACCAAGCGCTATTGGATTAGGGTACAATCCGGGACTTATGTAACATGTTGTGACAGTTAACCTATCTTCTAACGTGAATGCATCAAATACAGCTATCCTTTCGGAAAATGTTACCACAACGGCGTTACTGTTGGCATGTACCCCTAATATTGGGTTTTTGAACTTTATTACCTTTACCTACAAGACATATCAATGTTGAATGTACATACAACAGTGGAAAAAGTTTGCATTAAAATAGGAAAAAAAAATGTTTTAGGTATTTTAGACAAAAAGTTTTTATGAAAATAGGTCGCGATTGTCACGAGCCAGCCTGTTTTGAAATTGCCAAAATCAAAAATGATTTTCTTTTTCTAAAAATGTGGTAAACTTAATCATTGGAAATTTAAGACAAATTCCGTGTATGCCATTATTTTATATGCAAAACATTTAAACGTGCACCTACGAACAGAATAAAATACTAATTTTGTTTTAAACCGTGAAGAAGAATCTTTTAAAACAATTAGTTACGAAATTAACACAAAATATTATAGTTATCGAACGTTTAATTACATGATTATTGAACAGGGGTCCAATAATTGCTTGCATGGTGTACAACTATTTTCCTTTTACCCATAAAGCCTAAACAAATGAATGCTTATCAGGTATTTCTGCGGAGTCAAATCTCCGTCCTAATCATGATTACGAGTAAAAGTATTATTGAATAATTAGGCAAGAAAAATGTTGTAAATAGAATATTTAGAGGAAGGTACATCTTCAAGTTAGCAATTTGTCCACTATGTCCAACAACTAAAAACAACTAAAAATCAAATTAGGAAATTCTCTTTACTTAAAGCATCTACCTTTACAACTGTATAACAAATTCAGAATTTATCCCGCATTCATTTTTTTTTTTCATTAATTTGATAGTAATTTGTAGATCATCTTACCAATGTGAGATAACGATTTTTCATTATGTACTGACAATAAAAGGAGGCGTAAACGAGAATCACCAGAACTTTTCATATATGTATAGATGAGTTATTATTATTATATAATTTTTTTCATGAACGTTTAAATAATTTGTCACAAGACCAAATTCATTTGACATATGCCACCAAAAATTATAAATCTAAAATTTAGGTTGCATATCTTATTATTATAAAATATTGTCACACCACTAGCGCGAATTCCTAGTCAAATAAATATTGATATGATTTCTAAAGAATTAAGAAAATTTGGGAGGCTATATTTCTTCTTTAAGTTTAACAATTAATTTGTACGAGATCAAAGAGTTATCAAAAAGATATTAACAGATAATTCATTTCAATTTAAACAATTTCAAAGCTGATCGCATTCTAAATTCCATTGCTAATCGATTAACAGACACAACAAAGTATATTGCAAAAACACTCTACTCTTTTTAAATCATCACAAAAAATTACACTATCTGTAATTTTTTGACGATCCTAGACGTTCCCGGCGTAAATAACAAAAAAAAATAAGTCAGTATTTGGCTCGGGTGCCCACCATAATTTTTTCAAAAGCGTCACTTGTTGTCGACCCTTTTGATGCTTCGTCGCCAATGATTTTTACCGCTACTTCATTATTTTAGTACGAGATGCCTTAGTTTTTTTTTCTTTAATTTATGCCAATCATAAAGAACGCGTCAGAGAGGGAAACAATGTCTACTCAAAATGGCTACTATTTATCATTTGCTGCGTTAGATATACGTACGTGTAAGTACATGTGCGGAATTTGATTGTTGATAAAGACATTATTACGGTCATCATTACATAACACTATACATCAAGGAACAAACAAAATAAAAATTGACAAGTTGAATTAAAAACGCGGTATAAGTACTCCAAGTTAAATTAGTCACTAACTAATTAAAACCAATAGTAAGTTTAATTATCCTCGATTACTCTCAACGATCTTTACCAGCGTCAAAATAATGATTGCAGTGGCACCTTCTATTTAACTTGACAATCGTATCAGAACGCCAACCATTACAATTATACATTACATTATAGTGATAAAGAAATGATTCATATTTTTATAATTATTAAACTAAGGTTACCAGGGTGGCATTAAGGTATGCGAACCATTTGGGCCACTTATCGCTAATCTATCTCATGCTGGCTATATCAATGTGATTTGTTCCATATGGTTCCAATATTTTAACTATAGAGGGTGCCTCATATTTATTTTCTCACATTCGGAAACTAGTGGAAATAAAAAGATGCAGTAAAAACGAATTAGCGAGATGCGAGACACCTTGTATAGCGGGTATATGATGCAAGATAGGTGATGAAAAATTCAGACATCTTTTTTGTTTTTCCTTTTAACCGTTATTTACTTGAAAACTATAAGCATTACAAGGTTGAAACTTTTTAAAATTTAATATTAGGTAAGCTACTAAAAAAGTTAAACTAAAAAGTTAACTAAAACTATGCATCAAGTACCTGTTCGCTAGTTTTCAAAGAAAGAAAACATAAAGAGCAAAAATGGGGACTAGGTGTGTTGTTATCACAGAGTGCTATTAGAGGTCGCTTCGCAATATATGTGTCTGTACTAAGGCGCCCCACGCGAAATGGTCTAGGAAGTATTTTCAATACACGAACAGATCCATGTTTCCAAGAAAACAACTCCACGGCTTCCCCATTTGCGGGAATGGACCATACCTTAAAAAAAAATCTAAATATTATATAGTCTTAATACTTGCACCATATTTATGTAATCCCTAGTGCTGTTATCTGGATCCGCTATCCGAAACCTCGGATCCGGATCCACTATCCAAAACCTCAGATGCGGATCTGCTATCCAAAACATTGGAACCAAATCCACTATCCGAAACCTCAGACCTGGATCTGTTATCCGAAACCTCAGATTCGAATCTGCTATTCGAGACCTCATATCTGATGCACTAATAACTAAGATTTATAGAACACCTATGTAATGCAAAGTCAATATGTACATATGTAGTACATACACTAATTTTGAGTTGGTTGATAATTTATATCCTTTTCACATCCGAATCCGAGAATCGGATAGTAGATCCGGATCCGAAAGCCGGATAGTAGATCCGGATCTGAGAACCGAATAGTGAATCCGGATCCGAAAACCGGTTAGTGGATCCGGATCCGAAAACCGGATAGTGGATTTCGGATCCGAAAACCGGATAGTGGATCCGGATCTGAGAACCAGATATCCGGATAATTTCAGATCCGGATCTCAATTTTATCGGATAGCAACAGCACTAGTAATCACACATTTGTATTATCTACAGTAGCAACCAGGACAATGTATACCGCCTGCAACATAAATATTTCATTGCAGCAATGGTAGACTGACTAAAAAAAATATGAGCAACTTATTCCATTGTGTATTATTTGTCAACCATACACTGATGTTTCCTTTAGATTGGTTACAAAAGTTCATCTATCATCTATTCTATTTATTAAAAAAAATAATCACATAGCGATTTTTTGTAAAAAAAGATGTGTATAGGTTATATATGATCATTGCTTGGCTGTTTTAGACTTCAGTACATATTGTATCAGAGCTTATTGAAATCTATGCAAGGATGTAATATGAATTAAGTGAACCGAAAAATAGCAAACTCCAATAAACCTGGCAAATATTCAAATGTCGGACTGCTAGGGCTGTTGCTCGAAACCAAATATGTAGAATTGTAGGCTAGGATCTGACTTCAGGCACCCAGAACCGATTTCGGGTAATACCCGGTTTTGGTTAAAACTAGATTTGGGGGAATACCCAGTATTCCCCGAACAACACCACCCATAACAAACAACATATTTTTTGGCATGGTTTTAAAATTGTTTTGCAAGGCTTTCAGCATACATCCTTTAATAAACATATAAAAAAGTACCTGAACTCCATTTGTATATCCCAGCACTAAAATAAGGGGTGCAGATATGGGATTCTCAGAATCTCCATTTGGTGCACAATCGTCACTATGAAGATGTTCAAAATGAGCCCATTGAATTTGATCCTTGCTCTCCCCTGGGGTATTGTATGCATTTGGCACTACATCACTTATAAAACCCGCTACACTATCTAGAATAGTTGGATCTGTTACTTGTTGTGGAGAAACCGTTACAGGATCTCCGTTTGTTCTGCTTTGAGATTTTGACCGATGTTGGGAATCAGCAGACATTTTTCTTGATTTGTTTCTCGAATATAATGTTTATTCAGCAATCTGTTGCATAATTTCATGAGTTTCACTAAAAGATAAATATAGATATTTCTTTAATAAACCAAACTTCAAATATCTAAACAAAGGGTGTGGAGAATATTGGATTTGAAGAATATATTCATACATTAATTGTTGACAACATTCAAAATACGTAAAGTACGATACGCTGTTTAATTAACAGGTGAATTAAACTAATTTTAAGACGACTTACCTTGTTTTAAGACGATATTAACATTTTTTTATTACATTTATAATAACTGCGTCACATTCACTGACAGATTTGAAGCCAATGACGTCAGGTATTTACTGCTTTTATAAAAGTAAGTATAATACTAATAATAATACGATGTGTGGAATAAATGTAGATGTAATAAAAAAAAGAACAAAAGAAAATATGTAATAATAACACTAATTTTTATATTTGGTATGAAGTACAACAAATTGTCACAACACAAAACAGCTGATTCGATAACAACAACTACAAAATGTCAATAAAAGTATTCCGTAACACGTTTTACAGATAAGCAACAAATTTGCCTAATTATTCTCGACAAGTCACAAATTATAATTCACAATACTGCTGCAATGCTAGTGCACTACCAATGCACATTGGAGCACATCATAACCATGACGACATCATTGCATTCATTGCAGTATTGCAGTTTACACTAACTTATCTCTAGTTTACACGTTATATGAATTTAATGCAAAGGCAAAGAGGTTCTGGATGTTGAATCCATTTGATATACAAGGTTACTATCTGGTGTGCCATTTCTGAATTGGTTGTGTGGGGTCCATACTTTTTTTGAAGAAAACGATGCTACTCTGATACTACTGTTACGGTAAACGCAGATCGGTATTGTGTGATGTTAGAGAACTTTCTACGGCCCAGAGTGGATGTTCTTGTTGGTGAACATGGACAAGAACATGTGTGGTTTCAACAAGATGGGGTAACAGCCCACACAGCTCATTGTTCAATGGCAATTTTGAGAGAAATGTTTCCTAGGCATGTTGTCTCTTTGTGTGGTGACGTCGGGTGGCCCCGGTACTCGCCGGATTTAATCCCTTGTGATTTTTTTTTCTTTGGGCTACCTTAAGGAAGAAGTGTATCAACATCGTCCTCAAACTCTGGAAGCTCTTAGAGAGACGATAATCCAGGCAATTGCTGCCATTCTGCCTCAAATGATCTGCAGAGTGATGGAAAATTGTCGGAGAGGCTCACTCAGTGTACCAACAATGGAGGCGAACACTTGAGTGATGTGATTTTTAAAACCCATTGATTTAAAATAGCATTATGTATGCTTATTAACTAATGAAGTTTTTTTTTTTTTAAATCTTGATTAGTTTTTATTAGCTTTCCAAATCGGGAACTCTTTGCCCCACCCAGTATTTCAATTGTTGTGTGTTATTTTTTTGCGAATTCTGGTTCTTCGAGCATGTACAATGTTCTTTTCATTGTTATTGACGATTTAAACGGCTGATAGATTGTGGTTTTATGGTAATAAGCATGCCGTTACCATTTGGTTAGTTGTATCAAATATAGATGAATTTTCTGAAAACAGTTTCATTTTTACTCTTTATTTATATTTAGTTTGAAAATCGCTTTATAAAATTTGTTTGAAACGGTTACATTTTTTTTATTGTGACATGATTGTGACATAGCGATATTTATAGTTTGTTCGAAGACGCAGTTCGCGAACCGTTCTTGATCACGTAAACCAATCAGACGTAAACGGGAAAAAATAACAAAAATGAGAAAGAGCATTTAATATTCCAAATGTAAAAACATATATTTTATAAATATTCATATGCAACAGGCTAAAATTTGAAATATTGAAGAACTATAAAACTGATCTTGTTGCAGAACTTCTTCTGTTATATGTGATATACGTGGACGATATGTTCTTCTGAATAATCATTGTTATTTGAATGTATCCATGTGATTCTTATTCGCAATTATTTGTTTTATCGTATAATAAACTGTAAATACAATAATATAGATACAATAGTATCACTTTCATTTCACGATACGTCAAGTTTCAAACACAGAGCAAGTTATTCGAACATTAATGCCTATGACGTCTTATTTTCGGTAATAAAATGCACAATTTTATTATTTATAAACATGATTTAATGATATTCGTTGGCAAAAAAGGCTTTAAATGCATGATGAAATACAAAATCCAAGTGTATCAGCTTTGCTTTAAAAAAGTCCGTTTTAAGTTGAAATTTACTTTATCTATTTTGTCGCCATCTAGTAGCGCTCGTGTTTATTTCTACGATTGTAACGACTTTCGTGTGTGTTTACAAAGTGTTTTCGTGGTTTTTCTAGAAAATTGAATCGTGAAAACACCTTAACGCTTTTAAAATATGTTCCGTAACCCCGTCCGAATTTTCTAAACTTACCTTTCGCATTAACAAAACCCTCACGGTCGAAATCGATTTTAATATAATAATAATTAAATATTTATGTGCCGCCATTTATGCTCCTATCTGACGTAATTTCGATATGCGCGTGAGCATACCGTATTATTTGTACCATGTATGTTAAGTTGGTTGTCTACAAAAAACGCCCCCTCCATTCGTATTTATTTTTTGACATAGTGTACATAACTCTATCGGAAGTAAATAGTAAATGCAAACACTGACGACGACTGAAGACGAAAACTGAACAATTTAGAGCTGCCGACATAGCACAAGCACAGTATAGTATATAGGGCGCAAGAAACATAGAAATATTCATAATTCAAACATGAGTCCAATTCCGCTGAACGAAGCCTTCACTATTGTTCACGGTAGTGCGTTCGTTTCATAATACGTCTTTAAGCAGTCTATTTCATTGATTGCGTGAACAGTGTCGCTTGTGCATGAAGTAAATCTTTTACATATAGCTTTCACGAGCATAAACGGGCAGCAATTGTACCTGTATTGTATGTAAACAATTAAATGAGTTATTTGTTTAAAAAATTGTAACTAAAAAAGCCATACTGATGTGAACGAATCTAATGCAACATTGGGAATTTTGTAAGGGTGAAAAAAGTAAAAACTCGTTTTTTCGTTCATAAATATTTTAAAATCTTGTAACAATCTTTCGCAGTTCGGTTTACACATATAATATTTATTTATACGTTTCATATATTAATAGTTATTTGTATCACTAGGCCAGAAACTACAGTTTTGCGAGTATGAGTACGGTTTGTGGGACGAGGCGGTAGCCGAGGCCCACAAGTACGAATACTCGCAAAAGAGTTTCTGGCCGTGTGATACACATTGCATATTCACGCACACCCATGCAGGTGAATGAAACTCACAATAAGTTCATCTGGTTTATCTCAACAATAATATGATCACTTGTCATCAAATATATGTATTGGGAAGTAAACTAGAATGAGTAATTTGATGCTTGTGAAGTGAAGGCTACGACGAGAAACAGATGTTAAGGATAACGAGTCGGTCGAATGGTGAGAATATTTTAACAATGCTGCTAAAGAATTATATGGGTTGCGGTATCATGTTTAGTAGTCTGAATCTGTGTTAAATTATAGCTATTACATAATAGCATTAGGCGTATAAAGTAAATATTTAAAATATAACTTTTTAAATACTATTGCTTACAATAATTGGGATTGTGATAATTGAGAGCATTAGAATAGATACTGCTATTTTATTGCAGAACAGCTGGGAAAGAATGAACATAGAAGCCACCTTCGTGGTCCACAAAGCACCGAAGAGCTACCTGAAGGTGAGTAGTTATCATAACTGAAAGAACGTGGAAATTCGGAAGGATAATAACAATCATTTGCTGGCTATCAGTAACAGGGCAAGGAGCTGCTTCTACGCTCTTGTTCCCAGAATAAGGTTTTCATGGTTTCCCTTACTCCTCGACAATTGCAAAGAGATAAAGTCGTAGTAGGAACATTTATTCTTATGGAAAACATATTGTACTTAGAACAGGTAGCCTCGTGTAGTACCTTTAAGTTGGAGCACGAGGATTAGGTTCAATTGTAATTATTTAATTTTCATAAATAAAGTGTTATTGGCTTCAATAATTTTCCTCTGTATTTGATTCACGTTGGTCGTCGTCTCAGTAATTTGAATTAGATGGTCCCACCTTTGTTAATTGCATAAATCGTATACTTACCAGTGAAATGCTGGAAGGAATAATAGAAACAGTTAATTGGAGGAAAATTCGATTTTAACTAATTAACACTCAAATCTGCCCAGAATTGGGTATGCCCAGGTTATAAAAATTGTTTTTATATTTAATCCTAACAGCATCTTTTATGCGCGCTGATATGTGTGGCTAAATGTGTGTGATGGCAGAATTTGGGCTCGTGTATATCTGTTTCTTTAAGGTGGATTTCCACCTACAGTCATTGGCATATCATCAGATTACGATTAAATCATCGTCCAGTCAAGGGTGACCTGTTCAAACAGTGTGGGCAGATCACAGACGGTTTCTATAAATTTTCCCTCGGCTATATGTCATATTTTTCAGCACAATGCAAAAAAAATACAACATTGCAAAAGAGGCCTTGTTTGCAGAAAGACATGAGACGTTGGGCTCAAAGAAGGAAATGGGTACACAGTATATTGCAACTGGTGGACGATGAAACCAAGTCCTACCCAGTACTTTCGTATCTCGCATTGCAATTTTATGAATATGTTGAACCTCATAAACGAGAATAGTAAGGACTGGAAAAAATCATACCGAAGTTTCTGTTCTCTGACATATTCTCTTAATTTTTCAACATCCATCGCGATTTTTCAAAGAGATTACTGCTGTATTTTGAAAAACTAATCTCAACATGTCGTGGAAATAATGGTTGATTGATCGTGAGACTGACATGAGTAATTCACACTTGCAGACAGTAACGGCACAGCCAAGATCATGTTACGGTAAGGAACGCCCGTAAAACAACTTAGCGGGTGATTCGATGATCATTTTACCGTGATCGTGTTGTGTCCGTGAGTGTGAATCTACCGTTATTGTGAGTACCGTGATGAATTTGGTCCATTTGACGAAGTTTTCCGTGTCTTAACCGCTTGCGTTATTTATACGCGCGTTGTTGGCGTCCGTATATGTTATTGCTTCCCAGGTTGTAAACCATCATCCATATCACTGCGATATACAAATTAAACCTATGACACCGGTGCGTTACCTGATGATATACGCTGAAAGTTCCAGTAGTACATGTACGGAGTGGTGGTTTTTAGTGGTACCCAGCTGTGTGGAATTGTACACTACCAACGAATCGTGTACTTAAAACCAGTGTCTAAACGGGCGATAATTCAGCTAGAAATCATTAGTTTTCACCAGCGTCTATGGTGGTCATCTGCTGCTTTGCTTCGTTTCTTATATTCTTAATCCTGTATGATTGCCCGCACCATTACGTGAATAATACTCCAGATTTCTAAAGGTTTTTTCCATCAATGTGGAATTATTTTTGGGATAGTGTTTTCAGGGCACAAGCCCTTTCCAGTATCCCTACGATGATTTGCTAACTCGAGAACAATGCTTCGCCCTATTGTCTAATGGCCGGATGTTGAGTTTCTGATTTACCACTTTCTTTAATCTCTTACCAGTCGAACCTAAATCTAGAACTATTTTTGATAAATTTTCTAATACATACTTTCTTTTCTCTGTCTATTTAGGCATTATTCATTAGGAAAAAATCTTGAAATAGTTTTAAATTATCATTATTAATGTAAAAATTATTAGACTCCATTAATTAATAATTAAAAATAAATTAAACAAATTATGTTCTGAGTTAGAATTAGAATCTTTCATGTATGCAGCAATGGTGGATTAAAGTTCAACTAGCGAATGGACTTCTTCCAATTGAAATACCATTTATGGAGTGGTATTTCAAGTTCCCTGAATTATTAGTATCTCTGTTATATGTGCAGCTTCTCTATCCAATGGATAGAGAATTCAATTGGATGCGCCGTAATTTGCTGCAACTCCTAACGGTAAAAACGGTTTGTAAAAACGAATGCTTCAAAGCCTTTTGCAAAATCGAGTTATATGAAGTTGTTAGATGCTGCGTGCTAGCAGGTTTATTTAAGTTTGTTTTTAAGATACAGGATACAGGTCTTCATATAGCTAGCTACAGATTATGGTAATTAGATACTCCTCTAAATTAAATATAAAACTGCCTTCACATCAACTGTACTTCTTGTACTTAATGCCGCCTAAGTCCAGCACCTTAGTATAATAACAGTTTGCTAGAACTACTTGCCCTCTATTCCTCCTAGTTTACAAAGTGTGTTTAATAAAGAAGTTGGTATTCTTCCTACCCAGATATCAAAATGAGTTGTGGGATCTCTCAGTCCGCTGATTTTTTTTTAGGTTGACATGTTACCAAACTTTGGTTTTAAAAACATCATATATATATAAACTAAGCATAGACTACCAGTTATATGGAGAATTTTCGAACGATGTATGTTTGGTTGCAAACTAATATTTTCCAAATTTATTCCAGTTGATACTTTTATAACGAATAAAATTGAAGTGAAACAGAGAGGTCGTATGTACATGGACTTATGCGCTTCGAAAAGAATTGTTTTTTAAGGATAGAAAAGCCATTCCAGATGACATCTGAGAGAAAAATACCAAAAATAAATTAAACTTTTCACTTATTGAGATGAATATTTATTCCAAACTCACGTGATAAAAATTTGCAGTCTTTAAATAAATGCTATATTAAATACTACATGAATAAAATATTTAATATACTCTAATACGGTGTTACGAAATACGAATAACACTGCGCTATTTAATATTTCGTCTTTCTACACTATTTTTAAAACACAGCACTAGCAGATTAATGAGGCAAACAAATAATTTGGGGAACAGAAATATGAAAGTTATTTTATATAAAACGCCCCAAAAGTTTGGCCAATAATGATTACCTAAAATATTTATTATTTAAAGATTTTCTAATCGTTATTGATAATCACAGCACGGAATTATACTTTTATTTTATTATATATCATCAATGAATATGTACTCTACTCTCTGTTATTCAGTTGTTCAATATTATTAATTGTATTATTTTTTTTTCATGAGCCCATTCATCTAAATACAAGCAATAGAATAAAATACAAAAAAAAACAAATGTTAGCTCTAACATATACCAAAGTATAAAATGAAAGAGGCACACCTCGGCATTCCCAGGCTGACTGTTCAAGAAACTTAGACACACTATAGTAATATTTATTGCAGCTGATTAAAAGAAAACTTATTGATCAAACTTAAATAGTAGCAACTCAATGTCATATCTCGTCAAATTATTTGTCAACTAAACAACAACTTCAGTGGTTTTTTCTTAATGGACGACGAATCTGAAGTACACTGTTCAAGATCAATAAAAGCAAGTAAATATGAATTTAACGATCCATCAGCTAGAGAATGGTGGTACAAAACTTTCGACAAATTGGAGAAGGAATTTAATATCGTACGTTCCATTGTAACAATAATTATTTGTACGTAATGCCGTAGGCCCTTTAAATAACAAGAATAGTCATGTTAATTAATCTTTTGGTTATCAAAACATTGAGTAACGTTTTAATAGGGACAGATTGAATATTTTAGGCACCTCATCAAAGAGTGGATGTCATTCGAGAAATGTTGCCCGATATAAAGAACCGACTTGAAGAGATATTGACATTTCAAGAAGTAGATCTAGAAACTATCTATTTAGAGAAAACAAGTGACCATAAATTTAGAACTTCAGGATCTTATGGTTCTCGTTATGGGTCCAACGAATCCTTAGAGACCCAATACGAGGAATACGATGAAGATGGCGGAACGTGTGTAATATGCTATGTACAACATTACTAATATTGTTAGAAATACCCTTAATCGTTTTGGAAACTGTAACTGAAAGCTCTTATTATGTTTGCGAAGTACTTTATATATTTGTATTACAAAATTATTTTTAATTTTTGGTAACAGAGATAATGCAGCGTCTGGAAATCCTTACATAAAGTTTTTTAAAACGAGACCTGATAGAGCGGCAATATGGCAAACGCTACCACCGTTGAAATTAGAGGAAATGAATTTAACTCAAAAAGCTGCTGCGGTTACTGAAATGGTACCGTCACTACTAATTGTGAGACAAAATTTATAAGTACGCGTATTTTCCATTCTAGATCGCGCAAAATTTTTACGAATGGCTAAAGAATATTGGGGGCGATGAGCAACCAACCCTGGACACAAAAACTATAATTAGATTGTTTGAGATTGGTTTCAATTACCATGCGGCTCATTCTCTTTGCGTCAAAATAAAGGAGTTACCAGCTGTTACGGACGCTATTGCGGAAACTAGAAATTTACCAGAGGTTGGTTTTACAACAGTTAAATTACAAGCAATTCTCTCGTGATCCTTACTCTCAAGTAGCATTAAATATTTATAAAATATTTTTTTTCTAATATATCAGAAGCGACATTTTTTTTTATTCGTAAATATTTCTACTTTATATTTTCGAGATATTGTAACAAGTAACGAAATATGTAATATATAGGGGAAGGTGGGGCAAGATGGGAACATTAAGCTTTAGAACACTGTATCAGGATTGCAAATTGATATACAAGGTTCTAAGTACGCTTGTTGTAATCTTTAAACATTTATCTGCTGATGGATGAATTTACAATTTTTCGATGGGTACTCTGATGTTGTGAGAAAATTTTGAAAAGAAATGTGTAAATACACCATCTTGCCCCACCATGGGGGTAAGATGGGGTTCCAGTTAAGATTGTTGTCTTTCCCTTGTTACGCTTTGATTGAACCTGTATTTTATTTCTAACATGAGAAATAGGCATTATGTCTTCGAGAAAGCATAATGGCATATCCAGGCATAATGGACCAGACTGAAGAGTGAGATAATGATGTCCCCATGTTGCCACATACCAATAGCCCCATCTTGCCTCTTTGGGACATTTTCTGGTTATGTTATAATAACATATTAAATATTTGAAATAAACAAATAACACACTATATAAAATACATGCAATACATGTCAATTAATAAGCACAAAAAAGTGTAGTTGTAAATAATTTACTTATGCTTCCGATACTGGCCGTTGAACTCACCATCAAAATAATAACGAAATTCGAGGAAACTGCAAAGTTCAGGCGCAAACAGCAATAACTTTGTTATTACGACTAGTAAAGTTTCCTACATTACAACAAACATAAAACAGCACTTGTCAATATTAGGACTGCTATTATTTGACAGATGTTTACTGCCGTTTTGTAGATAAGACGATGTCTCCATCATGCCTCGTGGCCCCATCTTGCTCCACCCTCCCCTATTTATTTTATATATACCTACATATATATAATCTTACGATTAATATGTAGGACATATTCAGAATTATTGGTTTTCTTATATTGCTTAAATATTACTTTTTTAATATTGCTATATAAAAATTAATCTGAAAATAATTATTACGACTCCGTCATTTATATCTCACACTGACAGTTTTGAAAACCATGGAAATCCATGTTGTTTAGTTCGATTACGGATTGGTATTCATTCCTGTTACAGAATGAAAATACATGGAAAGGTGCATTCACACGCTCGGAGTTCGCCGAACTCCGAATGTTCGGCAATTACCGAATCGTGTGGACGCGACCGTCCACATGATTCGGGGTTTGCCGAACTCCGAGCAGATACGGGAAAACGCGGAATGTTCGGTATGAGAGTTTAGCGTGGTAGCATTGAGTAATTGCATGAATTGGTTGGTGTTGGTACAGAAATTATGACTGATTATGAACCATTACTGTCACTGTATAATTGAAACCTCTATTTTGGTTGGAAACCCGGCAAATCATAAATATTTGAAGTTGTCATTTTGGTTGAGCATGACGAGAAACTCAATATGAATCACGGATACCAGTAATTCATTCATTAGGTTATGAAAATATTGACAACTACAATTACTTATGTTTTATGCTATAATTTAATTTCTGTTATTTTCCAAGTTTACGATGATGAATGTATGGGTAATTGGGTATATAATGGCGAACAAACTCTAACAAAAAAAGTAGTTTTATTGACCTTCTGCAATTTTTATGACCAACGTGATTGTTATCATTGAAACGTTCGTTGTAAAAATTAGAGGTTAATCAAAGAAATATTTTTTGTTCAAATTTGTTCGCCATTTTTTATCCAATTATCATACACCTGTATGAGTAATATTTACAATGAGGCGAATATGTTTGCGGAAACACGGTCCACTGGGTATGTATGGATTCTTTGTCGCTTCAAATTGAGGGCCGTGAGGAAGGAGGGTGGTTTCTTTTAAATGTTATATATATATTAATAAATATCATCTAATTTTTTTAATTTATTTGCCTCTTTATAGACAAAAAATCATATACGCATTTAAACCAGATCATCACATAACAATTGAATATACATTTCGACCCTCTTTAGTAAAATTCAAGAAATTTGATTAATTATGAAAAGAATGGTAAGCTTTTTAATATTTAGGATAACATTGCAATTATTTAATTACTTTATCTCAACATTAGTTTTAATGATTAATTTTTATAAAACTTAAGACCTTTAATTTACTTGAAGTGCGCCAATTTAATGTAATAATGAATACTAAAATTACACTCATATCAATGTCAAAAAAAAACACGTTGAATTGTTTATTATCTTTGGCAAAGCTGTTATTTTCAGCATATGACATACGTAGTTTCAGTAAATAAATTTGTATCTGTTACCCGCTGTCATATGTAACAGTTATTAAAAACTGTAGGCATAATAGTATGACTAGTAAGAGACGAGCTCACTAGACAGCTGTCAACAGCTTTCCCTATCACTCTAAATACCTTCCTGAATGTGTGGACGGGTGCACGAACTCCGTCTAGCCGAACATTCGTACACGTTGACGAGCGCCATTTNAGAATGGGCGCAAAACCGAATACCACAAAGACTTCTCTGGAAACAGCGACCCGTCCCAGTGGAAAGTACAACGCAGTCACCGCGACACGAAAACGTGGACAAAACAAGTTGAAACGACTTGAAGAACCGGCGTCTTCGACCTCAATCAAGCTAGGACCACCGCCATGGACGGGGAAAGCATGGAGAGTCGATCATAGAACAAGTGCGGAAATCCGGCGGGCACCTACAGCAGCGTACTGGTTGCGTGGGCAACCTCCCGCCCCGCCGCCAGCCTAAGGATCAATAGATAGATAGATAGAACATGCAAAGTGATCAGAATGGTTTATTGGTGGAAAAAAACCTAATTGTTTAAACCTGGATGTAACTTGAATCTTGTTTAACAGTGAATAACACTAAAAATATAATATTTCTAGCTTATTTTCCAATGCAAGTATAAAGCCTTGTATGACACGATCGAAGCTACCTAAATTTTTTGGTGTCAAAGTGTTTTCAAATTCACTTAAAATCGTCCGTGTAATCAACTTTTGATAGACTTTTGATGACGTCAGATCAAATTTACTTTGACTAAAAAACCGGTTGTGGCAACAAAATTTTATTATCAAGCCAGTCAAAGTTTATGATGTGCGCGTGCGCAAGCATTGCGGCCGACACATTATTTTGTAAAAGGTTTACAAATTTAACTAATATAGAAGAATTAAGACTAGCTGTGTTCTGTCATTTATACAATCACTTCGCTACTTTAACAGCTCCTTCTCCAAACAGTTTTAACTGTTTAACCTCAAAACTCAAAAAATAAACAATCATGAAGTTAGTATTTTGGGCGCCTCTGAATTATCTCTTTAATCTTTGGCTGTCAAGTTAAACTTTGTAATGTAACTTTGATAGCAAAGTTTGAACACTTAAAAAAAAAAAACTTTGATGCACATGTCATACAGATTTAAGGATTACACTACGTCATTAAAACTTGCGCAAAGTGTGACGTTTATCACTCTACCAGCTACTTCTGGCTGTAACCTAGCAACGAAAGGCAGTTACCCGATATTTGTTAATTACGTACCTAAGAACGTGATCTTACTATTGAAATGAACTTTACGGTATAAATGTGTATTTGTATGAAATATTAAAAAAGCCATCATCCATAATTTCCACTTCATTAAAAACACTCATTCAATTAACATTTAATTTGCTTGAAAATAGATTTAGTGTTACTTCGTCAATGTTACGTATGCGAATCGGAATAAATAAGGTTGTATCAAAGAAATAAGAGATGGAAAAATTGGATGGCAGTAAATATGGTGCGAAAAATAGTCTATGATAAACAGGTTAATTCACAGTAGTGCTGGGCACATTGTCGGTAATGGTTGGCTATACAAGTTCTCAACAAACAGGAAAAAAGCTGGGTTTATTGTGTGATACGATACGAATGTAAAAATAATTCAACATTCATTTTCATTTTGAGAGTAAAATCAATTCAATCAATCAGAATCATTTCAAAATTATGTCCTAAAAACGTACAAATGTTCACACACAAAGGTGGCATTTGTTTTTTGAATACCTACGTGCAGTTAATATACAGTGAAGGTCCGTAAATTGTACTTCTGATGTAAATAGAGGGCGAGCTAATCTTAAAATTTTAAATGGAAGTAGTTCATTTAGAAGCTCATTTGGAAGAATATTTATTAATTTTATAGCTGCAAACAGGTTTTACGATTTTCAAAATTTTCAGTACGATACCGCCAAAGGTTTCTGACCGTGTGATACACAAGTTCTTAGGCCGACAAATCGTAATTTGAATTGAAATAGAAAGAAATTTTGACACTACAGGGAGTTGCAGTACAAGTTGGCACACATGTCACATACCTTAGTAATTTGGACGTTCCGAGAATAAATCTTTCTTTGTAAATTCCTCTAGTTTAATAATATAATTTATTCAAGAATAAAGGCGATCCGCAACTCGGGTTCGCCTTTGCTATTATTAAGTTCTGTTATTTTCAGTTGACGATGATGAATGTTGGGTAATCTGCGTATACAAAGGCGAACAAATCGAACAAAAAAGTAGTTTTATTGACGTCTTCTAACGTGATTGTTATTGAAACGTTCGTCGTTAAAAATTAATAGGTTAATCAAAGAAATATTTTTTGCTCAAATTTGTTCGCCATTATTTATCCAATTAGCTACAAGTATCATACACCTGTAATGAGTAATATTTACAATGAGGCGAATATGTTTGCAACAAACACAGTCCACTGGGGATGTATGGATTCTTTATCGCTTCAAATTGAAGGGCCGTGAGGAAGGAGGAGTGGTTTTTTTAAATTGATTATATATTAATAAATATCATCTAATTTTTTAATTTATTTGCCTCTTAAAAAAAATCATATACGGCATTTAAACCAGATATCACATATCAATATACATTTCGACCCTCTGTAGTAAATTCAAGAAATTTGATGAATTAATGAAAAGAGTGGTAAGCTTTTTAATATTTAGGATAACATTGCAATTATTTAATTACTTTACTCAAACATTTAGTTTTAAAGATTAATTTTTATAAAACTTAAGATCTTTAATTTACTTAAAATGACATCAATTTTTAATGTAATAATGAATACTAAAATTGCACTCCTTATCAATGTCAAAAAAAAACACTTTGAATTGTTTATTATCTTTGGCAAAGCTGTCATTTTCAGGCATACGACATAGTAATTTCAGTAAATAAAATTTGTATCTGTTACCCGCTGCCACATGTAACAGTTATTAAGTGTAAGCATCCACACGCTCGGAGTTCCGCCGAACTCCGAATGTTCGGCAACTACCGAATCGGTGGACGCGACGTCCACACACAATTCGGGGTTTGCCGAACTCCGAGCAGATACGGAAAAACGCCGAACGTTCGGTATGAGAGTTTAGTGTGGTAGCATTGAGTGATTGCGATGAATTAGTTGGTGTTTGGTACAGAAATTTATGACTGGTTATGAACTATTGCTGTCACTGCATAACTGAAACTCTTTTTTGGTTTTGCGGAAACCCGGCAAAATCATAATATTTGAAGTTCTGTCATTTTTGGTTGAGCATGACAGAACTAAATATGAAGTCACGGACACCAGTAATTTCATCTTTAGGTTATGAAAATATTGACAACCTACAATTACTTATGCTATTATTAATTTCTGTTATTTTCCAAGTTTACGATGATAAATGTATAGGTAATTGCGTATACAATGGCGAACAAACTCGAACAAAAAAAGTAGTTTTATTGACCTTTTATAATTGTTATGACCAACGTGATAGTTATCATTGAAACGTTCGTCGTACAAATTATAGGTACATAAAAAAATATTTTATTGCTCAAATTTCTTCGCCATTTTTTATCAATTATCTACCAGCATCATACACCTGTATGAGTAATATTTACAATGAGGTGAATATGTTTGCACAAACGCGGTCCACTGGGGATGTATGGATTCTTTATCGCTTCAAATTGAGGCCGTGAGGAAGGAGGGTGGTTTCTTTTTAAATGATTATATATTAATAAATATCATCTTAATTTTTTAATTTATTTGCCTCTTTATAGACAAAAAATCATATACACATTTAAACCAGAACATCACATAACAATATACATTTCGACCCTTTTTAGTAAATTCAAGAAATTTGATGAATTATGAAAAGAGTGGTAAGCTTTTAATATTTAGGATAACATGTTATCTTAATATTTCGTTTATCTCTAAAGATTAATTTTTATAAAACTTAAGATCTTTAATTTACTTGAAACGCATCAATTTAATGTAATAATGAATACTAAAATTACACTCATATGAATGTCAAAAAAAAAAACGTTGAATTGTTTTATTATCTTTGGCAAAGCTGTCATTTTCAGCATACGACATAGTAGTTTCAGTAAATAAATTTGTATCTGTTACCCGCTGTCATATATAACAGTTATATTAACTAAGTATAATAGTATGCACTAGTAAGAGACGAGCTCACTAGACAGCTGTCAACAGCTTTCCTCTCAACTCTTAAATACCTTCCCGAATGTCGTGGACGGGTGCACAGAAACTCCGTCTAGCCGAACATACTCGTTGCGTGCGCATTTTCCAATGCAGATCGGAAATAGGCAAAACAGTTTGCCGAACTAGTTCGCCGAAACTCCGAACTGCCCGTCCACACGACTAGGAGTTCGCCAAACTAAGTGCCTCGGAGTTCGGCGAACTCCGAGGTGTGGAATGCAACTTAAGATTTAAGAAGAAATAGTAGGATTTTTTAAAATAATTTTTTTTACATGCTATATTGTATTTTTCCACTTGCTTAAATTTACCAAAAAATAAAATAAAACCTCGCATTTTTTTTTGCAATAAAACTCCAATTTCTATTTTAATTGAATAAAATTACACTGTAATTCCTCTAATATCTAATATGACTAATATCCTTTGCATAGTTTATAAGAAGGAATGAATAAGCTACTACAATAGAATACATTCCGCCAGAGAATTAGCACTACAGAAACATATAAAAGCATAACGTTGACGTTGAACCGACATCTCAACTAGGGTGTGAACCTGAGGTTCTGTACTCTTTCATCTCTGATAGAAGCGGCACGATCAAGCTGCTGGGGGTGGGTGTTTTGAAGTAACTTACAAAGTAAGTTACTCTGCAGGGGAGGTTGATGATCGTCATTTTTGAATCTAAGCCGAACCTAACTTTTGAAATATTTTTGAAGTTTTACCTCACTAGAAGGTGTTTGAAGGCGGTCGTCAGGGTTTTTGAACGTTAGATGTTACTCTAAGAAAACATCTAGACGTCTGACTCGTGTAAGTGAAAGTGGCCGATCCTGGGTAAAAGCATAACTATTTCCAAATACAATACGTATAAGTATTTCTAATTAATGACATTAAAAGCATACTTTTTGGTGTTGCCATCTAATGTCACGAATGCAACTAAAGTAATATCTGTTGTGCAGATATCTGTAAACTTTCTTCTGTGTATCTCCATTTTGTTTTTTCAAGTTATCATAATTAGATTGTTTAATTAGCTACTCTTGTTTATTTTATTTCTACAACAATTCCCGAGGGAAACCATGTAACTTTATCTACATTTACAGCTCCACATTTAAATTTGTTGTTAATTTTCTGCATCGCCTATTCATGCATGTTTCACTTTCTGATTTGACAATAAATTTTAAGTATGCAATGGAAAATGTATCGTTTTCGCTGCTATATTCATGAGTGCGTAAATGCCCTTGTTTTCCAGAAAAACCGATATTGCGAAAATAACTGAACAAAGTAACCCATGTTATACTGCCATTATTGTTGCGCGAAAGAGGTTGTAAACGCCCCTTAATAGAGCGACGCCCATGGTGTTAGACAAAATAGTAGGAAAAGATAGAGCTATCAAGATTTATTAATAGGAATTTACTCTTACAATATTTTTATTTATTAATATTACATTTATAAATAAAATATTTTGAAAAATTTGTAAAATTCAATATAAAATAATCTCCAAGTTGAAGTCGTTTTATTAAAATATAGTGCCATTTAAAAAAAAACCTATAGTTTAAAAAATTAATAAAACGGAAATTTTCTGTTTACAGTACGCTAAATATTTGGTTTGCTGGTCTTCCGTACTACATACATTCAGCGCGTTTGGCTTAAAGTTTGTCTTCTCTGCTATTAAAAAATCATAAGTTGTGAAATTGTTTACGGCTGAATTATCTCTTATGTCGCATGTATATTTACTCCTTCATAACATACTGAACATTTTCCCTTTATTAACTGCTTTAAAGCATTATTTAGTAAGCGTTTTATATATAAACCTTTAGCACTTGTGCTGTACTTTCTGTGAGTGTCAGCCTGTCGGTGCGTTTGGAGTATGCTGCATTTTACAGCCACAAAATTCCTCCAGAAGATTTACAAGCTGTTGTGAACAATATGCAGATAAGTTAAGGTGTCTTTTAACAGCAGCTGTTGTTTTCTTTAGTAAGTTTTGCTGCAACTTTGTTTTCTCATGCTGCAATTGTTTTATCTCTTAATGCTGCGTGAATGGTAGTTTTTGAAGTTCTTTTGTTGTATGACGACATTACTATCAACCAAGTTTCTCGAAACAATATTATTTTAGAAATGCATGACGTGCATTGTATGCACACAATACATTTTATGGTTGTTTGTATTGCTCATCGTACGGTAGCTGCGATATCGCGATACTTTCGTTTCATAATCTGAGGAGTGCTGTTTTATTAGTCCAACTTGGTGTATGCCCGGATATCAGTTTTTCATCTTTCGATGTATCAGCCAGACATTCCTTTAGCGATTTAGTTACTTTTTCGGTGTCTAACTGTTATCTAAAACATACAAGGAAAAAATAGAGAATTTACTTGTTCTAGTTTTCTGAAAATTTATAACAGTTGTTACAAGTAATAATTGCTGCCTTAACAAAAAACTTGGCAGTATTAAACCACTCAAAATCACGATGCTAGAGAATCAGACTTGTGTGGACGAGATAGTTAATAAATATATACAGGATGTCGTTAATCTTTCTAGGTTTGCCTAGTACGTGGTAGGTTATAAAAGAATTAGTAATTGCCAAAAAATATATCTTAAAATAAATGAATTATTTTGTTGCAAACCTTTTAAGAACTAGCGGATACTGATTTATATAATTATAAAATACCTATTACAAATATTAGCGAACACGGCAGAGTGTATTAACAAGAGCAATTTACAACAACTACCTTATGTGTAAGGTCCATTGTAGCGTAAATAGTTTTATTCAGTAATAAGCATTTCGTATTTTTCGGTGATATGCTACTTAAGATTTTTTTTTGTAAGCATCTTCTGCTTAATAGGTAGGTAAGATCTGTTAAGAACCTTCGCAAAAATAGTAAATATCGCAAGCGTATCATGTTTGAATTATTCGCTTTGTAAATAAATGGTTTATACTTAGAATTTATTTATTATAAGGCAAATGCTAAGCCGTAGGTAAGTTACTTACTTGATCATTAACGTGGCCATTAATTAAAGGCTGTTAAGTACCAATCTGGCACTGAGATTTTTCTGTGTAATGCATCTTGTTTGTTATATGCTTCTGTTTTTGAATAGAGGTTACGGAACTTTCTGTCGCCTCTTTGAACTCAGTAAATGGTTAGAGAAATCTGGAATATTCTTTTCTCATTTTCCTAATGGTGCTCTCATATGCCAGCAATATCTAATTTGCATGTGTTTGTTTCATATCTGTTATATATTTCAATGCATTGGTCATAACTTTATTTTAATTTCTAAAACAAATGTAGTGTTTTTTAATATATTTAACTTGAAGAATACAGTTATATTTCTTATATTTCCAACAAGTATTGGGCTCTTTACTACGCTATTTCTAAATCACAAATTATTTTCATGACACTGCAGCAACTTCCTTCGTTTAGTTTTGAATTTTTCATCTATTAGATTTTCTATGGTATTCATATACATCATTTTGAAATGCTTCAAATTATATCAGACATTCCATTAGCTTCTTTTTGCAGCAGCTTCCCTAATAGTGTATAACTAAAAAAAAAGCAATACAAGCAAACAACAATTATTTCACACAAAGAAAAACTTACTACAGGAAAAAATACATTAAAGTTCTCGTGTTGATTTAGTTGTAAGCTCGTATAATAATGGAGCTGTTTATCAATATTATTAGCAAATTCGATCAATCCGTTATGTGCTGAATCATAAGTGACTGCAAAAAATCTTACAATAGTTGTTGAATCTAGTAGATACTACTTCCTTATTTTGAAAATGCTTTTTGATGTATATTGGCGCATGGTATTCGAAAATTCAAACCAAATCATTTACTTGTAGTGGCGATATTATGGATATTTCTTCGAGATAATCCTCGTTTAATACAACTTTCTGTGGTAGCACATAGATTTTAATGTGTAAATTCATACACTTATCAATTACGGGATATTAGTTCCAGGTAAAGTTTATTATACATATTAATACAAAATTTTAGACATATTTTTGTTCATTTGTGATGTTGGTATAAGTAAGAAACTTTTCTATGAAGAGTATCTTCATTCATTGAAGTGAATTTCCATGTCACTCAACAGCTTTTCTGTTTCCTCTTTCAGACTATTGTGTTTTTTCTTATATATCATGTATTTCCCTAATCTGTTTTTTCATTTGGTTCTTTAACAAGAATTAAGTCATTTTCAAGAATTTTCTTTTTCAACTTGATAATGCTTCAATATTGTTTGCTGCTTCAACCCAACTTGCTTGTAGGGGTGTGTAATTTTTCAGTGTATTCTGATATATCATTTTCTAGTTTTTTAATGTATGTCATTTCTCTGTTATTTCTAACTTTCTGAGTTTCACTATCAGCAACTAATTTGAATTATTTTCCGTCATCTACGTAAACGCCAAGTACCAGTCCTCATTGGCTACCAAATCTCTTTGTAGTCTTTCAATAGTATCAGAGTATTCATTTATCAAAGCTGTCCGCCGAAAATTTTTGGTTTACTTCAGGACGATTCTGTATACATCTTGCTCGCGTAGCATATTCTAATGTATTTAAAGTTTCCTCCATGTTATATGTCAGTCCTGAACACAGTAGCTATAAAGAGAAGTTTTTAGTGCGACCGCCCAAGACTGTCTTGTAAAATTCTTGTTAATTTTGACTCTCTGAAATAGAAGAGCAAATAATATTAAGGCTTTTAATATTCAAATTAAAAAAAGTAAATAAAAAATAATTATAGGCACCTATATGGTATGTGGATACTTCTTTCTGTTAATGCTTTGATTACACGACCTAATGTAAGTAGAGATTGGTTGATATTTCCAGCTTCCCTTGCTCTTTTATCTACAGCTCCAGTATTTGATATATTTTCACTACCTGCTAAATCCACTAAATTTAGTTTTCCTGGTCTTTACTAATTCTCTCACCCTCAATTGTCGTTTCTCTTGTGTGAACAACTATTGGTAACCACTGTTATGCGAGCGACTGGGAACTATTCATAAGTGTTGAAGCAATTCTTCTTCTTTTCAGCACCTCGTTCTAGAATTTTATTTACTTGTTGTAACTCAGTTACTGATAGTTCTTCTAAACCTTGTAGTATGACAGATCCTTTCTGGCGTTTTATCTTCAAATATCCTAATAATAGATTAATAACTGATTAACTATCCTATAGAGCTATAACTGTATTAAGATGGTAATAAGATAAGATCATCACAACTTCATAAAATATGCATTATCAAAAAAAAAAATGAAATCCTTGAGATTTACATTTATTTTAATTCTAATACATTCTCTTATAATAGTGCCTATTAACTCACCTGATTAGGCTTTGGTATATTATGTTGCGATAATAAATCAAAGCTCCTCATTGTACAGGCTCCAAAATACGATACCTTAATAGAACTCTCAGTATTTGAATTGCTAAGAACTTTAAAATCTGAGCCAGAGATCTAGGAATAATGCCAGCGCTTATCTAAAAAGAAAATTAACATACAATCTATAAATTACTAAACAGTAGTAATATAATAATAATTGGATTTATTAGCCTATGTTTAACATATACAAAATTAATGATATTTAGTAATATAAATAATAGTATATTATACTATACTGTGTAACTATTGACAAAACTCCAAGCCTGATAGTAACATTGTCAAAAAATTAATGAATTCCAATAGCTTATCAAAGATTATAAATGCACTTGAACTTGTAACTAATTAACCTAACTGATATAAATTATAACCTCTATATATAAAAAAGTTGTTATTAAATCTAAAGATAAGAAAAAATCAGTGCAATCATCTAGAAGATCAATATGATTCTGTGCAGCTTACTTTCATTCTATGTCTATTATCTTTATCATACTATAACTATTCAAATACCAATAGCGTAGCAACCTGCCTCCCAAAAGTAAGTGTTGCTTTCAACTAATTTTAAAAAGAACAAAAGGCAGAGATTTTAAATTTTTCGTGGCTTTATAACGTATAAACTCAGATTTTAATAACTAAAATAACGTTGAAAGGCTGATATGTGAAATGCATGAAGCATACACAGTAATCGCAGTTAAGTTGAAATGGGATAAAACACTGTTGCGCAGAGAATGCTTCACATTCTTTTTTCAGACATTCTCTACTGCCGTATAATTTAGCTTTTTCTGTAGTTAGCCTATTTATTTATTAGTGAGTTTCTGACCTTAATTAGTGTTCGATTTACATACATAGATTTTTTGAAAGTTTTTACTGGTTTAATTATGTGGCGTCCCAGTGGCGGTTAATATTTTCCTTTGCTCAACGAGCTGAAGTGTACATTCTGAGGATTAAGTTTTTAGGCAATGCCCTGTTAAGTCGCCAACATTATTATTTAGCATCGAACGAATACATAAATCAATAAGTTGCTGATAGTTATTATGTTTGCTCAGTAGCGGTATGAACTATCAAATTAAAAGTTCTTGACTCTAGTTTTACCATGAAAAAGGAATCGTATAGAGTTTACTTTTTTAGATATGGTCAATATTTCCCTCTTTAATTTTGAGTCAAGACTTTGTATGTATGTATCTATATAAATGAAAGAGTGATGTTACACTGCGACCTAAAAGATCTGTTGTCGCGGCTATTTCTTGCTGGCTTATTGCTGGCCTTTCAATACACTATTCCTTTCAGAAAGTGTATGGGATATCAGAGGGCCCCATCTAGGTAAGGTCTCCTCCCTCTTCGATTTTCACATGCTCCCAGGTGCAACGCCCTCGAGTTGCACAGTGCTACGCAGTTTGAGACGAGATGGATGGGTGTTTCATCCTGTTCCCCACAATATTTACATTCAGATTCCTTTTCCAATCTAAGCTTACCCAGGTGTCCTTTCAGTCTACAGTGGCCTGAAAGCATTCCTGTTAGTATGCGAACATTGTTCTTACTCAGGTTGATACATTCTGTAAACCTCTTCTGGTTATAAGTTCCCAGAAGAATTTTACTTTGCCTCATTCCCTGGAGATTTTCCCAGTAACTGGATTTTCTCTGCTCCATTTCTATTTTCAGTTTCTTCAGTATTGTACTGCTACTTAACCCGAAAAAGGGTTCAGGCCCTACAAAAGGTATTCCAGCCCCTTTTTTGCGAGATTATTCGTTATTTCGTTTCCTTCCACTCCTGTGTGACCCGGACCCACAGGAAAGTTACTTTATTCCTTTAGCCTAGATCATTTAATTTCTCTAGGCATTCCCAGACCATCTTGGAACTGATTTCATATGAGCTCAGCGCCTTGATGGCTGCTTGACTATCGGACATGATGATAATCTCCTACTTTCGATAATTTCTATCAATATTGAACTGAATACATCTTTCAATAGCGTGTATTTCCGCCTGAAATTTTTTCCCCTGGATATTTTCCCAAGTTTCGAAATATGTGGTTCTAGACCCATATATTTCTATTCCAGTTCCCTCTGCCGTTTAGGAGCTATCAGTATACCATTTGATGGCATTTCTATTCAAGTTCAAGATGGCGTTATGCTCCCACTCGCTCCTGTTATTGAGCGTTATGATGAATTCCTTCACAAAGCTGAATTTTTTAAACATATCATCCCGGGGCATGTCCCAGGTTTGATCACCGTCAGGAGATTGAGGCCTATGCCTAATCATTCCTTTCTTGCACCATTTTGAGTGTGGTTCTTTTTGCCACGCCCTCTACTACAATATGGAGAGGAGTAAGATCCAATACTACTTCTTCATTATTATTATTATTATTATTTTATTATTTATATAGCTGCTGTTAGGCAGGTTCTCATAGCCCCCGTTATGCATATACATGCTAATCTTTGCACTTTCGAGAGGTTAATTCTCGCGGCAAGACTTTGTTCTTTCGATGGTTCATCTGTACGAAAGAAGGACACATACAATTCCCGTGTCGTCGGGATAAAGATGATAATTTGACGCAATATTAGAAAATATGTTTCGAAGTCAAATACTAAAGTGGAAAATAATAACGTATATAAATATTTTTGGGCTGATAATCTGGTGGCTTAGCAGTCCACGAGATGATTGGTTAAAAATTCAAAGGCTTTCTCTCACAATGACGTTTTTCATGGTTTCCTCGCTCGTTGGCAGTTGCTAAAAATTTCGTCATTTTATTTCAATTCCAATGTTTGTAAATAGGGCCAATAAAGAGTTGAGATTTGGAGTATGTATTCATGTATACTAGCTCTTGCAGATGTAATTTCTGGAATTAGAAAATAATGATTACTCACCTCGATAAGACACTTTTAAAAAGGCATTTCTCCAAAGTATCTTATTGAGGTCAATCATTATTTTCGGAATTCCAAAAATTACATTCTCAAAGAGCTACTGTACATTAATACATACTCCAAATTCCAACTTTTTACTGGCCTATTTACGACGTTGAAATTGAAATAAAATGACGAAATTTGACTATGGCAAGCCTCGTTTCTCCCTAGTTTTGTTCTATAATTCTATTTTACTAGTACACATATTTTTGTGCATTGTTTTTTTTTATCGTCATACAAAATAATTTGTTTAATAGCGTTTTTAATTCTTGCCTAAAACTGTACCCAACACCCTTCGGCATGTCTACTGAAATTGAATTGTTGGGAAAAGCTAAGACACGAATTACTATTTTTTTCGTGCTTGTCTCAGTGAAGTTAACCAGCTAACAAGATTGAGATATTTGAGTTTTATTATGTTATCGAAAAATTTATTAAATCAACGCATTTTTCTGATTATAGGAGGGATTTTAACAAAGAGTTGTGTGCGACTTTGGTTACGTGCATATAGTAAACACAGGTGAAGCGATACATAAGCGATGATCCGACTCACTACAGCTCTTTCATTCTTATAGATATAGATTCACGAAAGACTATGGAATGCTTGGTACTTCCTAATAAATTATTTTATTTATGAAATATCTATTTGAAATTAACGTATATACTAAAAAATATAAAAAATCTCATGGAAAAAGTGCTGGAAACGCAATAAATACCTACAAATTTATTAGAAAAATATTGCCAAAGTACATCATAGTATAATACTGATACTAGTATAATGCTGTGGCTATTGGCACCTTACTGTTGTGTATTTTTATCTTTTTGGTTTACTACTTTAATATATACTTAATCAAATGTTTATTATAAACGTAAAAGCCTAAATTTTGTCATATAACAATGGCCCTGATGAATATACTATTAAGGTGTCCCAATAATTTGTATCTTTTATGCAGGGTTATACAAGTAGCAAGATCTATATAACAGTATAAGAGATACTCATTTGAAATACCAGATTGAGTGTACTTGGACATCTTTCCCATTATAGAAAAAAGGAGCAGTAGAAAAACACAGTTATTAGCATTATCAAAAATGTCATTTACAGATATTTTGCAAATGTGTAAAGTTAACATTCAAATATTCACTCATATATAGTCATATATGGCGGCTGAGGGTAATATAAGCATGAAATAATAATAAATTAAACCACTGATGTTAAAAGAAATCACTCAAACACAACTTACAGAAATAAAGGTAAAGTAGCAATCAAGGTTAGATCTCAGTAGGTTACCTTCTGCCACCATTAAAAACATGTTAGCTCTCGAATATAAATCCGAGTGGAAAAGCTACTCAGAGCTAATATATCGAATGCTCTGAGAGTTTCCAATATTTGCTCTCAAGGAAATAATGAACGACTCAGAATTAAAGGACTAATCGACTGGATATTCTGAATATGTGTTTGATTGCAAAGCACCAATCATTTTTTTTTTCACAATGAAGAGAAAGGAGCAATAGGAAAACACAGCTATTAGCATTATCAAAAATGTCGTTTACAGGTATTTTGCCAATGTGTAAAGTTACATTCAAATATTCACTCATATATAGTCATATATGCTTGCGGCTGGGGTATATAAGCATGAAAATATAATAAAATTAAACCACTGATGTTAAAAGAAATCACTAAAACACAACTTACAGAAATAAAGGTAAAGTAGCAATCAAGGTTAGATCTCAGTAGGTTAACTTCTGCACCGTTAAAAATATGTAGCTTCTCGAATATAATCCGAGTGTAAAAACTACTCAGAGCTAAATGTACGAATGCTCTGAGAGTTTCCAATATTTGCTCTCATGGAAACAATGAACGACTCAAAATTAAAGGACCTAATCGACTGATATTCTGATATGTGTTTTTGATTGCAAAGCACCAATCATTTTTTTTTTCCACAATGAAGAGAAAGGAGCAATAGGAAAACACAGCTATTAGCATTATCAAAAATGTCGTTTACAGGTATTTTGCCAATGTGTAAAGTTACATTCAAATATTCACTCATATATAGTCATATATGCTGCGGCTGAGGGTATATAAGCATGAAAATAATAATAAAATTAAACCACTGATGTTAAAAAAATCACTAAACACAAACTTACAGAAATAAAGTAAAGTAGCAATCAAGGTTAGATCTCAGTAGGTACTTCTGCCACGTTTAAAAATATGTTAGCTCTCGAAATATAATCCGAGTGTAAAAAGCTACTCAGAGCTAATATACGAATGCTCTGAGAGTTTCCATATTTTGCTCTCAAGGAAAAATGAACGACTCAGAATTAAAGGACCTATCGACTGGATATTCTGAATATGTGTTTGATTGCAAAGCACCATTCATTTTTTTTTCACAATGAAGAAGAAAGGAGCAATAGGAAAACACAGCTATTAGCATTATCAAAAATGTCGTTTACAGGTATTTTGCCAATGTGTAAAGTTACATTCAAATATTCACTCATATATAGTCATATATGCTGCGGCTGAGGGTATATAAGCATGAAAATAATAATAAAATTAAACCACTGATGTTAAAAGAAATCACTAAAACACAACTTACAGAAATAAAGGTAAAGTAGCAATCAAGGTTAGATCTCAGTAGGTTACCTTCTGCCACCGTAAAAATATGTTAGCTCTCGAATATAAATCCGAGTGTAAAAAGCTACTCAGAGCTAATATACGAATGCTCTGAGAGTTTCCAATATTTGCTCTCAAGGAAATAATGAACGACTCAGAATTAAAGGACCTAATCGACTGGATATTCTGAATATGTGTTTGATTGCAAAGCACCAATCATTTTTTTTTTCACAATGAAGAAGAAAGGAGCAATAGGAAAACACAGCTATTAGCATTATCAAAAAGTCGTTTACAGGTATTTGCCAATGTGTAAAGTTACATTCAATATTCACTCATATATAGTCATATATGCTGCGGCTGAGGGTATATAAGCATGAAAATAATAATAAAATTAAACCACTGATGTTAAAGAAATCACTAAAACACAACTTACAGAAATAAAGGTTAAAAGTAGCAATCAAGGTAGATCTCAGTAGGTTACCTTCTGCCACCGTTAAAAATATGTTAGCTCTCGAATATAAATCCGAGTTGTAAAAAGCTACTCAGAGCTAATTATACGAATGCTCTGAGAGTTTCCAATTTGCTCTCAAGGAAATAATGAACGACTCAGAATTAAAGGACCTAATCGACTGGATATTCTGAATATGTGTTTGATTGCCAAGCACCAACCATTATTTTTTTTTCACAATGAAGAAGAAAGGAGCAATAGGAAAACACAGCTATTAGCATTATCAAAAATGTCATTTACAGGTATTTTGGCAAATGTGTAAAGTTACATTCAAATATTCACTCATATATAGTCATATATGCTACGGCTGAGGTATATAAGCATGAAATAATAATAAAATTAAACCACTGATTTTAAAAGAAATCACTAAAACACAACTTACAGAAATAAAGGTAAAGTAGCATCAAGGTTAGATCTCAGTAGGTACCTTCTGCCACCGTTAAAAATATGTTAGCTCTCGAATATAAATCCGAGTGGAAAAAGCTACTTCAGAGTAATATACGAATGCTCTGAGAGTTTCCCAATATTTGCTCTCAAGAAATATGACGACTAGATTAGGACCTAATCGACTGGATATTCTGAATACGTGTTTGATTGTAAAACCAATCATTTTTTTTTTCACATGTAGATTGTTTATACTAAATTATATAATTATTTAAATATGAATACAATATCATATTGTATATAATAATATCTCAACAGTTGTAAATGATAACTGACTGGAATTATCAAAATGGAAAATTGAATTAATGACTTTTACCTGATTGTCTTTATCATGTGTTCCTTCCATTGTGTAAGTTTTCCCTGTTCCAGTTTGTCCATAAGCAAAAACTGTGCAATTGTATCCATTGATAACTTCAGGGATAAGTGGACTAACAACAGCACTGTAAATTTCTTGCTGTGTCGAATGGTCATCAAATACACGGTCAAACACATATTTTTTGTTACTGTAATTGGTTTTACTTAATAATTCCTTCTTGGACACAACTTCTAAATACGAGGATTTATGTTCATGTTCGAAATTTGGTCTGCAAACCGTAATAACAATATTTTTCGATCACAATAAGATAAGTAAAAAAAAAAATACCTGATTCGTACATAAACATTAATGTGTTGTTCGTCTTTATTATTCTGCTTGGCCATTTGATACTGATGTAATTAAATTATATTAATTTACAAGTTCTAGGACCTCTATGAACACTTAATATCTCAAAAAAGAAGCAGCAATACGTACTCGAAACTCATCTAACGATAGCCGTTAAAAAGTGTAAATTTGAAATGGTGAAAATGACAAAATCGGCACTGCGCAAAATCAACGGTTCTTCTTCTTCTTCTTGTAATACGAAAAAAATGCTTTTATCTTTTATCTCTGGAAAACTCCCCAGGTAGCACATATATAACCAATATTTGCCTAATATAAAATTATTCTTATATCTTTTTAATATTAAAAAAAATATTTATTTTAGGTCTTTTAAAAAATATTATACACCGTTCGTGGAACTTCGTGCATATTCGTTCAGCCTTAGCAAATAAACCAATGAAAATATCTTTTCAGTTTCCACCACTATACGCTTCCGTTTTTCGTTTTGTTGGTATCGTTCAAGTGCATCAATAGGTTTGTTTGTTTGTCTGATCTAAGCAGATCCGAGGCATTTTTCGCGTTTGTTTGTACTTTAGAGCATGATTTGTGCGTGTTTGTTTGTTCAGAGCAAGCAAATCTAGATCACAAACAGGTTGCTCTTCCTGCTCGCGGTCCGACGTCCGAGCAATTTCGAGCAATTTGTGCAACATTACCTACTCGCACTAACACCGTGTTGTAAAATGTCGTTTGTAAATGTAATCTGATTTATAACTGCATCAAATATGCAGGAAATAGATAATATAACGATACCAATGTGATTGATGTAAAGAACGATCATTATATTTTAAAAATTTCACTTGATAGGTACAGAAATACTAGTGTATATGATGCATTTTTATTGTAGTCTAGATTCATTAATTTGAAAAGTTATTTTTACTTTTGCTGTTCATAATAGCTGTGACAATCTGATAACAGCAAATAATAAAATTAAGGTTATATAGCGATCGAGCGCGTTTGTTTGTACCATCTTTAAATCCAACTCTGAGACGCTCTCAAGTTACTCTGATGACGTCAGTAGATACTGCTCCAAGCACACAAACAAACAAAGCTAATTACATTTAGGTAGCAAGACTTAAATTGCCCACAATTATCCTGTGGCTGAGTGCACGCCAGAGAAAATACCACTCGTCTGTCGCGCATGTGTGTGTGCGTACTCTCTCCACAGAACAGCAATAAAGTGAAACGCAAGTCGTGTACAATTCGTTGGAAACACGCGACGTCATATCGGGGCGGCCGTGACGTCACGTGCCAGCCATGCTTACGCAATGTGGCGCCAGATTTTAAAAATTAGATATGTTTCGATTTTCCTTAATCTCATCAGTGTGATACGTCTGCTAATAATGGTTCGTATTTACGGCTTACATTTAATTTAACAATGTCGTGATTATAGTTTTAATTTATTTTTTTAACAATTTTTGAGATTGTAATTTTTTCTCAAATAATCGTAACGTGTTTCTTATCATTCATCTGATATGAACAATCACATTTTAAGAACTTAGAACTTAAGAAACTTAGTTACAACATTGTTAAATTAAATATTAGTCGTGAATATTGACCAATATGCTTGCAGAAATCACAGACATATCTAATTTAAACAAATAACTTAGTCTAGAAGTTAGGTTAGAAACTCAATCACTAATAAACATTTAATTTCTCTTTTAACATGTTGCTTCTGTTATAAAAACATAATGAAAATTTAGATAACAAATGAAGATCTCTCTGAAAGTAGTGAAACTTAAACTATGAAAATTCTAAAACAAAAATAAACTCTAATAACACGTAATCAATAAAATCTCAAAGGAATATCCTCTGTGCCCATATTAAAGTTGGTTTATTTAATTTTGAATACTATTTATAAGCAAGACTTAATTAAACATTAGAAAAAAAGGAAATTTTGTTGAAATAACCCTTGGATTGCAATTTGTTTAAGGAAACAGCCTTTTGTTGTATGTATTTATAGATACATAGCTGAAGACATTTCTTAATAAAACTAACGTAAGAAAAATGTTCGTGCAAACTTGGAACAGATTAACGAACACCTCTTTACTTTGTGCGAGTGACAGGAAACGGGTGGGGAAGTCATTGTTTAGAGATAAAACTGTACCCGATCATGATAAATTAATAGATGACATGAATTTGAAATTAAATTGTTACTATCTTGTTTTAAAAGAACCAAATTACCTGATTAGTTTCCAAAAGTAGGTGATAATGGAGACAACTCATTATTAAAAATATTAAAGGGATTGTCAGGAAAATAGCATCGCACTTAAAATACATTTTTAAGTAATGATTATTGTAACCTGAACTATCAAAATGCCTTGAGCATATTCGAAAGTTTTCTACCTCTGCGATATCATATAATATACTTCCAAGTTTTCAGCGTTGGTTTATATATTAGGAACCTACGGCAACGAATTCATTCTTTAACTCTATCAATACTTTGATACCCAGGAATTTACAATTTCTGTGGAATATAGGCTATAGATATGCCAAATTACACAACGAAAATTTTAATGCGTTTTATTCTATTAATTACGTTTGTTACTTACGCTTTTGAATAGCACAGAGGACGACGTTTTAACACTATTGGCGGACTGTGGAATATTAGCGGGCAAAGTGGCGAAATCATCATGATGGGGCAAACGTGGGAAATTACAATATATCTATTAAAAACAATCGAAAATTTTCCTAAAGTTCCTACCTGCATTATATTTACAAATTACAATTACCAAATATTGTGTTCTGCTGATACTAGGGATACTAGTAGGGATGGCTGCTCCGGATCGGACCTGTTCTTTTGGAACTGGTTCGCTGATCGGAGTTGGTGCACCAAGTTGGTGCACCCGTAAAAAGAGCGGTTTCGCACCAAGTTGGTGCACCCTAAAAAAGCAGGTTTCGCACCAAGTTGTGCACCCGTAAAAAGCAGGTTTTGCACCAGTGCACTCGCTCCGCAACCGCAGTCGTTCTAAACCTTAATTAACAAACCTGTTCATATAGAAATCGTTTTTTTTTAACTTCTTTCTCCAATGATGTGCCTAATGACAAAAGCTAATGACCTTTTTTTTTTTTAGACTTTTTTTACAGAACCGACGACCTTTTTTTTTTTTAGACTTTTTTTTACAGAACCAACGACCTTTTTTTTTTTAGATATCACATACTACAATTTAAAGAAGACCTGTAGACCTGAACCTGATTTCTTGCACCAGGTTCAAAGCCGGAGTCGGAGCAGGTGCACCAGCTCCGGCATAAGGAGCAGGTCGTACCATCCCTAGATACTAGGTTTATGAAGCGATAATTGCCAACATTGCGTGCGTTCAGGGAGTTACGGCGCTGGAAGCGATAACCGCTAGCGCTGTCACCGGCGCTAGAACTCCCTGAACGGGTCATAAGAATAGCTTTTGCTGGCGCATGCGCTTTCATTACTATAAAATTCAAACTAGATACGATCTAGGGATGAGCGAAACGGTGATTCTTAAATCACGTCGTTAGTCGTGAATGTGATTTACAAATATCGGTGATTATAAACGGTGATTGCGATCACTGTATTGACTCATCGATATCATATCTTAGTATAATCACGTATAATCGTGTGTACTTCTCATAGGTTAGTAAGGTTAGGAGGTGAGGATGAGTTTTTCTTTTCGCGTTAGAGTTACCATGCACATTTTCGGTTTCGGAAAACATTTATATATCAAAAGAAAAACTCAAATTTATATTTTCACAAATTTGTAATAAAAATAGCTAACATAACTGCAATGCGAAAAGCAAGGATGGATATAAGTTCTGAGATGCATTACGTAGTTTGAGAAAATACAGGCAATTAGCTCTATAGAAATGTTTTTTTATGATTTTTAAACTTAATCTTATTTTTATGTTTTAATAACAATTATAACACAGCATTAGACAAAGTAACATTTGACTTAAAGTTGAAAAATTTATAAAATTCATATAAGAGAAAAATATTGTAAATCTACATATTTCTGTAGGGAGAATATCAATGGAAAGATTTGTATACACACTTGTTTTCAAAAATATGACAAATAGTGAATATAAAAAATGAAATAAAATTAATTTTATTTTGTAACATTTACAATGATAAAACACAGATATAATTCTTAAAGTGAGCGAAAATTTTTAAAAAAAGCTATGATTTGATACTACTATACCTACAATTTAATAAAAATACTTTTCTTTTTGAATTAGTACTTTAAAACTAATAATATAAATTTAATTTTATGACACAATATCCCCTCTAGTAGCAAGATTTAAATTTCCCACAATTATTCTTAGTAACTTCAACAGAAAGACATTAAAGTAACTAATCTTGTAATCTAATCGCACTCTAATACAAAATCATTGGTAATTTCGTGTTCCAATGTTGAAGTTCCTAAAAATAATTGCGGGAAATTTAAATTTTACTACTAAAGGCCATTAGACAGTAGGTAAAAATAAATACACATTCATTATATAGTTGCAGATATAATATAATTATATGAAAGAATATCAATATTTACTTTGAAAAACATAAATATATTGTAAAAAGATAACCTCCGTCATTTCTAGCTGATGTAATATGTATGTTCATTCATCGGTTTGATATATTCCATTTTCAATAGGCAACCGGGAATCACAGTTTTAGGGTCGTTAATTCACCGATATTATTTGTTCACTTGGCAATGGCCAAGCAGTGATCGTCAATTTGCGTGCGCAGTCGCGCCTCGCCGTTGATCGTTACCGCAATCACGAATCACTGCTTTTACAATTCTCCACTCACGGTCGTGATCCGTGATTCTCCAATCACCGTGAAAGAATCATAGTTCGTGAAATATCGCTCATCACTACTTGACACTACTGCCTATATAGTATACTGTGACTGCGGTGTAACTACAATGTACTAATGTACTATCATGTATGGTTTTATGTGAAATAACTTCAATAAAGTTCTTTAAAAATAATAAATACAGTCCATTCAGTTAATCAACAAACATTTGGTCAATTCGAACCGGATAGAAGCAGTAGTGAAGCGGTGAAGGTTATGTCTCAATGAACGAAGAGAGATTTGGTTGGTTTTGGCGGGACGGCAGAAACAGAAGCTGGATGTCCGCATAATTCATAAAACTGTGAGTAAAGTGTCGTTATTCCCTTTGTCCTATATCCCGAGAATTTGAATTGTTTTTATTTGCGGTGAAATGGAGGATATTAAATCTTTAATACGTAGACGTGGGGGTAAAAAACAGAAACTAACCTTATTTAAAACTTACATAAACGGTTTTCCGAAAGTTCACGTGTATACTCAACAAGAGGTAGTGGAATGTGTAGAAAGGTTGGATAAATTAACTGAGGTTTATAATGAATTATGACATACAAAAACAAATAGAGGTATTGTGTAGTGAAAAAGAGTTAGATCAGCTTTATACAGAGAGTGGTGCTTTTGAATCAGAGTATTTTCTAGTGGTATCAACTGCAAAATGCATAATTAAAAATTATGAGACAAAAAATGAGAGTTCTAATGCCTGTGGGGTAAGTTCTGATGGGATTCATAGTTTTGAGTGCTGAAAGTTATTGCTAGTGCTAGCCATATTAAGTTACCTGACAATACAATGCCTAAGATTCGCGGGAAATTATGAACAGTGGGTGGAGTTTAGGGTATACATTCCATTCAATTGTTCATAGCAACACGACTCTGACTGATATTCAAAATTACACTATTTAAAAGCAAGTTTATATATGGTCAGGCGACTTCAGGTTATACATTCATTAGAAATTAGTGAAAACCAATTATGTCAGTGGCGTGGAAATTAGTATGTGAGAGATATGACAATAAGAAATTTTAATAAATAATCACATAAGGGCACTATTCAGTATTCCTCAATTGAAAATTGAATCAGCTAGTGATAATTAAGGAGTTAACAGATAATTTTTGGAAACATTTATTGTCCCTAGAGGCATAAATCAACCTGTAAAACACTGGGATTCTCTAATAATTCATATGATAGTGAGTAAATTAGACATTCTAAACTTGGAAGGAGTGGGAAGAAAGTCAGTTACATGAGAATCTCCCACCGTTGATGATATCAAACATTCTAAAAGGGCAGTGTGA
>RXPK01000114.1:3742400-3909527 GCA_004143645.1 Protaetia brevitarsis
AAGGTATCGGATTAAAATAACCCCTTCGTGAATTTACATTTAAAAAGGACAATGCAAATCCTTTAGCAAACAAAATGGTAGATTCGTTCTAGAAGGAATTTCTCATACCACAAAAAAAAAATAATCCACGTGGTTTCAAAAATTCAAAGCAAACTAAAATTTAATTCAAATAACGTGGAGAAACAAGCAAAATCAAAAATGAAATTTAAACCAAGCTCACAGCTTCACTTCACCTACCCCGAGGTGATAAAATTAAATTAATTTGATAACTACTAAAAAAAAAACAGAAAATTTAAACTCTAAACGCGCTCGCTTCTAAAACGAAAATCAAACGGGCCGAAAACATAAATTGTGCACAATTAATGAGAGGAGACGTCTGAATAATGATCAAAAATTAAAATAATCCGAAACAAATCTTAACAAATGAAAAATCGAAAAATGGGAAAAATGAGCTCAAAATTTACATGTACTTACTCTCGTGCCACTATTCAGACTCTGAGCCCTTACGTGGCCTCTCACACCGCGTATATACAAACAAAACAGCGCGCGCTGCATCGGCCGCAACAATCAAAGAAAACGCCTTATAAGAAGGACCAACACAAGATAAACTAATGCTAAACATATAATCAAAGAAAAATAAACTAACTAACTGAACAATTAAATATGATACTAACAAATCTACTAAATTCAAAGCAAAATGTAAAAATTAACATAAGTGAGAATTTGCGCGCGGCAAAGCCAAAACATGATCTTGGAAAATTAACAGCATAGAGTTCAAACAACCGGGGAGACATGTCACAGCAATATGTTTTTAAATGTTAATTTAGTTTTATAGGTATTTGTATTTAGAAATTTACAGCCATTCATTTGTGTGTTATTGAATTTTTTTATTGTTTGTAGGATATTGTCGACACCTATTTGTAATTTGTATTACTTTGGATACATATTATGCTAGTATAGATATGGTCTAAGATGTGTGTTAAAAAGCAGCGAAGCAAGGGAAGTACAAAAATAAGCAGTGGACCAAGCGAACTATGTACTTGATATGGAAGCACTTGAGTATTACAGCTGTGGGTAATTAAAAATTAAATCTATTCCTATTGGCAAAATTCAAATTTCCCTTCATAATTTTTGGTAACTTAAAACATTCAAGTCTGAATTACCAACGATTTTGTATTACATTTAATACGATCTTGACATTTTCAGTAACTATAAATAATCGCGGCAAAATTTGAATTCTACCCCCTGGCGTATAAATAAGTGGATGGTCTTAGTTCTGCGGTTTATATTTATTCAAGTTATTTTAGAGAATGAATATATGCTTGGAGAGTTATTCTTCTATGAATCCATCGATTATACTTTATCGCTATTTAATTAATATACTAAACATAGATAGGCTATAATTATAATAATTATAAAAATTCCAATTTTATGATATTGCATGAATGAAGCACTTGTGCATGGAGTAGATTTTGTGCGTGTAGCAACGTGTTTGTATGTAAATAATTTACTATTTTGGGAAAGCACAGATTACGAATAAGTTGTTTGTTTAAAAATTAAAATGTAACCTATTATAAAAGGCATGCCGTGAACGGTATTGCTTGCTCCTGCCTTTCACAAAAATATATCCATTTACGTCGTGAAAGTAACCTTGAGCATTCGCTTCATTCATTCTCTGGCTTCGCACTGCGATATTGACTCATAGCTACACAGGTGACTGAAATACGTTCATACCAACATTAACTTATACAATTATTATTATAATTAAAGCTACCTCAACTGCGAACAGAAGCGTGCGCTTCATAGGTACATTATCATCATTAATTAAAAATTCCTTAATTATTTTAAATTTCCTTTTGTATGGCAAAAAAAGTAGTTTTATGCTTTCGTATTAAGTAGTGGTACGTAAACCGTGTATCTAATCAAAGGTAGGCCCTCAAATAGATAACCTTTCTACATTAATTGCAGTAATTTTATTACGTGACAGCATATACTTTTCAAACTTGCTGCACCATTTTTTGAACTACTTGTAAATATACGTATATCGCCGATGTTTTTCAATTCATATGAACTCGTCGACACGTCATCAATACATCGACGACGTCTTTTAAAGATCCGCATCGTCACCGAGCACCTACTAGGGGGTTGAGTGGAAAGAGAGGCCGCAAATTCGCAGAGACAATTTTCCAGTCGAGAGCATCGTCCCGTGGGGAAAATTACAATATTTATGATGTCATTTAGATAGTCGATCGTCGCTTTGTGAACGGTTCGGGGTTCACTGTGACAATTGTGATCATTTTAAACGGCATCAATAATGTATAGCAGCAATTAGACCGTATTCAACTCCGGCTGCGTATGAAGAGTTGAGCAGTCAAGGGAAAAGGGTGGAGATATAGAGATACCCGGGTGTAAATTACGTTTCGTCTTGTAGAATAGAATATGTTCTTTGGATTTTTAAATACCGTTGCGCGTTGTTCAAGTAATTTAGATGGATGGTGAAAAGATTGAAATAGATTGAAGTTCTGTTTTGGGAAATTTTTGGTAAAAAAAAAGAAAGAAGAATTGCTTTTAGGTTACTATGCTGAAAACATAGAAGCTTACTCCAAGCTTCCTTGAATTATAAATGACGAAGAATCAAATACCTTAATAATATAATAAATTATTTAAGCGGATCAGTTCTTACTAAAAAAAAAGTTCACAATCTACGCGAAAATACCTGAGGCTAGTGCATTTAGGATGAATTATAGCGATTAGTATAGTTTAACTACTGCTGTGTACTGAAGGTAACAAAAGAATTTTGAAAATGCAAAATGAATTAAAAAAAATGAAAAATTAAATTAGCTAGCTCAACGGATAAAAAATTTAAAGGGCGCAAAAGAATAATTAATCTCAGGGTTACCCTCGCGGATTAAAACCTGAATTTAATCACGACAAGTAAATTGTGAGTGAAAGAAAACTGACTTTCTTCAATACCCCAAAAATTGAAAAGGTTTAATTAAAAATAAAAGAACAGAATTTTGAATGACGTTAATAACAATCAACAAGTTTATTATATAAAAAAAAGAAAAAAAAACCAAGTTAATTACAATTTTGCAGAAAAAAAAACCCGTGAACAGAGAGTTCTGGTCTAAATCAAAAACTGCATTAGATTCTAAATTACAATAGGACAATGCTATTTCCTATATCAAAGCAAAAATCTAATTAGTTCAGGAAGATAATTGTTTTTTCACTAAAATCCACGTGGTTTCAAATTAAAACAAAATAAAACCGTGGAACACTTAAAATTCATAAAATTTAAAAACTAAAAGCAAGCACAATGCTTCCATTCACCCAAACCGAGATGATTAATAAAGAAAACCAAAAATGAACTCTTAAAAATTATAATGAGGGAAAAGAAACTAAAATCTATCTTCCTGCACGAAATAATAAATGGTCTTATATCTAAATTGTGTACACAACAATATAATAACAATTATTATGTAGCGAGTTCCTTGATGGACAAAATAAAATAATAAACGCGAATTCAAATCTCAAAATCAAATGAAATAACAAAATGGCAGCAAAGAATATAAAATTACAACTACTCACGCTTGCGTCTATCGAGGAACTGCCTGACAAACTCGCCCGCTGCGTACAGCGAAGCCGCGCATAGATCAGTCCGCCAATGGACAAAATTACAAAACATAATAACATAAACAATACCAGTGAACGCAAAATATTTAAAGAGTGAAATTAAATTAAAACAACAGAACACTTAAATAAAATAAATCATACAATCAAATCATTAACAAAATCTTATTTAAAAATAAAACATCTGCGAAAACTCGCTCACAACATTGACAAAGGCTGATCGGAGTAAATATGAAAAAAATCTGAATTTGCGAAAACCGAGGCGCCAGACCACAGCACTACGTAAAAATAATTCTTTGTTACTAATTTGCATGGTCATACCTATCCATAATTTGATCAGGGGAAGAGAAAGGGGCAATCGGAGTTGATATTTTGGACACTTTTGTATGATCAGAGGAGAGGTTGCAAGAATGGAAAATTAATTAAAAACGCTTTATTTATAACATTAATCACCTAGGATCTCCAGAAAATGCTTCTATTGCTTCTAACTATATCACATTCGTTTTTTTCCAACACAAGATTTTCATACATTTCATTATAAACGTAATCCATTTAAAAGGTTTGCCCTATTATAGATCTTAACCAGGCTTTCAAACTTCTTAAAATGCTCAATGATTTTCCTTTTATAATTGTAGAACGAGGCTGTGCTATTGAGATATGAGACCATCAAAGCATTTTTTATGCCGGAGAAGAATATATTAACTTCTTTAATTACTCAACCATTTCCGGACGTTTTGGGGTCTATTTATCAAGACTTTTCCCAATCTACACATGATATCACAATTCAGTGTCAGATTGAATTAAAATTCAGCAATATAGTTTACTATATGTTTAAAATCTTCAATGTTCACATTTAGCATAAAATAAGGATGTAGGAATAGTACAGGAAAGGCTGGAACGTGTTCTATCGAAAATTTAATCTCCAACACTAACGTTAAGCCATCGAGGTATGGAATAAGTGTCATACGTTTCCAACATTCAGAATAGATAGAATTTGTAGGAATGTTCGATCTATGCTGTTGGTGCTTTACCATTCTGGATGGACGAAGTTGTATTTGTATTTCATTTGATTTTTCATAATGGTACTCCTAATTTGGCGATGAACTTTCAGTATGTCTATAATTTTCATAATGTGGGACGTACAGTCGCCAACATTGTTATTTAGCACTCGAACGAATGGCTCGAGGCTTTAATGGTGCTAAATATTAATGTTGGTGAATGTACATTGAGCGAGATCTAAACCTCTTCACTGTAGCTAGCAACAGCTTTCAATATTTAGATATAATGAAGATGGAGATAATAAATATAGGTTTTGTAGCAGCATATTGAAGATGCAATGAAGCTGTGTGTCTATTTAGACCATGTATGATTTCTAAAAAGTTTTGTTTGAAGATAGAGATGCTTCGGTATTTTTGAGACCATTTTGTATTACACAGAGCTGGTACATTTGGAGTGTATTTTCTGCTTAAAACGGATTCTCGAAAAAAGTTTATGAAGTAATTTGTAATGGACCTCGTGTTACAAATTCCAGTGACGCGATTTAGACCATTCATTACTAGATTTAACCTTTAAATTTTTCAGATAAATGTGATATGCGATGATACGCTTGCCCATAATAGGGCACCATGCGTTGAACCCATATCTCCATTGTTCAATCTGATGAGTGTTAATATTAGGCCACCAGTGCGCATTATTTCTATTGAAAATGCCCGCACTACTAATGTGCACTTCGTTCTTATATGTCTCATGTTTATTTCTTTTCAGAATTCTCAGTGAGCGAACTCGAGGTACACCAACTTTATGCGTCGTTAGTCATATTTAACGATTGGCTTAATATTTTTGGATCTGTCACAGCAGCTTCTAAAACGTTGATAGCATCTTCTTTCTCTACTTTATAATACTTTTTTGGTCGTGGTTTGTGGAGGGATCCGTAATCAATTAAGTTTTCCTTAAGTCTGCTAAAGGTTCTCCTATTGAGTTGTCTTCAGTCCGGTTAACGATTAAAATATAAATCAGCAGCATCAGCGTTATTTTTATTTGATTCAATGTTGTACTCCAACATATAAGTATTTCTCAAAATTTTCAAATTTCATTTGAAAACGTACTTAACACACACGGTTCTTAGACATATGCTTAACACGCTCATCACACATATACCTTTGATTTTGACAAGAAGAAAATTTATACTGTTTTTATTGCCATGAGATACTACGTGATGGTTTTTAAATTAAAAACGTAAATAATTTTTACTTTCAAATTTTATTAGATAAGTGGTAGAAATTGACCCCATAAACCATATATTTTTGAAAAGAGAAAAAACACTCACTCCGACTATGCCACTGCCTACTACGCTTTACATTAAAAAAAAATTCAACTTTATGCCCCAGGCGGAAAATGAATGCATAAAGTTAAAATCTGATTTAACTAGTCGATTCTCTCGTAAAAGTGCCTGAATAATGTTAAGACAGTTTCTTCGTATCATTAAAGACAAGGGAATTATTAGGCATTCTGGAAAAGCCGAAAAATTCAATTTTAGGCTATAATTCAAAAACAAAAGAATACAACTAACTTCTGTATTCACCATTGCATATAAATGAGATCGAGACTTGGCTTCTCATTTTTTCCTATCTCTTACAGTTACGGAATTAGCCTATTCTGACAAGCAAATTGGACCACTCTGCTACATATTCACTGTCCCTTGCATTGGTATGACTAAAATATTTATTTAGAAAGATGTGTGTACCTAATAATGTTAGTGAATACTGAAATGAAATATTTTCTTATAACTTTATCTCTAATAAATTAGTAAAATTTTGTTACTTTAATAATACAATAGGCAAAATAAGAACATTTCATACCGGCCTCCTTTAACGCCCTTCAAAACAATTACTTGACCGGCGCAGTGACGTTGAGTTAAAATCAAATATGTATCCAACCATAGAGTTTTACTCAGTCCGCGATTGCCAAATCTTTAACTATCTGAATGCATATGTATTGGAGAACTTAGATAACTTCCAATCGCATACGTCCTCCTTAGTTCAACAATTATAAAATATGATTATAGGTAGAAAATCGTATCGAATAAATTCCGAAAATATTTAGTAAACGTAGGATACAGGCTATAATCATTAAAGTGGAAATCATGAACTGTAACCGGGCTTCGAATATATCGCGAGAGAAGGGACATTATGCGTGACGCTGATAGTACAAGGTACACAACAAATATGTCATTGTAGATACCAGTTTGCTTTATAATTATGTATTACTGAAATTCTATTTCTTGAAATATTAAATTTTTATGGATGCTGGCAAACAGAAATACCGATTGGTTTTATTTCAGAGTAGAAGAGAAAGAAAGTAGTTAAAATCCAACAATGTGAATAGAGAGTAGCTACGTCATTTTACGCATGAAGAGATTTTTTACAATAATTTTGTAAGTTGTAATAGGCCTCCAATTAGGTGATGCATGTGTGTATATACAACGACACATGTTGGGCATGTTATAACGATCCAATTAACTTCCTCCCACCAATTTTATCTCGTCGTAACATCTTGGTAGACACCGAATGGTTTACTCCGCGTCGTTCTATAGGGCAGGTCCTCTCTTCAAGTTATTTCTGTAACATTAAACGTCCGCAGAGCGGCAACGGGAAAAACCGGCGTTAAAATATCCAACAAATAAAAACTAATAACACGTTTGACGTTAAGTTTGACGGGGTAGGCGTTTGGGATTGTTTAGATAGACGAAGTTTTGGCGCCAGGAGGCGCTGTGGTCGTCGATCCTGCAAGCGATGAGCGGGTGTCCCCTGTCAACGCGTCCGATTCGGATTCCAGACGGGCCCCTGCTCGTGGAAAATGCACTCCACGTCGGAAAGGCGACTCACTTCTCCGATCAGAGGAGACACTGTTTTGACAGTTGTATTTTTAGACACACTTAACGCTCGATTTCTATTAGTTCTTAATTGACGACTGTTTTTAAGCGCTTCGCTATACTTTTTAGCGTTCATGAGACGGATCTTTGCAAAACAGGCAGGCTAATGTTCTTTTTTCGCATCAAACTTGTCCGTCGAAGTAATCCCTAGAGGTATTTTAACTGTCAATAGGATTTTAATATTGATGTAATTTTTTTATGCATATCTATTTCATTGGTAAGCTAGTAAAGTATTATTGGCTGTAAGTGAGTTTTATTCAAATGTTTGGATTGAATTCTTCTATAAGAATAAAGTGCCAATGGTTAGTCACCTAACTTATTTTTAAGAATCATATTAACACAAAATATACCATTTTTAAGTATCTCAATTTCTTGTAAGTATTGCTGTGTACTGATGGTACCAAAGAAAAAGCAAAATGAATTTAAAAATGAAAATTAATTTAACTAGCTCAGCGGAATAAAAATAACAAGGGCGCAAAAGAACAAATAAACTCAGGGTTACCCTCGCAATTAAAATTTGAATTTAATCATGAAAAGTAAACTGTGGGTGAAAGAAATCTGACTTTCTTTAATTACTCCAAAAATTGAAAAAGGTTTAATCAAAAATAAAAGAACAGAATTTAGAATGACGTTAACAATCAGAAATTTTATTATATTAAAAAAAAAATGTTAAATACAATTACGCAGGAAAAAAAACCTTGGACAAAAGGTCCTGGTCGAAATCAAAACTGCATTAGACTCTAATATTTACAAAAGGACAATGCAAATCCTTCAACAAACAAAAGGCAAAACAGTTCAGGAAGATAATCCTTATTACAACAAAAATCCACGTGGTTTCAAAATTTAAACAAACTAAATTAAACGTGGACAATTCAAGTAAATTAATAAATGAAAACTAAAAGCAAGCAGAATGCTTCTATTCACCCAACCCGAGGTGATTAAAAATAATTACAAATCAGCAAAATTAAAAAAAAAAAAAACGAAAAATTAACTCTTTAAACTTGAAATATACCTTCCAGAACTGAAATAATAAATGATCCTATATCTAATTTGTGCACACAAGAATATAATACCAATTATTACTAAGCGAGTTCCTTGATGGATGATAAAAATCAGAATTAACGAAACAAATCTTTAAATAAAAATGAAATACCAAAATGGCAGCAATGAAAATAAAATTACATGTACTTACACGGCATCCTTCAAAGAACTGGCCCCTTTCTACAGCTGCGTGCACTGCAAAGCACAAAGATCATAGAAGAAGAATTCTTCTAAGAAGGACATAAACTACATGAGCAAATAAAAATATAATAAAAAGTGAAATTAATTTAAAACAACTGAACATTTAAATAAATAAATTAAACAATCCAAAACATTAACTAAATCTTATATAAAATAAAATATTTGAATCTGTGGGAACTCCCACGAAGCATCGACAAAGGCAAATCGGATAAAAATATGCACATCTGTGCATCTTAAAAAAAACTCTCGCGAATACAATCTGTTCATCCACAGCAGTATGTTTGTAGAAATATAACTCAAAATTGATACATATTTTTGAAAAACTATTGTTTGAAAAAATACCAAAATTGAATTGCGTGAAAAGTCTAAAACTCCTATAGTCAGTTATTAAAGATTTAATGACAGCAGTTATAATTCCAGTGGTCAGCTGTTCCAGTCATTTAGAAGATTAATTTAAGTAAACAATAATAAATAGCAATTTTTTAACATTAACACTAAGTAGCAAAAAAAATGGTGAAATTCAATATAGATATATTAAGATCAGATGTATTTTAAATTAAATATGAGATAAAAACAAAATGTATGTAAATTTTATTCAAATTAACATTCTCTTATTTTTCAAATTACTATAAGATTGTTTTAAGGCTAAATTAAATGATTTTTTATTCTAAAGCACTTCATTTTAAGAGTTATATCAAATACGAAGTCAATTTAGCAATATTTTGTATTTGTTTAAGGTAAGCCTTATATCAATTTAACAAACGTTCGTAGATCCGGCAGCTTCTTCACAATACTGGAGCTATTTATGATGAAGAAGCTACCAGTATGGATAACATAAGATCATATAGAAATTTGAACAGCAAAATTCGGAAAAAGTTATCATTAGAGGCGATTATTGAAAACTTCTTTGTAATTGTAATAGATCTGCTGTTGTTTTGCTACTCTATTTATATATTTAGGTACTCTCATTTTTTTAGTTTAATAACAGGTAGGTACTTATTAGGAATTATTGAGAAAAAGTAGCGCCAAGTATGATCATATGCTACTTGGGTTGTTCTGAGTTTATATGGGCAAATTATTTTGTATGACATAAAATTACATAGAAGCTATTTTATAATGCTTTATTTAAAGTAATACTTAGTACAAAATAAATTATTTTTTATATATTGGAAAATACTGTGAAAAGCTGCAACGCACACAAAAAAAATTGGTATTTCTTCTTGGTAAAAATCGCTTTTTTTGATAATTTTCCACACTGAATGTAGAGAAAGAAACTTAAGGAAAATGTCGTCTCAAAATACAAATATTTTCGGTGAATATTATAGCAAAATTTCTGTTTCTTAGAAAAAAATCTCTAACATTGTAATATTACCAAGAAAAATATTAATATCTCTCAGGAAAAACTTAAAATTTCTTACAATGTGGCAAATTACAGTCATAAGTACAGTAATTTTCAATTGATAAGGAAATAAGCAAGGCGCATTAACTTAGAATATTCTGATTCAAGTCAGACGTAAGCAGAAATAACATGGTGTTCGGCCACAGATGGTTCTGTTATCTGGTTATTTTAAAACTATTATACTAATTAGTATAATAGTTTTAAAATAGGTAAAAATAGGTAGTATTAATTCATATTAGAAAATCTTGAATCCGAAACAACTTGAATGCTCGTTAGAATTAATTCAGCATTATCCATTAAAAACTCATCCAAAATTAGCTAATTTTTCTTGATAAAAATCACTTTTTTTGGATAATTTTCCGTATTTAATGGGGGTAAATGTACAAAACGTTTTACGTGAATATTTATGGAAAAAATTCTGTGTGTTAGACAAAATCTTTAACATTGTAATATCACTAAGAAAAATATTAATATCTCTCAGGAAAAACAATTTGGAAAATTACAGTTAAAAATAATTTTATCGTTTACTAACATTTTGGTAATGACATTTCAACAATATTTTGGTGTTTGGTGTCCAATCGATATAGATAATTTATTTTTATTACAAACTTAAAAATAAAATGACAAAGAACGTTGTTTCATAGAATGGTTTCAATAGCTTTTGACCAAATCTAATCGGAATGACATAAAGAGGCTATGTAAAGAAAAAAAAAAAACAACTGCTACGAAAACATTAAATATTAATAACATCTCACAAATTGTTTGTTTCTGACCATTTCTTAAAACAACGTTGATTAACTTTTTTCTGTGACTAATAAAATTCGTTTTCCTTAAATATCTCCCAGAATTGGAATAAGTTGCTGCTTTTCACTGGACAAAAATTTGTCCAACTAAATAGTCGAAATAGCTTTATAGTAATTTTTAATTTCAAAGTATTCATGTATCTCGTGTGAAATCAAAAAATTTGACGGGCAGCAAAAGTCTTGTTCCAATAATGTTACATTTTATAAAAATAACACTTATATTAGAATTACTAGTAGACCTGTTATTTTCAACGTCATCTAACAGGATACAGGATACTTTTGGCTTGATCCATACCTGTGTGTATGTGTGAAACAAGTGAGACAGATACAGATTCTTTGAGTTACTGATTGAAGATGTTACCCAAGAAAAAAATGTATGGAAGTAATAAAGTTATTGCTAAGCTATGATACAGTATGTAAGGGAGAATGAAATGTTATATGTATAGGAATAAAAGCAATTTACTGACTTGAATACTTAAATAATGTATAGGTACATACTTACGGTCAAATTGTTCGATATCAGTTCTCTAAATCCCCAGTCTGTTATAGTCTCTGCATAAATATAATGATTTAACTTATTCATTACCACTCGAACTGAACAGAAAAGAAATGTTTATGAGTCAGCCGATAAACATAATTATTAAAGTCTTTATATCTATAATAACTACGCTGAAAAAAAAAAAATGTTGCTGACAAGTGAATATTCAGTTCCCCCAGATAAAAATTATACTTAAATATGGCACAGGTATTCTAAGTATTTAGCGTAAATAACACAAGATTTCTGAGTTAAAGTATTTGCTACAATGTTTTGTTCATCTATACCAAATATTAAAATAATATTGATATTAATAAATGAGACATTTGCTACAACGAAATTGGTAAACTACTTTTTCTAAATGAACTAGTTATTGTAAGTTAATACTTTACTTGTCCCAATAAAATAAGATATTAGGTTTTAACAGACAGTTTTGCCGTGACACATGTGCAATCAGTTTGTATTAGCGAAATTATTATTTCATTTAATATACTTGTAATAGTGCCAATAAAGTGGAATTCTTATGACGAGTAATACTTTTACTATCTATATAGATATATATTATTGTGATTTCTATTCGTTTCATATTAGATGTAATTATTACTTTATGTACATACCTATTTGTAAGTCCAGTATAATTTGGGTTAATTGGCATTAGTAGTCATGGAAATTGAATATAATCTATCGTCTGGCAACTGTACGATATCTTGGTATCCTAGGTTTGGACTTTACTTAAATGGAGTAGTGACTCAATGTAATTATTTGAAAGTAAATGAATGAAAATCCTCGGATACGGGGGGTTGTTGAAGTCTTGGAAAAAGCTATTTTATTTTTCATTAAGTGTAATGAATTAAACTATATTCCTGTGGTATCTGGTATTGAAGGGGATCTTCTTTGTAAATTCATGTAATTAACTTCGATCTAGAAATATATAGAAGAAACATCAAGATTGTTCGACATTATAAGAAATTTGCTGCGTTTATTATACCTGGGTACATTTTCTATCTGGAATCATGCATGTTTCTGCGGTTTCAAATGTAATATACATTTCGGATGCTGTGAAGGAGGTTCGTTGTCCTGGATTACACCGCAAATCCCAATATGATTTTATTGGGCGCCAATAAAGTTATATACAGTGAGTAGTCATAAGTAAGCCTTATTGATTCTATTATAATTCTTTGTTAAAAGCTCAAATGTGTTCTTCAAGTCGCCAATTCTATAAATTATCTATAAATTTGTAAGGTTACAGCAACAATTCAACGGTTAAACAATAAAAGACAAAACTGCCACTACCTGCGAAGGCGCAAAGTAGATAACGAACTAAACGTACACAAATGTGTGCAAGGCACAAGCACGCACGACTTAGAATCTAACGACGTTATGCAAATAAAAATATTTTTGATCCCAATAACTAAATCAATTGCCAGAAACACTAGAACTAACTTGCAATAATTAATAATTTACTTATTACAAGTAAAAATACATAGATAGTAAAAATTATTTGCATCAAGAGAGATGTAGCATAGCACTGAATGCAAGTGTATTTAGGAAAAGTGAACAGTATACTTCTCTTTAAAACGCGAGTTTAGAGATTCTTATTTGGTTATTTCAAATTAAACGATATTATACTTCATATTTTTTTATTCTTACTAGCTTCTTCTAGTTTTGGACGAACAGAAAAACGCATAGAACCTGCATAATTATTTGTAAAAATATTTTGTGTAGCGCAAAAATGATTGCAAAACGTATTATTTATTGAAGTACCCGTTATTTTTAGCGTTCACAGATCGTTCAGCATGTGAAAGGACAGTTGTTTTCGTGAAAATACAGTGTAAATTTACATCATTTCCAAGATTGTATTGCCCATACCAGATTAGGCAATTTTTCTTTGTGACTACTGATATTTACTATGTGGATTTCAATCAAAACTTACGGGAAAAATAACTTATTCATATAAATTCAAAAATTCCATAAAATAACGTTGGTTAAATAGTCAACGTTATATTATGTAATTTCACAAAGAACATTCTTTCAGTGCATGTTTGGTTTGTAAAATTGCAACAATTTGTCGGCTTTTTACTATCGAAAATAAAAACACTTTTTTATTGCATTATTTGTTGTATATAAAAGTATCCTCAGCTTATATTGCAACATGTATTATACAGTAATGGCAGTAAGACGACCAGCCATAGTGTACCTTACAGCGAAAGCGGCAATTATAAATGTCCCCAATCAATCTGATACTGTGCCGTGTAACCGTCACTTCGCACAGTGATTCATGAAAGTGACACAATCAACACAGAACACTTTAACAGTCAGCTCTAGTTAGGTATATGACATAGGGGTCTCATGTTCAAACCCTGTTTTCCAAAAGTGACACTGGCAACACCCCCAGTCCCCTGGTATCCCCACCAGATCGCCGCGCCATTGGTCTACGACGTGACCAGTAACCGTGGTAACAACAAACCGGAGCGCCAATGAAAGTATTCTGCTATTCGCCGTCTACCTTCACGAAGAACGTGTACGTCAGTATCATCTCACGTTCCCTAACAGCTGCAACAACCGGAGCATACACAGTTGCAGCTTGTTATATCATATCCTCATGCTTGTTTTGTTTTTGTATCCGCACACACGATTATTGTTCGCTTTAATTGCGTTATTGGATGGATGCTAATGGACGACGTGATAGTGATTTTTGATCTCAGTGCGCGGACGATAGGGCGAGGCATGCTTTAGGTCTTTAATTTTCTTGGATCGGGAAGGCAGTGATTAGGAACGCTGGCAACTCACATGGCTTTAGGTTTGAGTTCCGGACTGTGCTCCGGAAGTTCTGGTCCGGGTTCCGGAGGGCACTCGGATACGTCCTCATCGCCCGGAGTCAGCGTGCCGATTCCGGTGGCACCGGCTCCGATCCTGCCCAACCCCATGTTCGCGCTACCAACATTGAACTTTACGGTATCTCAAGTGGCGGCCGTTTGTGAGACATTGGAAGAGAGCGGTGACATAGAGCGTCTGGCGAGGTTCCTTTGGTCTTTACCGGTGGCGCATCCGAACATTGGTGAACTGAATAAGAGTGAGGCCGTGCTGAGGGCGCGAGCCATAGTCGCCTTTCACAGTGGCAACTTCCGAGAACTGTACGGCATCTTAGAATCGCACAAATTCACCAAAGGTTCTCACGGGAAACTGCAAGCGATGTGGTTGGAAGCTCATTACCAAGAGGCGGAAAAGTTGAGAGGGAGGGCACTGGGGCCGGTCGACAAGTACAGAGTCAGGAAGAAGTTCCCTTTGCCCAGGACGATCTGGGACGGTGAACAAAAGACGCACTGTTTCAAAGAGAGGACTAGAAGTCTGCTGAGAGAGTGGTACCTCCAAGACCCTTATCCGAATCCGACGAAGAAGAGGGAATTGGCGCAAGCCACCGGACTTACGCCGACGCAAGTTGGCAACTGGTTTAAGAATAGAAGGCAGAGGGATAGGGCGGCTGCTGCTAAGAACAGGTTGGTGTAATTTATTGCCTTAGAGTTTTAGACGAATAAGTGGTGAGGCGGCGTTGCTGCATTAATCAATAATGTTGGGTTCAGAAGCGAGAACGCATAAATCTTCCAGTCAAAATCATTCCGGCGGAGTAACCTGAATGGTGTTAGGATATAGGTGAAATATCTAGGATCTGATATGAAATTATAACCGTCATTATATGGTGTTTTAGGAGTTATTTATTGATTTTAAATGTACAGTAATATTCTCACCTTCACAATCCGGTTTAGATGTGTGAAATAAAAACATTAACACGGCTATGGTACCCCATATGTTTTGTGCTGAACGGAAATTTTTTTGGCAACTTAATTTTGTCTATGAGGTTGTTAGTTTAGTAGAACCATTAAACATATCTTCTTTTAATGGTAGGTTTGACGTTTGGCAGCAATTGAACTTCACTCTTATTAATACTGCCAAATAGGTTTACTGGATTTTATCAATTCCTACAGAAAAAAATATCTTTCATATTTAAGTATATCATAATAGTAATAAACTAGATATAATTGGGGTGGAACTTTTGAAATATAGCTTAATTATAGCTTCTTATAACTAGGATATTATGAGCTTTTATCCATGATGAGTCTAAATTTATCATTATAATGTAAAATTTTCTTTTTCAATTGATTTTCCACCACAAAGGACCTGTGTTTTTATCCAAGTCTTTAATCATTTACTAACATGCATGTAACCATATCATTTGATAGAATATTTTTATTTATAAAGTTCCGATGAGTTAATTCAATAGTTTTCAGTGATTCTCGGTGAGGAATAGTTTTGTAAATGTTTGTGCAACATTCGAAAATTATTAAACATAAGGTGCTAATTTAATCACTATAGCAATTTCAATTATGATACAGACTTTCGTGTCAACACTGTGAAACTGTTTTGAATGTTAAAGTTTTTGGAGCAACAAATTTCAATACTATTTTTAACCACTGAGATGCATTTTAGTAACAATAATATGATACAATGATATTTTTATCCGAACAAAAAACTACTTGTGCTGTTTGTGGTTATTCCATTGCAGCGTAAAGTGATTGTGCTAAGAAAAACAAGTGTGGGAAAAAGCAAAACTAGTTTTAATCATAGCTATCAAATGTGCAGTATATATACTTGTAAATGTCAAATATGTCATATGTCATATTTGTGTGTGACATATTAATGTCAAAGATAAGTTACGAAAACCTGCCAAAAAATCACAAGTGATATAAATATTGATTTATATTGATATATTTCTATTATTCGCTTTCCCAAATAGTAAACAAATTAAGCACATAATTTAAGATCTGCCGTTAAAAGAAGCAATAACTATGGATAATGTTGATGATTGTAGTGTATAAAATCGTTTTGTTTTTTTTTTTTTTACTTAAAAACATGTTTGTTGTGTAAAATACTATACTTTCTTATACTTAAAGTAGTTTTTATATGTAGCCCTCTGGACTAGGTAATTTTGGATCAACTAAGGAATGGTAGTAATCAAGCAGGATTAAATATTAATTTACTAATTATATCAAGAAATATAACAGAAATTTAAATTAATAGGCTGATTTTGGGAAATATTATAATTTCATTTGATTTTTATATGATATATCAGTGTTAATATACTGACTACCTAAATAAAGTGCTGTCTGTACCTATTTTATTTTGATGAAAAAAATATTTCGCGTTTCAAATTATAAACTAAGTAATTCACAATAATATTAAAAAAAAAACTTGGGCACTTTATTCAACGTTTTTACTTATATCCATTAACTTTGATGAATATTATAACATTTTACTACAATCGTAGGTAACCGCTATTTAAAAGTAAATTAGAAAACAAATTAAACACGGCTCATTAAAATTACTTAAACATTTTTAAAGGATTTTTATGGAATTTGTTATGGCGCGATAATGTTACATTAAATTAATGCAATTCATATTTATTTTGCTATAATAACAATAGTGTATTATAATATTTTTAAATCACGTAGGAATAGCACCAGATTTATATTAATAATTTCCACAAGAACGTGCTTATAACTATATATTTCACTTCTTATATTCTTTATGGAACAATTGCTATTATCTGTGTATACGTTTCACCTGGAGTAATTGGAACTGATTGCAAATTAACTCATTAGTAAGATAATTCAATTAAGAAACCTTGTTGGAAATTAATTGCTTTTTCTTTAGGCATTACGCCAGTAAGATATATATACAAACATGTATTCAGATACCGTGGTTTGTCTGTATTAAATTAATCAATTATAGTAGTACTATACTAGGCCATGACAACCGTTTTCATCGTTTAAAATTGTGAAATCTATAAAGTAATAAGCTATTGTTATTACTTAAGTTTCATAAGTTTCATATGTCAAAGTAAATGCTTTGACGTATATTAGTAGCAGTTTCAAGGTAAAGGAGAAATATGCGATGCTTTATAAACCTTTTCCTACCAATTCTGACATATTTGTAGCAGAGATTTATTGAATAATAGGTGTAACTATAGAAAGTAAACCTTATTTGTTACTCCGAATGGTACATAAAATAACATGTTAGTAACAAGTACAATTATATATGTAAGAAAAGCCTAGAAGATTTGGAAAACCCTGTACTATTATCTACGGATTAGTAACATAAGCTTTAAAGATTAATAGAAGGATTTTATACAAAGTTTTAATTACGTACAGAGCGCCAAATAAGAATTAAATCTGATTTGATCTCTATTTTTCATTTTGAAAAAAAAAAAACGTTTTCTACAATTTTCAAGTAATAATGGCAGTACTTCCCGATTTTATTATCATTATTTCGCTGGTTACCTTTAAAATTGACCCTTGAATATTATCTGTGATTTCGTGACACTTTTTAAATTGGGCTTAAGGTCGGAATGAGAGTAAAACTTTTATTATTGTTGAGTGAATTGTAGTTTTGGATGGAATGAATTCAATTTCTCCACAATTACATTTTCATCATTTTTAGGTATTACTAGCATGCAATCGTATACATATCTTTTAAAAATTGAAATTTTTATATTTAAGTTTTTTAAGATGTTAATCGTATCTGTTTCTATTTTTTCCATGACTAAATTAGCGATTGCCGCAGATATGGGGAATCCCATCGCTGTTCCAAAAGTTTGTTTAAACAAAATATTTTGAAAATTGAAGTATGAAGTGTCTAAGCAAAATTTTAGCGCTTTGGTAAATTCATTTACGTTAAGTGTGGTAAATTCTTTTAACTCATTCCATCTTTCTTTAATACATTCTATGGCTAATTCTGTTGGGATATTTGTGTATAGAAAGATGTGACATCTAAGCTAATTAATTTATGGTTTTTTGGAATTTGATTTTTAGATTTAGTGTATTTTATGAAATCCCATGAATCTGTAACATGAAAATGATTATAATATTTGATAATTGATCGATAATTGATATTACAGATTACCTATTGATTACTGCTTGAAAAAGTTACCATAAAGGTAACGAAACGATCGTAGCAAATAAAATAAATGCAAAGGAAAACTTAAAAAGTTTTACTCTCATTCCGACTTTAAACCCAAATTAAAAAGTGTCACAAAATCACAGTTTATTATAATTAGGAAGCGTTAAAATTGATGTTATTTGCAAATCAGGATTTACCTGCCTACGGAGAATCACATAGCTACAATTTCTATAAAAGTTTTATAAAAATCAATGCTGCACAACTTAAATTTTAATTCAACGGAAAAAATGTCTATCTTTCACAATAATATCAATTAGTGTTCCATAGGAAATGGCCCAATGCAAACCTTTGTTTAAGATGGCGTGTTATTCATTTGGAATCATATTTTGAATATCATAACTATACACCCATAGTAGGTATGAAATTTTTCGTAGCTAGCATCCCATATTTTTGTTTATGCTAAATAATACCTCATGAAACTTTTAAATACAGATGCAATATCGATTATGTTTCATATAGAGTGCTGTGAATAATTTAATGATTTTGTGTATTTTGATCTTTTGGTCTTAATTTTTATGTAAGCATACTGTCATGTATCAAACAGATCAAACTCAAACAAACGAAGAAAGTAGTCGTTCATTAAAAAAAACACGAATTTGCTACAATGTTTCTAGTCACCCAAAAATTATAATAATTATATCAATATAATAATTTTGGGATGCTGTGTATTGTGAAAACTATTTTTAAGTTTACAATATTCTATGAAAGCTATGTAGGTATAACAGAATTTTTATCCAAAAATTAAAAATGGGGTTGCAATCTAAAATTCATTCCTCGCTGACTCGCTACCAACTCTAAATGGATATTAGATAACTTAGAAATATTTCGGATTTGTTATATGGTTGGTCACAAATAATATTTATTTATCCGTGATTTGCTAGTGTAGTTATTTGAAATAAAGGATAAAGCATGTTAGTCGTAAATAACAAATAATATTTCTTCTTGAATGAATTTAATAATGTCGTTATTTAAATAACTATCTAAATAAATAGTTAATGAAATAAATTCCCAGCTCTGCTAATTAACAAGGTCTAATTTTAAAATATATGGGGAGATAGATTTTAAAGTTTTTCGGCTTGCTTTTTTAATTATTTTGTAAATTTTGTGTGAAAATTAACACGCATGATTTAGGTTGTGATTTTTTACACAACACAACACTTTTGAAGGATTTCTGTTAAAATATAGCTAGGCTAAATTCAATGAGACATATTTGTTTTATGTAACTTATTTAATTATAAACACTACACAACTTTACAGCAGGTTATTCCATTTAGCGTCTCATGGCGTCATGCGTGAAGTATGCGAAAATAACTGATGACACTATATTAATACCAACTTAAATATTCATTAGAAAAGTAACATAATGTAAAGAACATATTACACAAAAAATCACGTATATTTAACAATTTCAATACTTTATCTGTGTAACTTTAACTAAAATTGTAATGTGAAAAATTTATTCGCATTGAAAAGAAATCGCAATCACCCACGAAATGAATTAATATAGTGTTCACAATTCTAGAATAGGAACTCATATCTAGGTAAACATGTCCAAATTGTAAAATGCAATATACAAAAAAAATATTTTTGACACAAACAAATTATTTAGTAAGAGTTATGAAATCTTTAAATATGATATTTTCGTCAACCCAACCTCAATTCATAGCTTTGTTTCAACTTGATTCGCTGACTGTCCATCTGAAAGTCAACGATTATACTGGAATAAGTCTTATATACTTAAATTATTAAACAGCATTTCAACTACAGCAATGTAGACATGCTATCTGCGAAATTATTCTATTCTTCAAAAAACTCGTTACTTTCGGAGTGTGTTTGTGTGAACTATACAAAAAGATTGTGTCATTTTCACACAATTATTTTTGACTCTCGCATGATAAACATTTGTATATCTCATATATTTTACGTATTATTGCAGTTATTATAAATGTAACTATAAATCAGTAGGAATATATGGCACAGATCATTGTTCGAGACTGACTTTAAAATGTTGCCAAATTATATTAAAACATCTAAACGTATGTTTATTTAACTTTTCTTTATTATTTTTATACTATTGTCTATTCCCTTGGTGTCAAATTTTCTACGGAACTTCAACTAATCCTAAATAATAATTTCATACGATAAATAATTTGAAAGTAATCTCATTACTTCTTTCGCATTAGAATTTCCAATTTAGTATTTGTTTTTTTAGGCCTATTATGTTTCTGTTATTATCTGAATGGGGTTAATTAATTCATTTTTACATTTCTGTAAAAGCACCCGGTATTTTGAGACAATGTTCTTTTGCCTTCATTTTAATTTCTAATTATATCCATATATTTTACTTCATTTGAAATTTGATTAATATAATTGAGTATGAAAAGATTTATGCGGGTCATGGTGTCTACATATGGAATCTGATATGCTTTATATGTTTCAAAAGCATTCCATATTCTGTATAATTAGAGCATAAATTGAATTGAATTTGAAATGAGAATAGGTGTTATGTATAACAATTACTTGGATTTTTGAATTTCAATGTCAACGGAATAAATTTAACTTTTTCACATACCAGAAGGAAATTATCGGGTTGTTTAGTAAAATTAAAGTTTATCGACAATTAATTTATAAATTAATATAGATTGTGTAATTTGTAATTCTATTTTCACCTATTTTTCCATTGTTCTTATACTCTCCATGAATAGTTAATAATGTTTTATTTAAATTTATGTCATCATTATCTTTATTAGTTGTACTTTTAACAATGACAGTGCAAAATCTCATTTCAATTTTATTATCGCACACTAACAAATGAAATAGTAAACTATTACTAAACTAAATAATAATTTTATAGTTACATTTTTGAGAAATACGGCATTATAGTGTGACGGCCCAACTTTCTGGTTACTTTTATGATTATTTACTATAGAATAATTATTGAAATTAAATTAAGTTTACTACTAAATTTAATTTAATTTTTAAAACTCTCAAACTAATAATTGTATAATGCTTTCATATTGAATCATATATTTGATGTTTGTTCTAATTTTGCTTACTTCAATAAATATCTACATAGAATCAAATCTAATTTTCATACTTTGCAACTAATTTATTTCACTTATCAATAAGTTTATTTATAGCAGGAAGAAATCAAATAAAGTTTGCACTTAATACTTAAAAAAAAATATTTTGTCCCAAATATTACACAGCAAAGCAGATCATATACATATGGCTTCATATGGCAATTATGCAATCGTTAACCATATCGATAACCACAAGTATTTGGTATTATAATCTATTCTTTCTCAGCTAATTAGCTTTAGTAAGTAAAATTTCTAATATAATTCTGTAAGTACACATATCATTAACTCATTGCCTGCCTATCACTACATTTTAAAACCTAAATAAACAGTATTAACAGGTGAATATCTACAGCAAGATCGTTAACGATCCTAGGATGATTGTAATCCTTACTTAAATTATCCGGAATGACTTTTGAGAACATTTCATGTACCGATGTTTGGTAGTTTGGTATTTCCTAATGACCGTCGCTCTAAACTTTGACAGGAGACAAGAGAGTCCCATCTCTTACTAAATTGTTACAATACTTTCAGATGGATTATTGGTCACTTCTTTTAACTTATAATAATCTGTTTCACTGCAATACAAGGATAATCTTCAAGCCAGACAATGTTATCGGAACCCATTAGGGTTATTTTCCACACTATTAACACCCTTCACGAAGCCCAAAGGGTTTTCCCTGTTCACAAAACGCCTCTCCATTGATGCTCTTTTGTGGCGAGAACTCTTTGTTTGCTGCGTAAACACGCTAATTATTATCAGCGTCGGGTGGCATACTTAAATTTACATTGGTTCTTTAAATGATGCATATTTATTGTTTCAACAGATAGTAGACAATAAGAAATGTTTTGTTAATTTAAGCAGATAAATGTCAAAATATTTTGTGAAATTCGTTTTATCAACATTCGCTGTTTTTTAAATTTCAAAAATTCGCAATTTTTTATAAATATAACTATGTTTATATCTTTGGCGAGTAAACTTATAACATAATATGAAATTCTTGTTTATTGTCACTTGTCAAACTCATTTTCACTTTAGGAATAAGTTTTCTTGTGATCTTAATCTATGCTGAGGGAAATTCATTCAAAAGTTTTCGGTGTGAAGATTTCAATTATAATTTAAATGTAGAATTGTTACGAGAGTAACCGCGTTACTTGTGAAACAATCATTTATTTAGTGTTACCCATTTAGAATTGATCTTATTGCTTCAAAATCTTTATAAAAATGTCGCTTATAGAAGTTTGATTATGGCTAACTTGAAGCAATATATATATATATACTTGAGACAATCGATAGATGTAGTTAAATTATACATTAAACTATAAGTAACTTAACGTTCCAGAAATTTATGGAATTAAACCGCCAGGATATATAAAGTAACTTTCCTAACTTTTATTTATCTCCTATTCTATAATAGATGGCGTTGCTAAATTATCGCTGATACGTTTGTTACTTATACGGTACACCTAAATCTTATTTTACCACGTCAAATATATTCGGATTTGGATCTTTCTGTCTTTGGATGTGTGGTAGTACAATTTATTCATCGATCAATATAAGTCGTTACTTCAAACTTCCAATATTTCTCTGCATTATAATGCTATCCTACATGACCATAACAATTTAATACTTTCTTACTCTTTTAATTATTAATTATTTGAAACTAAATCGTTTCTATTGTGATCTTTAAATCAATTATTTTCATATTTTTTTTTATTCTCCTTGTGGAAATTAGTTTGCAACGTAATTTTATGCCAAATTTAATCAAATAAGATAAAACATTGATCCTGAGGTTTTCTTTTATTAAGGAATTTTATAGTGTCGTCTACGTATAATCTTAACACTTGTGGGATTCAAAGCTAATATCGTATGATCCAGATCGTCCCAAATAAGTTTGACGGAATGTTGGCTTAGCAGTTGAGACAGTTAGGCCAATCTTATTCAGAATTCTTTGTTTTATTTTATTGTTGTTTTCTTAGAAAGTCTCTGTATTTTACTAAGATGTGTAAGTATGAAAGAATAAATGAATAAATAAAGCATTTTGCATTTTTGCTGGACTTCTTCTCCAGTGTGCTTTTCTTTTAGGAACAAAACTAATAGAAAAGCGAGTGAGTACAATGAGTTTGTGACCTCCTAAAGCCGGTATTCTATGCTTCGATACCTTACATACAAAGGACACATAATAGAACAGCGCAGACGTTCCGAATTATCGTTAAAATCAAAATAAGCTGTCAAAATTGCACTAAAAAACAGATTAGCAATGCAATAATTTTAAGAACCATTAATAATAAGGTACGATCAAAAAAGTGCTGCAATGCTTCCATTCGACCTATTCTTTTCCGAGGCTTTGTACATGTCTAACGGTTTTGTTTTGTGCATCTAAAACCGTATTGGTAAAAAGTGTGAAAGAAGTCGTGAGAATTGGAGTATTCTTAAACCAAGTTTGCCAAATCTAGTAGAGGGTATAGTTGGAGTCTGAGAAAGAAGAAATAACGTATCACTAAATGGTATTGTTGACTACCAAGATGGACAAGGTCATTCATGCAAGTCAATTTGGCAATTCTCTGAAAAGTTTGCCGTTGTATCATTAGATTCTAAAGCAAGAGCATTTCTGTATTCGGCTATTTTGTAATGGTGCAGTTGCTTTTACCTAAATAAATACGTCTAGGCAAAACAAAAGTATTAAAGTTTAATGTTTTGTGCATAGAGATCTAAACTAAGACAAACATTAAAACAAATATATTTCTGCTTTAAGATTAAGCCTTTCTGAGAAACTTAGAATGAATTCTAGTGGCAATTATTAATAGAGATGGCATCCGCACGGTTCGATCAATTGTCCTGTTCACTACGGCTTCTAGGGCTTAACGGTTAAACCGAACGTTATCCAATATTCAAGATTTCATCGAACAACAAGTTTAGGCCCTTGAGGTGAGCTCAGCTTTGTTCTACGATTCATTTTTCGGACCTTCCATCGAAAAATCAGCTTTCCCCAGGAACATAGAGTTGATTCTTGCACTGGCGACTAGGAAGAAACATGTGATATCATGAACACTGCCTTTATTCATTTTTGCTAGAGTATTTGATTCTGTGCAGTTGCTTCCTAAGTTTACAGTGACCCACAAAATCAGGAACAATTACATATTTTTGGTGATGTTTCACTAAATTCTTGCTTCTCCCATGGCAAGATAAAATTTTGCTTGAATTGTTCCAGTGTTGGAACGCTTTCTGATTTATCTAGAAATTGATTTGATTAGTTTATTGGTCATCAAGGCTTGCATGACCTATCATAAAAGATAATTTATATACATAATTGAGAAGCCACACTAATGATAATTTGCGTAGTAGGTTAGTTTTGCTGTCCACTTACAGGAAACACGTTTTATTGTATACACCGCTTTGCTCAATTTGGCACACAACGAGTCTACATTATCTTTTCCATGTTAAGCACATCAACACGCATACTAAGACGTTGATCGACACGAAGCTTAAAAATCTGTGCTTTTTTGTATTTAATTGAGAGTGTTGACGTTAAATCATATCGCCGCTGAATTTAAGGCATCTTTTCTCATGGTTCCCATTTAGTGCTTAGTGCCTTTCATGATTATGAAGTTATCATCAGTGTAGACAATGCTTTTCTACTTTGGATATTACTAATTATATCGTTCATATAGAATTGTGTATAACAGAGGACCTAAACATAGCCTCCAGGTACACCAATACTAATATTTTTGGAATCACATAATCTATTTTGCCACAAAACTCTCTTTATTCTTATAATTCATTTCTCTGTATTCTGTCGTTCAGTAGGATTTTAAAATATTATAGGCTCTTGATTGTAATATACTTTTTACCAAGTCTAGCAGATCGCAATTGCAGATCTTTCTGATCTTTTGAGTGAGTGTTATGAAAGGCTCTGATCTCTAAAATAATCCCATAGAGCTCTTTACTGCGTGAGTGTTGGTTTTTTTTTTCCCTAAATGAGTAAGTGCTCAGGCACTACACACATAAATATTTTTCGGAATTACGAATTGGATAAAGTATTGCATTAAAATCTGTTACATTTAATCTAAATATAGTGTTGTTATTAGCTTTTCTTCATAATGAATTACATTTTAAAATAAACGTAAAAGGAAATGCGAAATAATTTGCCAGGAAAAAAAAAATAAATCCAATACGTTCTTTAACACCACAAAATAAAAAATTCATCCGAAATTAAACAAAAAGGCAAAAAAGAGTTAAGTAACACAGAATAATAAAAATACTTCATCTACAATAGAGAAAGTTATCACCTATCTTAATCTATAAAAATGAAAAAATTGTCATCTAACAAAATTTGTTTATTTATTATCTACTGGTACTATATGCAGTTTATCTCATTTTCTGAATTACCTTATAACATCAAATTAATGAAGCTTAAATCTTTTATATTTGTTAGTTTTTATGTAAAGGGTATGAATGAACATTTCATTTTTAAATTCAAACTCAATATTTTCTGAGATTAAAATCTCGCTAACACCATATATTTTAACACCAAAAAACGATGGACGTCAGCTTACATTTTTCCGATGTTCAAAGGCGTCCAAAAGACTTAAATTAGTTTCAAATTTTTATAAATATATTTATATATAAGATTTGAAATATGTTCTTAGCCGCCCTCAATATTTTTCGGTAATTTTTTACATTTTCAGGCCAATTTCTAGTTTCTAACTTGCCAGTTAAACAATTATTATTTGAAAAGGTCGCATGGTCGACTTCATGACTTCATCGTATACAACAAATTAAAAAATAATTGTTTAGTTATATCTACATATTTTGATGTCAGTTTGTGTTATTATTTATTGGCTTTGATTAGTGCAGGTTCTCTTTAATAAATAACAAGCCATATCACAATATTTCAATTAATTTTTTTCTGTTTTAACCAACTAGGAGGTTATTAATATGTCTACGTCAATTCGCGGTTCGTTTATATTGGACGAGATGGTTCCTTTCATTTATAATCGTGCGATTTTTTTTCTTAACGTTTTATAACTTTAACTGTGCTACTATTTTAATTGCCTTCCAATTTTTTTAAAGCGCGGTTTTAACAACAAACTAGTTTTCGATAGACATTTTTGAATGAAATTCCTTTCGAAAACTGCCATTCATTAAATTATTCTTGTTTACGTCTATTACGGGTTCATGATTATAGAATGAGGGGAAAGTTTGAGTTAAACCGACGGGTAAATGAAATAAACTTGTTTTTTTTGGCTTTGGTTTTAGTAGCTTATAGACAAAGATCAGAAATTTTCATGTAATTAGGATGTCGCCTCGAACATTCATTCATTCATTCATAACTTGTACAGCAAACCTGTTTCAAATGTTTTGATTCGCAATCGTTGTCGTTTTACGTTTCCTCAAATGACATCCGATTTGTCTGGAATATATTTTTGGCGACCGCCTAAGGCTAACTCTGCTTGTTATTTAATTTCAACGATTTACGTGAAAAAATAATTCGTTCTACGTTGACGGGGAAATTCCATAATAAACGCCTCGGAAATAAACTGGGGACGCGTTTGGGAGTAATATTGGCGTGAAATAGATTGAAACAAAACGGTTTCTTTCCACTTTCAAAAGAGGGGTTGCAGTAGTGTATTATCTGGATTACGTTCCGTCACTGGGAGAAAAAAAAATAAAAAAATTAAATGTTTATGTGAGCAGGTCAGAAATACGCCCTTTATATGCCGAATTGTTAGGCTGAATAAATTCTTATTTGCTTCAAATAAATACCTGTGTAAAAATATATTTTATTGCTTTAAAAAATCTTTTTTCTCTTTGTAGCCTAACATTTATTTGTTTAATAACGTCTGCTTTATTAATTGAACAAAAGTTATCACTCAAATAAATTCATTTAGCGTGATAAAATATTAAAATCGCAGTAAAAATACAACTTGTCTATACTTCACTATTTTTTTTTTTAAATTAAAATTATTTCTGCTTCAGTCAACAATATTTTCTTAACAAAACTCAGCGTTTTCTTAATGTGCATTTTTACATAAAATATTTAGGTCCAGTAGCAGTACTTAAGTGTCATTTAATTTCGGTAGTACTGATAATAATGTTTTAAGTGGTCAAAAACGAGCTTCTAAATTTGAGAGAAATGCTACAGTGAAAAACATAAGAATAGCGTTTAATTCATAGTAATATGCCACAGACACCTTAAAATAATTACAGTTTTCGAAGCACGTTTTGCAAAATCATTTCCGTTTCCGGCTTTTCATTTAGCATCTGTATTATATAATCTAAGTAGGTTACTGGGAACGCGTAACTGACAAACTTCCAATGAACGTTCATACTTTGGACAGGCAAAAGATAAAAAAACTGTCTATATTTGATTCTTTATTATATCAGCCAAATTTTTAGCTCTGAATGAAACCTTGATAAGGGCAGCTATTGAAGCAACAATTAAATTGAATTCCATAGGAAAAATTAAATATTACGTTGTTGAATTAACTAATCCAAAAGTTTAAAACACATCATTGTGAAGAGATGTAAAAGATAATACATAGTGTATCAAGTAAAACAAAGGGAGAAGTTAACTGTTATAGCACGGGCTAAGCGAAAATCCACAATTCACAGAGAAGAAGAAAATAATGTTAGAACAAAAACTGAAATAATAAACAATGCGTACGCGGGGATAGGGATAGAGGAATTAGCATCAACAAGGTTATTTTTTTTTGTAATTAATGGAATAGACATTCTCTAACATCCAGAATTTTAACGTTATCAAAATCAAAAGTGAAGTATAGTTATCTTTGCAATGAACAGAAAGGGCTCAATTTAATGAGCCGTTACGGACATTACTTTTATGTATAGATATAGTGTCTATTAACTTTTGTTTAGTCTGTACAATATAGCAACTCTTACAGTTATTAGCGTGGACACCATAAACAACATTAGATTTCTCCCAAACTTTTGTTTTATCCTTAAGTTTGCAAATAAACTTATTTTCTAACGAATAAAAATTGAATTGTTTTTAGGGGGATTCGGATAATTGAAGCTTTAAATAATGGTATTTTTTTTCAATAACTCTTTTTCTGAATTAAAAAAAATAATTGCAACAACTTAATGAAATAGGAATTAAAATTTTAAAATGTACTTTTGACGCCTAAACCAGAACAAATTCCAAGAAGAAGAAAACCTTCATTCGCCAACGTTTACTTGGTTGCTCTGCTTTTATATCGTTTCTAAAAAGAAGGAATAGAATATATTGTACGTATTTTCCAAAATGGAAACATGAACAGCAAACAGATTCACCTGAAGAATTATGCTTGCGCACATTAATGTTTTTTTTTCTATAAATTTCACCGAAATAAATTGTTTCCTTTTATTTTCTACAATACAAATCATAGAAAATAAACTGTCTTCACTATATAAACATAACTTTTTAGAAAATCAAAGATAACTTGGCAATTAATTTGTTCAAAATTTACTGATATTTAAAAAAAAAACTATAATGGTAGGGCAGGCTAGTGTATTCAAGGAAACAAAATTGAAAGTTTTACCGAAGTTACGAAACCTGTAGAAATGCCAATAATTTTATGTTATAAATAAATCATATGGTGAGTCAACTGAAGGCAGCAGTTCAATGAATTGTGTTCTACAAAATATTTGGTACTGTTAAATTAATATAACTGATACAACCAAGTATATAATTATTTAGTGTAAACAAATGACACTGAAAAATTAATTGGCTCCAATACGTTGGCACATTTAATTCAACTTTCTGTAATATTTTAATTTAATCCAGTTTACTTTTTTTAAAACAAGTACTGTACACATTTGAATAGAACATCAGGTGGTACTAAGTTAATTGAGAGACATAAATATTATAAATAAGTCATCTGCTTGGATCAATGAATATTTAATTGATTTAACAATTTCTTTTTCTCCATGTAGTCAAAATTGCAATTTAATATAATTATGATGTTTAAATTACCCTTTTACCAAACTGAGCTCCCCTTTTATTAACAGCTCTAAACATTATTAGATAGTTGCAAGTTGGTTAAAATATATGTTCTACAGAAATTGTCATAAAGATGGTACTTTTCCTGCTTCACTCTCACAATAATGCATATCCAGCGTAAGCAGGACGACAGACAAGTAAACACTTTTTAGAAACTGTGATCATTAAAACGGCAACTCTGACGCCTTGATTTTGCAATTAACCACCAATGCGTCGAGAAACTGTTACTGGTGCAGAGGGTGTGATGTCGGATAATCCCTACTTATTTGTGTATTTCATTCCGTCTTATAGATTTTTTTTTTTCTAAACGAAATGAATGCCCCTTTTTCTTTGCTGTAAAAATATATTATAGAATTGTTGCCGAGCGATATATCGATATATTGGTTTGTCCCATGGCGAAATTGGTTTCCGTGTTAATTGTACTGCAATTACGGTAATGTGTGTGTGTGTGTGTGCCGTATGTGAATAGAAAAAGGTAGAGGAACACGAAGAAGACCAACTAATCAACCGAGACGTACTATAGAGCGTCAAGATAGGCGTTTCAGACAACTAGCTCTTCGAGATCGTTTTGCTACTACGCGTCAAACCGCTGACCAATGGGTTGGAGAAGAAGGTAGATCTGTTACTATGCGTACTCAGCTTTGTGAAGGAATTCATCATAAAGCTCAGTAACAGGAGCGAGTGGGATCATAACACCATCTTGAACTTGAATAGAAATGCCATCAAATGGTATACTGATGGCTCCAAAACGGCAGAGGGAACTGGAATAGGAATATATAGGCCTAGACCCACATATTTCGAAAGCTTGGAAAATATCCAAGTATATTTCAGGCGGAAATGCACGCTATTGAGTTCAATATGGATAGAAATTATCGAAAGCATGAGATTATCATCATGTCTGATAGTCAAGCAGCCATCAAGGCGCTGAGCTCATATGAAATCAGTTCCAAGATGGTCTGGGAATGTCTAGGGAAATGTGTGTTCTGTGGGTTCCGGGTCACACACGGGTGGAAGGAAACGAAATAACGGATAATCTCGCAAAAAAGGGGCTGGAATGCGTTTTGTAGGGCCTGAACCCTTTTGCGGGTTAAGTAGCAGTACAATACTGAAGAAACTAAAAATAGAAATGGAGCAGAGAAAATCCAGCTACTGGAAAAATCTCCAATGAGGCAAAGTAAAATTCTTCTGGGAACTTATAACCAGAAGAGGTTTACAGAATGCATCAACATGAATAAGAACAACGCTCGTATATTAACAGGAATAATTTCAGGCCATTGTAGACTGAAAGGACACCTGATGAAACTTGGATTGGAAAACGAATCTGAATGTAGATTTTGTGGGGAATAGGATGAAACACCCATCCACCACCTCTCAAACTGCGTAGCACTATGCAACTCGAGGGCGTTGCACCTGGGAGCATGTGAAATCGAAGAGGGAGACTTACCTAGACTGGGGCCCTCTGATATCCTACAGTTTCTGAAAGGAATAGGATTGGAAGGCCAGCTGTAAAGCAGCAAGAATAGGGGACACAACAGATCTTTTAGGACGCAGTGTAACATCACCCTTCTATTTACATGCTTACTATGCGTACACTATATCGCCGCATTCCAGCTTTTGGACATTTTCCATACCGTCCACGATTAGACCACTGTCGTCAATGCTTGAACTGGTGCAGAGAACGTCAGCATTGGGTGGCAGAATGGCATAATGTCCTCTTCAGCGATGAGTCGCGATTCTAAGGATACGACGCCGGCGTGGAGAGCGACGTGCTATTGGGTTTGCTGATGAGAGGCATGTGCAAAGGACTGTCGGAGTTTGGGGGGTTATTGCCTATGGTAGCCGATTAGTACTGCTGCGCGCTATGTTGATAATGTTCTACAAATCACCGTACTACCTTAGCTAGATGGCCGTCCACACGTCCTTTTTCAGCAAGACAATACACGTCGAACTATGGACTTTCTCTAACCACCCCCTTCAACGGATTTAAACCTCATTAATCATGTGTCGGATATCATGGGGAGAAGACTGTCCACTTTGCACCATTCTCCACAGATTCTGACACTGTTAATCCACGAAGTCCAAGTTGCTTGGAACGAGGTGCCATAAGCAGGTATCGACCATCTCAATTTGTCGATGCCTAGACGTGTTCAGGAGTGTATTCAGCTACGGGGTCGCTAAAAACATTATTAATTTTCCTAATGCCACTGATGAGTATATTTATTTGCTTGCAATTTAATACAACAAAAATAATTGTACTAAAATAATACATAATATTTTTTCGGGTAAGCTTTGATTATATTTAACCTCGTAATATTGTTAAAATTCGATTGATTTAACATTTGTCGTTTCCCGAGTGCACATATTTCAATATCCTTGCTCTCTATTCAAGGAAGAAGTTTATTGCACCAGGTGTTGTGCTAAAGTTGACAACTTAATTCCTTATAGATGTAGATTATCCTTTCGAGGCCGAATATTTCGCGTTTCTTTGTCTCAGAGTGATAAATATGTCTCGAATCTTCGCGTAAAGTAAATTCAAGAATATAAAGGTGATTTATTCCGTGAGGAATTTAGAAATAGAAATATAAACAGAACCGTAACAGATCCCGAAATATATCGGTCTGTATCATGGAACGGGGATCGCCGTCCGATTCGGTCTGCCATAATAATTACAAGTTGCATTTGATGTATGGCCCATTGAACCGGTCGACTACCGGAATCCTTCTTTAACTGCCGGTCGTTTTTAACGACGCTTTACGTGGTTATCGCGCCACCGCACCGTATCATTAGTTCGCCTCTCTTTTCGCCTTCGCCTCTATATTAAATGCCTACGAAACTACAAACATTCTCCTCCGAGGCGGTCTGGACTAGTTCGTATTTATACTTCCTACGATCTGCGACGTTTCTGGTTTATTATTTATTTGTGGTAATGATAACGCTATGCATCGATATGTGCATGTCCTGTCTAAAGGCGGTAGGCAATGATTTATGGCGCTATTGGTTTCGTTTAAAACTAGTAATTTTCATATAGGTCTATTTTATCAAATGAAATATCTAATAAGATTAGCTTCCCTCAATACTATATATATATATATAGGGTTAGAAAGTTGTATGGTTAGATTTTTCTCGTCGTTGAATTATTCTGCAATATAGTCTTTCTTACTCATTACTATATATATTATGTGCGTTTTTAATAAAATGGTTTGTATTTAGGGGTATGACAAAATATACAGTGTATTTCCGAATCGAGTTGTCATAAGGAGAACAAATCTTTATTATAAAATGCTAAAATTTGGCAATAATTACAAATAAACAAGTTGAAATATTAAATGCTTTTAACTCTATTCTATTCGTTCTAGTTCCAAACAAATGCATTTCTATTAATTACGTGGTAGAACATTCGGAAGCAATACAAAAGATGGTAAAGCCATACGATTTTTTAGTAGCTCACCAACCTCTTTGAAACAATAAAAATTTCTAAACTACACGAAAGATCGACAAAATGGATAAAGGACACAACATCTTCGTAAAAAAAAAATTATAATCAATACAGTATTAAAACAAAACATATTAATGTTACTGTCCTATCTCATTACCATCACAGTTTAAATCATACTTTCAATTTTGAAAATGTCCAAATCATATACTGAGAAAGAGATTGCATTAAATGAGAAGTTTTATAATTTTTGGTTTTTACCATGATTAACTATGTACGTTCTTCTAAGACAGACAGTGTCGCTTGTAAAGAGTTTGCATGAAAAAACCGCAAATAACAAGTAGATAGATACAAGTTATTGCGGGTTAAAATCAAAAATACAATTATAAACAACCATAAAATAAACATACAAAAAGAAACAACGTTATCACGGAAAACACAAGATATTACAACTTCATTTAAAAAGGCGCAAAATTATTAACTGAGTAAGACACAACAAATTCTCTGGGACTTTGCTCACCTAAATCAATAAAATATTTACTATCGTACTCAATAAAGAAGAAATTTAAATAGACTAGTAAACAAGGAATTTGTAATAGGAACTATTCACATGATTCGTATGTAATTTTGCCTACAGAATCTCAGTCGTCGGAATTTGCCCATCACTCAAAATCTTTTTATAATTTATGTTTATCGCCAAATTATTCTCTGTGTTTAATTCTTTGAATTATATCTTTAAAGCTACATCAAAGCATTGCTTCTTCAACTATACATCCTCATTTCTCCAACAACGTATTAGTCCGAATGAATCTGATTTAGCTTCAAGCGTGGAAGGATTTAATTTATTAGAGAAAAGAACAAGAAAAGCTGCCGAAACAAGTTGTATAGCTGTTTTTGTACGTAAAGATGTCATATAAAACCAAGAAGCTGTTACTAGATAAAACAGAGTTGGAATACATAAAGCTTTCTATGTGAGTGGAAGAATGGCGACATAAAAGAACTTTTATATTAAGAAGCAATAACCAAAAAGTAACGTTAATTTTGGTTTTGAGAATGCGATTTTTAACCTGTAGTTAATTCAAAATTCTGTTGGCACTTACTCACTAACAAACTGGGAATGATGAAGGATTTTGTAAAGGCAATGTACGTGAAGTTTTCTTTGTTTAAAAAATAAGTTATCCAGAATAAACGGAACTAAAATAAAACTGGGAATGCTTGTGACAGCGGCGTTTCTTGCATACGTCAACGAGGAGGCTTCGACATTGATCGTCTTTCTTCATATAACTTCGTACGATGGCACACGAAGAACTTCGATTATTATTATAGCCTCATCGATGACGCATGCACGAGCATTTACAAGACAGTTTACAGGGTCGCAAACCAGATAACCAATGGAAGATGTTTCTTTCGACAATACCATGGATGAAAGAGGGGCTTGGCAGTCCTTCAAAATTGCATTTTAGAAGTGAAATAAAAATACATATTACGATATTATAGCTGGTTCATCAGCCAATTGCTGCAAAACTACAGCAGCAGTATTTGGAAACGAATACAAATACTATAGTAGACACAGGTGGGTAACAAAATGTTGCTTCATAATTTTTTCTTAAGTATATTGTAAGAAGACGAGGTGAATTTATCTATCTTATCCTCTCTTTCAAACACTCTGCTGCGAAATTTACCAAGACATAACAGAATAGATTGGAACTCTACTGTGTCATCTTTCGGCAAGGGAAAAACTTCTGCAAGAGTTTTTCTTTCAAGATTACTTTCGAATTGACATGTTAAACAACGATTTCACAACCTTAATTTTCTTGGATCATCATTCTTTGACATTTTTTATTTAGGAATCTGGTTATTCTTTTGCACTATCCCTTTGGGATATATACATATCTACTGCAAGTTGAATTGAAACGCTGAAATGGAAGCTCTAATGTAAGCTAAAGTAATATTAGAGCTTTCAGAGCACACTCTGACATACTATAGATGACCTGGTCTGTCCTTGTATTTATACTCTGCAAGTGGTAAATTTATAACCCATGTTAGGTAAAAATACATCAAATACAGTGTAAAATATAGAAAAGTATACACTACCTAAGACGACCTATTGTATCTCCTAGTCTTGGTACATTCTCAGCTACCTTTCTGATTCTCTTCCTTTTAAAAAAAAACGCAGGCTCCAGGTTAGGTAAATCTCCTTCTTTCAGTTAATTTGCTCTCAGGTGAAAGTTGATAGATGTTTCATCCTGTTCCAGACATAACTATCATCTTTAATCAATATTCGGTTACCTTTACTCATCTAAACCCACCCAGATATCCTTTCAATTTACAGTGGCATATCAGTATACGGATTATTATATTTGCTTAGGTTGGACTCATTTTATAAACATCTTGCGGTTATAGGCTCCCAGAAGGCTTTTAACTTGCTCCATCTCTAGGATATTTTCTCTGATTTCACATATTAGTCTCTCCAGTACTGTATTACTTTGCAAAATCATTCGGGACCTAAAATGATGCTTAATCCCCTTTTTTAGCTAATTATATTTATCTGTTATATCAGGTCCTTCCACTCCTAGGCGTTTCGGGATCCATAAACTGGTAACTCTCTTCCTTTTATCTAGTCCGTTTAGTTTTCATAGCGACATCTTAGAACCATCTTAGAACTGATTACATGAGATAACGTATTAAGCATTAGATATTATATTTTCTACTTTATTGATTGTTTCTATCAATATTAAACTGGGCCCATATTTTTTATAGTGTGCTGGGAAGAATAGTCCATTTGATGGATTTTCTATTTCGCGATCTTACTTGCTTCTGCAGCTAAGCTTTGTGCTAATTCTTTCACAAAACTGAATTTTTTTGGCATGTTGCTCCGAGGCATAGCCCAGATTTGGTCATCTTCAGGAGATTGAAGCCTATGCCCCGTAGTTCCTTTCTCGATCATTCTATATGTGGTCCCTTTCAGTACACTATCCGCTAGAATGTGGAGGGGGTAAGTACCATTGGACAGGTTCTTATAGCTCCAGTTAGCCATACAGAAACTAATTTTTGCACTTCGAAAAGTTTAATGTTTGCGGTACACAGATTTGCTTTATGGTAGGTACTGACCCAAAAATGATTATTTTGTCTCACAAAATGGTTGTGCACAACCATAGGGTTATCCTATTAAGACTTTTTCGATCTTTTTGATTACTCTAAGCCCAATCCAGATAAGTTTATTATCTATAATGAAGCCTAGATACTTAACTTAGGTTCTTCAATCTATCTAAAATCTCTGTGAGATTGCAATTTAAGTATATGAAATTTAATGCTCATATGGGAAGTCCTTAAGCTTTCACATGGATTGGTAATAAACTTTGACGCAAGCAAAACCATAAAAGTTCATCTTTACAAACATAGTTCACTACAAAAAATGACAGATCGACTTATGTATACGTTTTTCAAACAAAGTATCATCAATTATATAAAAAGAAAAATCAAGAAACGAAATCGCTCTTCATCCTTAATTAAGCTGGCAGCATGTACTATCAGGAATTGGAGTGTAAAAACTATTATTGGTGCCTTAAACATACAACAATTAAGTCGGTACGATGCGCATAAATAAATAAATATAAAATACCCAGACGTATGGCAGGCACATAATTACAAGAGCTTCAATTAAAATTAAATTAAACTGTTCTTGTATCTCCCGTATTTATTCCTGGTTAATTACGGTGTACTTTTCTAAATCATTATTCTTAAACACTAGCTAATATCCGGGAAGATTCGGACGTCAAGGGTAATGGGATTTTAGTCATTAAGACGTATTAATCTTGGCGGTTGCTACTGGAAGAAGTGGTTTCGTGTTTGTTTAACATACGTGATTACCGCCTTGTTTCTGTTGTATCATTGCTAATTAAACAAAAGTGCAAGGTAGCTTATTAAATTAGATAGGATGGGGAATGAATATTCACTGATTGTGAGTCTGAGATACTATAGGGGAGGATATACGATATGGAATTTGCATGTTAAGAAAAAAAAATCTCAAAAATTGTAAAACAGTGATAAGCATGGTTATTATACGGTACCAACTAGTCTTCTTTTCGTTGAATGTACTACTGTTTGCATTTTACCGCAGATATTTCTTTTAAGGTTTGTTTTTAACACAAACGTGTGATGATCCTAAGAAAAACAATGTACCTAGGTAATTTTTGATGGTGATTTAAAAAAAAATCAAACCACAATATTTTACAAATTACTTTTCGATGCGAAAAACTGGATTCTATTCCATTCGAGCATTAGTAACTTCTAAAGCCGTTCATGACATATAGAAAACATTAAAGGAAATTCTTAGGGAACACAACACCTTGAATGTGAGGTCATATACAACCACACAAACACTTTATGTGTATATTTTCGTTACAGCGGTAATATTTATGATAAATGACACTTTTTCATTGGATTCAATTTTTCTACCTCCATCGCCTCTTTTATGTATCCTTCTTCCTACTGGCCGATTGCTCTTTTTCCCACTAAAACGCATTATTTTGCTCGTTCCTATATGACCATAGGTAGGTAGTAGATACATAACCGATGCCTTGTAGCGGTACCCAACACGAAGGATTGTTCATTATAGTCATTTGTCAATGCGGTTGACAGTCGATTAGTGTGAATATATTAGAATGTGTAATGTATTTGTTCCATGCATATTGCATGGGATAATCTATTGTTTAGATTTTATCGGTCGCGGCTATAACAAATATTACACATTACGTGACATCGTTCAAATTATTTATAATGAGAATAAATTACAGTTTGGCTCATTACGTCTGTATTTTTTAGTATCGTGCTATTTAATAAAAGAAAATATTATAGGCGTGTTAGGTGTAAGTTTCTCTTTTGCATGATAGTTAATATTTATTAAGTATTTACTTACATACATAATTGATTTGCTTTAGTATAACTTTTTGATTTTTGTCCTGTAATGAAAAATATTATCTATACTTTTTGTTAATTTTAAAGAGAAAATGAAGTAAAAAGTAAATATGGAAATATACCTTTCATTTCAATATTAAGAAATTTTGTTGGAAGTCCAAGCACCTTTAAGCTTTAGAATGAAGTATGGTTTTGTGAATTCGTGATATGGACAGTCCAATCAAATAAATACAGTCCTAGAAAATAAACAAAATATATTTTTGTAAGCCTATTAGTTTATTTGTAGGTGCAAGGACGCATTTGCGCTCGAAGAAACAGGTATTTCTAATTAATCTTTCTTTTAAATTATCTCTGCACATCACCTTTTATTCAAAGCACATATAATTAAATAACAAAACCTTCGCATTTCAAACAAATCTTGTATTTAGCAATTGATTCTGCATCCTTCTGCTGTCAAAAGTTACCCGAAAATTGTTGCAAAGGCGATATATTCCTAATTGTTAACCAACAAAGATATACATGGCAATATAAAATGCGTATTCTTGTAAATAGCTTTTTCATATCTATGTCTGATGAGGATAGATTTGGAATTTATACTTTCCTATGAGCGAAGCTGTCTCACTATAATGAGGAAAAATCTTGGATTCAAGCAATATCCGGATTCTAGCAGAAATATTGTTTATTTATTTTATAGTGAAAGCAACATAATTTTTGCATTTATAATTACCAATATTATTTATCACATATTTCACCATTCGATTCCTGGTTAAACTGTTTTATTTGCATCCATTAAAACACAGTTCCTTCCGTTTGAAATCATTTTCTATAATGTTTCTCATATTATATACATTATTTCAGAAGGCGAGCAATGTTGGTAGAAAGTAGTTTTCACCAATCGATTCTTTGTTAAAAAGTGCACTCTCCACTAACCATTAGAACATATTTTTTTTCATTTTAAATTTAAATAAATTGCGTCGATTTCTTTCAGATTTTTTCAGAAGGCAGTGCTTTTATCAGAGTGTGGTTTCTATCGATTGGCTTGCTTGTGCATAACTGAAGCTATAAAAAATTATTGGATATTTAGATAGAAGTAAAGACAAGATACTCCTGGGTATGTCAAAATAACAGCCAAAATTACAAACCCTGTTTCTGGAAGTGATACAAATTGCAATCCCTAGACTCTCTTTAGATTATAGTTTATATATAGTGTTGTAGTTTAGCTTATATGGTACTGGGATGGGTGGAAAGCAAAACAGAAATCGGGGATTAAAACCTAAAACTGGCGTGGAGATCAGTCAAAAATAATGACAAATTCTGGAGCTGGTACCTACTTATGAGGAAATCATAGAGAATATATGGCATTAAAGCAATATATCATCCAACGAAAATTCCATTAAGATATTGGAAAAACAACTCAAGATCTAACTAATTCAACCCTGCCGGCCCGTCAAGTCACCTTCAAGACAGTAACATCTTATTAGATAGTCTTCAAATCAGCTTGGGATAGCTTGCAAAACCAAAGAAACAAAAAAAAAGTTGCTTCAATTTTGACGAGTGTGTGGAACATAAGGGCATATCCTGGCAACAAATGTTTAAACTAGCTAGCAGGAAAGTACTCTCAAACAACATTCACTGGACCTGAACTAGGCCTGGCGATAACAGATGCTGTAATACATGGTGCAGTGGCTAAGCTAGTTGCAAAAAGAATGCTAGGTTTACAGAAAATGCTTCGACTGACCAACATAAAACAAACGCGTGATAAGGAAACTATCTCTCAAGTGAACACAGCCTAAAACGGTGATGGATCTGTTAACGGAACACGGCTGTTTAAGGAAGTATCTGCATAGAATAGCAGTTTTTAAAGATGAACTTGTGTAGACTATGCACCGAGAAAGAGGTAACAATTAAGCACGTTATTTTTGATTTTATTTCAGGAGCCCATAGTTTTATTAGAAAATGTTTTTCGCAACTTAATTCTTTGTTATATAAAACTCTTATATTTAACACTAATTGCAGTTTGTGATCTATTAGAACACAATTTGAACAATTTTGAAATGTTTTTCTTTTCACGTTTTTTTGTTTTTTCTTTTATTATTATACCAGAAGGCATGATATTTTTACCGGACATGTAATTTTCACCATTCCATTCCCCGTTAAAGAAACGGATTTCTAATGGTTACTAGAACAAGACTCCCATCATTTTAAAATGTCTGATATACTGTGACTGAAAACATACATAATTTACAAAGAAATTTACATTGCAGCAAATATCAGTTTCAAAATGAACTACATCTCGGTCTTCATGAATTTCTCATATAAATTATGATATTCCGCTTTTTTGAAATGGGGTATAGATTAAATAGTATATAGGTTGTCCACCTTTCACTGCCAAAATTTATCGTCAGCGATTAAATTAATAACAAATACAATTGGATTATTGATTTATAAGATAACTTTAAAGATGGGATATTAATCAAGCAACTTAAATAGCTTATTTGTAGAAATTTTATTTAGTTATAATTTACAAGTGTTCGAAATGGTCACCATTCTGTTGAATGCATAACGCAATACGAAGTTTCATGTTGTAAAAAATATTCTGCAAAACATTTTGTGTTGTTTCCTTACATTTATTTGTAACTCTATTCATCAGATCATTTAAGTTATTAATCCTTGTCTTATATACTTCATTTTTTAGCAATCCGAAAATAGGACAATTAACGGAGGTCTGGTGATCGTAACTGAAAGACAAACGGTATATTTTATAATAAGTAAATTACAAATTAAATACATCTGAATCTAATGTTAAACCTACAAGGATGTCGGCTTCATTTCCAATTCATTTCAGTCGTGTACGCGTATTAAATACTTACGTGCCTTGTTATACACGCGTAGCCGTTTTCCAGCGATTTTAATTACCACCCTCTGGCATGCGAACAGCGTTCGTTACATGGCATAAAGACGTATAAGGGCTAGGGAACGTTGGTGCGTGACCATTAGACGGACTTAATTTTCCTTTCTATTTATTTTCGTTTTAATTCTATGTAATCGAACGCGAAATATCTACAAGCGGAGGCGGTAAAGATATAATTTGGTGGCGTGAGGACAACAAAAGCTTATTTACCGAATCAGTGATATGCATAACAATGGCATGAACGATACCTTCTACTGCAAATTATTTCGCCTTTCATCGTACAATGAGCTTTAAAGTCGAGATCCACGATGATATACGAAGTCTTTTATGCTACTGTCAGTTATTTGTTGACAGGTCCGTCTACTGGGGTCTATTGTGGATTTTATTCTGAAACATTAGAACGAGGAACGAAAATAATTTTAAGTTCATTTATCGTGCTCTTCATGTATACATTGCAAGATGGAAATATAAACTTTTATTTGCAGAATTTTAGGATTACCATGTTTTAAACTTCTAGTAATTCTAGTGCACAATATAATCTGAGATCATCATATCCACCTGCAGAAGATGAGAGTTACATTAAAATACCTATAGTAAATACAAAGGTTGATTGATTTTAGCCAGTAAATAAGCGTATATACATTAAATCGTTCAATATACTTAACGTCCCTTCCCCATATTAACTCCTGAAAAACCTGAAGAGGAGATCTATTTGCCAAAACTTGTGGTTAGTTTTTTTTTAAATATTTTGAAATAAATTATAATTGAAGAACAATAGATATTGAATGTTGAATGATAAATGTGAAATAATCATGTTCGATAAGAGGCCGGACACAGCCTTGGTATTCAATAAAATCACTTCACAATAAATGGAGTCCTTACACTTTTAAAATCTATAAAAATTCCAGGTATTGAATTAGATTAACAGTTCAATTTCTTACTACTCCAGATTTTGAAAAATTAACGGATTAATTTAGTTAATTGACAAAAAAAATGTAACTATGACAAATTTTGTTAACTTTATAGCAGGAAATACTAAATGCATCTTGTTATGCAAAACGTAAAATTGCACTATCGAATTAATTTAATTTTTAAGTATGTATAAGTGCGTAACCTATGCTGAGGTTGTTACGCAATTGTTTCTAAGTTCTAAATTTTGCTGGAAAAAAATCTTTGTACGTACTTACTTTTATGATTGGTGCCGAACTAGGTACCTATAGTTTGGTGTTATTACGTATCACTTAATTTCACTTCTATGTTTTATTTCAAAATACAATTTTGTGGTATTCCAGATATCTAATAAATTATGTTCTATAACAAAAATCTTAAGATTCACTAACTACCATGCTTAACATACTGTAACTATGTGTCAATCGCCAATTGCGTTCACTAAGGCTGACTGTGTTAAGGCTGGTTCACATGAAGCCAGTGCCAAAACAAGTGTCAGTTCAAAACTAGGCAAGTGTTTGAGTTAAGTTTAGTTAGGTTTCTGTTTCTTGCTGGTGAGATGGATGCTCTGCGTATAAAAAAGACAATTAGACGGATGTCTAATTTATTAATAGGAGAACTTCTGGAAATATTAGATGAAGAAATTAATAAAAAGTAGGAACTGTGAGTTCGGAAATGAATAACGAGTAGAAATTACGTGGAGGCTCTGCCCTTCTGCTGAACCAACTATAGTCTGTTTGATTTTAGCTGTCAGGTCAGATATTTCTTGTTACAGATACGTCAAAATGTTAAAGAAGAAAAGTTGTTCTACATTTAATTCCCTATTATATGCCTTATAATAAAAAAAAACAATTGATCATCAAATGTGTCGAATTCGTAGGCCCTGTGCCCAAATAACACAATAGATGCTGCAAAAAGCGATAAGAAGCTTAATACGCAGATCTCGAGAATGTATTGCAAACAACGGAGGTGATGTTAAACAGAAACTATAGATTTATGAATTGAAATTTTAATCTTAATTTACATATTAATGTATTGTTATTCTGCTCATGTTGTTATACATACTTATGTGAAATAGCATGTGTTGTCATGAGAGTATTAAGGATCATTGTTCAATTGGAAACTGATAAAAAAAAATCATTTGTTTCACCGCTTATTTTTTTCCCCTAGTAGCAAAATTTAAATTTCCCGCAATTATTTTTAGTAACTTCATCATTGAAACACTAAATTACCAATTATTTTGTATTAGATTACTAGTTACTTTGTTGTCTTTCTATTGAAGTTACTAAGAATAATTGTGGGAAATTTAAATTTTGCTATTAAGGTCGATTAACTCTTTACTCTACTACAGTGTGCATTTGTAACTTTTCAATTTATGAATTGGGAATAATAAGGGGTTCGATTTTCAATCTCATTTATTTTAAAATATTTTTGCTACATGTTTCGATCAACAATCATCCTCAGGCAGAAAACGTCAAAACTATGTTTAATATAAAAATGATGTGTCAGTAAACAGACTGACATCTCTTGTTCGTTTCTTCTGATATTTTAATTGATTTTAATGTTTTGTCTTTAATTGTCGATTTTAAGTTAAGAGTTTTTTCTCATCACATTACAATAGTTTACTGACACATTATTTTTATATTAAACATAGTTTTAACGTTTTTTTTTTGTCTCAGGATGATCGTTGATCGAAACATGTGGCAAAAATATTTTAAAATAAATAATATTGGAACTCGAATCCCTTATTATTTCGAATTCATTTAATACACCAATCTTTTTGGGACTTTACTGATTATTTTCAAATTATGTTTTTAAATGATTAGGTAACTATGATGTCTGATATGTCATTGTAAAGAGAATTGTTTAGAGTTTTAAAATACGTAATAAAGTTGAGTACATTCCATTTAAAATTTTGTATGTATTTGCTATATCTAACAGATTTGATGCTCAATTGTTTTTTATTCTAAGCCACATAATAGGGAATTAGATGTAAAACAACTTTTCTTCTTTAAGATTTTATCGTATCTTTAACAACAGCCGAGATATCTGGTGTGACAGCTAAAATCAAACAGACTGTATATTGAAGATCCAACTGAATTCAAGTTATATGTCTAAGAGTATTGTTAAAAAAAGCGTCGAACATGTAAAGTCAACAGGTAAGATACTTGCTGGCATGCAAAGTTGGTAGAAGGGAAAAACAAGTGGGCAAGTAAATAGAACCTGGTTTTATGGGTTCTATTCATTTGACTGTCTTATGCCTAGCTTGAAATAGGAGGCATGTAGATCTACAGAGCAAATTACGTGTTGCCTTAACTTGCTTCTCCACTGGCTTCATGTGAACCAGCCTTTATTGCAAGTTGCAAGTTCCGACTGGAAGCATGTAAGTATTGTTGGCTCAACATGGATGTTGTATATATAAACAAAACTCAACCTAAGATCGTACACATTTTTCTTACTGTATAACGTTGACCGCAATACGAAAAAAACCACTATGCATTGAGTAGGGTAGGGTGGGGTACATTTGGACGTTTTTTTTCAAAAAATCATAAATTGCAATCTATTAGAAATATCAAAAGAATTTTACTATGGCGATACTCTATACTTTTTTAGGTTATAGTATGAATTTTATTAAGATCCCTCAAAACAGTCAGTAATATAGTCAACTGTTTTTTTTTCTATGAACAGTGCGTTTGTCTACATCTGCCCCATGCTGGGGCAGGATTGGACATGGGTGGGGTGCATTTGGACACATATAGGCTGAAGCATTATTATCAAATTTTAGGGTGTGAATTATTGAGACAAACGAAATATGATATAATATATTTATTGAATATTATATTTTGTAAAGAAACATTAAATTTTTTATTATGAATTGTAACCTAGCTGTTCCCTTTATTTCTTGGGGTTTGGGAAGCTTTAGTAAGATGTCTTCACGGCATATAGTGCTGGTGTCGTCTATTGGAGGGTAATAGAAACCACTGTAACTTGTAACTTTGGAAAAGGTCTTACAGCTTCTGGAGTAACTAATTTACTAGGAGGTGTAATTAATTTGTCTTCTATTTTGCTAAATACTTTTTCAATAAGTGAATTCACAACATTCGCCATATACTCGTAATCGGAAACTAACAACATTCCATCATTTATAGGTGATTTAAGAATTATGTCACTAATTATTTTTATTTTGGGTTTGGAAATTGAACAAGTTGATGAACAACTTGTTTCTAAATTAGGCACTGCCTTTGGCAAATTATCATTGTTTGCATTTTCATATTCTAGCACTCCGATGAAGTCATCATCATTAAAAGCTTGTTGGTTTACTGGCCAAATTCGTGGTTTTTTTAAAGGCATTAATTATATTACTGGGGGTAAATGACTGGAGATAGGGTTCACAGCTTAGTCGGGCAATGTCATAAATAGTTATTGCTTTGCCTGGGTTAGACAATATAAAATCGTTGAAAGTATGTTGCGAATGACTTTTGAATGATTTGTAAACTCCTATATCAATAGGTTGCATTTTGTGGGTACAGTGTGGCGGAAATGATAACATTACAATTCCGTGTTTTCTACAAAAATTTATAGCATCAAGTGATATGTGCGTTTCGTGATTATCTAGTAGTAGGAGAAGTTGATTGTTAAGTGAACTATGTGTGTATTTTTGTATATGTTCTAAAATGTGGACAAATATTTCCGCCGTCATCCATCCATTTTTTGATGCAAAACCAATGGCACCCGTAACTGCTCCATTCAGGAAATGATCTTTCATTCTAACTCTAGGGAAAATATAGGCAGGTGGAATTGTAGTTCCAGTAGCCGTAATGAAACTAAATTTCCTCTCTCAGCCGAAACACATTGTCCTACTTGTTTTTTACCCTTTTCGCAAATTACTTTTGGAGCTTGAAGAACGGTTGATATGCCCGTTTCGTCTGTGTTTAAAATGCGATTGGGCTCGAATTTGTATTTTTCTAGGACGTTTGTATAATTATTAAAAAAAATTCACATTTTTTTCTGTTGAAGCCCGCGATTCGACGAATACTTAAGTTTTCGGGTTTTCTGTACGAGAGTGTTGGATGCCTTTTCATAAACGATCGCATCCATTCTAGTCCTGCTGATTGGTTATCAGTCCAAGTGGGTGGTACGTTTTTATTCAATAATTTCGCGTACTGAAATCCCAGCGACCTAGCATGTTGGTATGTTAAACCGAAGTTCATGGCAGATGCTTCACGCATGTAAATAGCAAGTTGTTCTTCTTCCTTGGCAGTAAAAATTTGTCGAGATGCATATTTTGAACGGCTTGTCTCATCATCACTAGATTCGTCAAAACCGGATTCATTTCCACCGGTTCTTCTAGCTTTAGTAATATGGAAAAAAAACCGTTGACTTGTTTAAATTAAACAAAATAGCGGCTTGTCTAATTTTCATTTTATTTTGGAGTACTTCGTGGACGGCTCTTTTAAGTAAGTCATTATCGATTAGATGCCTATCTGTCTTTCGCTTATATTTCCTAACCATTCTAAAAAGAAAAGCAAACCTATATAACCACCATAAGTGTTGCTACTATATTAATGAAGATTATAAATAAATATAAAAATGAATTAGAATAAAAACACATGGGGTAGATTTGGACACGTCCAAATGTGCCCCAGTCAATTCGTCCAATTGTACCCCACCTGCACTTTTATTAAAGAAACGTGATATATGAAAATTCCCTAACAGAATTCTTGTTAATTGTTAATCAAAAGAGGTTATGTTTTAAGGAGAAGGCATGCTTTCGCCCTATAGGAATTGAAACTGCTAAGAATGATTCTACAATGTTTAAAAAGCTTGTCGTTATATATATAGCTAAAAACTTACTTTGAGATATCAAAATCTTCAATTGAACACAGAATTCTTAAAAGTAAACCACCTCACACCAAATCTAGTTCCATATGTCTAGTTATGAAAAGGAACATATTGCGCGGGAAATAGACCTCCTGTGCCTCTCAAAAGCGGTAAATTTGAAAAGTTCAAATGTGCCCCAAGTCTAAATCTGCCCCACCGTACCCTACTTATTTAACCACAGTAATTAAGCCTTAAAAGATAATCGTTTTCGTGGAGATATACTTGTTACATATCAAAAGCGTTTAAACCTTGTCGCTTAAATGTTCTCCAAGCCATTGTGTGTGGAATTTCAAATTGATTTCGATCTGCCGTGTACTTACCTCTAGATTATCATCAATCACATTGAGAACATTTTCTTCAAGTTCCACATCAAGACTATTTCAGGATCCGAGGTGATCGTCCATCATATTGACTCGGTCTGGCTCTTAATGACTTTAATTATTATTAAAAATTAAAAGAAAGTTCTCGGCATCAATTTTAGCAAAGGAAGTTTAATATCTCAGATCTCGTTTAATATGTAAGAGATAACACAAACATTTGGTCATTGTTTCTAGTCCATTAAATATCAATTTTATATTGCAGAACAAATTATCCTTACTACTTTGATTGCGGGCCGCCGCACAAAGGGACGTGGGTGTTCAATTTTCGAAATTACTTTCGCTTTCCTCCTCGTATACGCACATATTTAGCCCTAACGAAATTTTCTGAAACGGTGCACGACCGATTCTACAACGTACAGCGCGTGTAATAAGGTCCATATATGTACATATGTATGTCTGGGTGCCTACGAATCTTGAAGTCAAAGTGAATCCCCGCGCATTCAAGGCCGGCGAAGCATGGGAAAGCAACCCTAATGAAATAACAGTAATCGCATATTATAGGGTTGTACAAAGCGCCCGAACTCCAGCACCCTAACGGCAACAAGAATCACATTTCGGTGATACAATTTGCCTCTCTAACACAGAGCCTTGGGCGTATATCCCGTGTATGACATGGGAATTGTGTGATGTGTGTCGAAAAATTGATGTAAAATGTTCTTTAGATTTGCCAACTTTGATTTATATAGAAATGAATACTGCTATAAGAGAATGACATTTCAAAGTAGACAATTGCAAACTCTTCTCACTGGGTAGTAGTTTAGTTTAGTTAAGTAAGAGCAAGCATCCACATGGTTTGATTAATCGTCTCGTCCACTGCGATCATTTAGGGTCTAATGTAGAGCGGATATAGAGTGGATGGAAGTTTAGGCCCTCAAGGTAGCTCAGTATCTTACTGAATGAGATTGTTTTTAGGTCGTCTAGGGAAGAGTCGGCCTTTCCGGAGGTTACATACCTTACATTCTTGTGGCAGCAGTGGTAGAAAATATGGTCACCTATCTCTTCATGTCATGGTCATCTTCTAAATACAATCGGCATTCAGTATCATCGGGGGGCCCGATTCTGTGTAATATGTCAATGCACAGTGGGCGTGCTTGCATTCGCGAAATAATTGTAATTTACCAAGTTGCAAGAATAATTTGTAAATTGCATAATTTGCATAGTATGTATGGTGAAGTACAACTATCAATTCCGAAATTTTGGGAGTATCAAGCCTCTGTGGCTTATTTGCTATAGTTCGTCTCAACCTTAAGATGCAGTATACGTCTTATGGGAATTCGATTCGCGATTGCCAAATCGTCGCATCAGCTGCACATTGCTACTTCCGGTTGCATTATTTGAGGTTATGACAATTAAAATGCATAATAATAATAATAATAATAATAATAGAGTTTATTCCAAAAGCTCATGTACATGATCCTAATGGAAAAATGTCAAAAAAAGCAAGAACGGAATACAAATAAGTATATAAAACAAACAATATAATAAGCTAGACAAACAAAGGATATTGAAATAAGCTAGGTATAAAAAACATATTAAAATAAAGTAAAAAATAAAAAAAAACGCATATCATAGCAGGACCCGTAATCACAATGAGCGACAGAGATCAAAGTATTCGTCTTTACTGTACAATGCACGTTGCAATAAAAAATCTTTTATTTTCTTTTTAAATGTTCGCAGGGAAGTATGCGCCTTATACTCTAGTGGTAAACAGTTATAGAATTTGCAAGCATTATACTGTACGGCCTTTTGATATAATGCAGTAGTATGCTGTTCCGGCACCAATATACGACCATTGCCCCTAGTGTTGTAATCGTGGTTTAGGGAAGTCAAGTTATCTTTTTCTCGAAATGCAAAGCACAGAACTTCGTAGATATAAATCGATGGGGCAGTAAGTATGCGTAGATCGGTAAAAGCCCGCCTGCAAGAATCCCGCAATGAAAGTCCCGCAATGCACCTAATCACGCGCTTCTGCTGAATAAAAATTCTCTGCATACCGGCAGTCAATCCCCAGTGTATTATCCCACCTCTAAGAACAGACTGAAAACACGCAAAATAAACGGTTTTCAAAATGTCGACGTCACAGAACCTAGTCAAATTACGAATCCCGTAGTTGATCCGCGATAACTTCTTTGACAAGTCGTCGATGTGATCAATCCATGTTAAGGATTCATCCACAATTAACCCCAACAAGGACACATTACTAACCTGGTTGGGTAACAGAGTGGTATTAATATGTGCGTGTGTACACTTGTTGTTCTTATGGCCGAATCTTATTATTGCGGACTTATCTGTATTAATGTGTAACTTATTCATAGAAAAATATTCGTAGATCTTGCAAAACACGTTATTAGCTTTTTGTATCGCCGCTGATTCGGTATTCGCTGTAATTAAAATATTGGTGTCATCGCATAATTTACTATTACAAATCTTCGTTTTCAATGTAACTAGCAAGGTCGTTAATGTAGATCAGAAACAGCGTCGGACCCAGTACCGAACCTTGAGGAACGCCTACCTTGGTTTCCAGTTTACTAGACGTTACACCGTTTACACGAACGCTCTGATCTCTACCACCCAAATATGACCCGAACCAACTCAGCGCAGACCCCCTCACACCAAAAGACTCCAATTTCCCCAACAAAATCTGGTGATCAACACATATATATAGCGATGAATCATGGGTAAATACAGGGCATGCAGTAAATAAAACCAACTCAGCGCAGACCCCCTCACACCAAAAGACTCCAATTTCCCCAACAAAATCTGGTGATCAACACATATATATAGCGATGAATCATGGGTAAATACAGGGCATGCAGTAAATAAAACTTGGACAGACACCACTATTCAAAATAGTCGGCAAGCTTTTATACAAGGCATATATCAGTATATGTTACTATCTTCTCTATGATATATGTTTATGTGGTCTCAGATACGAAAAGGGAGCTATAAAGCAGCAATTGCTTATATGCTGAAGAAAGAAGCTGAATTGAAGCAATTATAATCGTTATCTCGCACACTTTTTTCGGTTTCTTTTTAAACGGAATCTGTGAAAAACAGTAAAATATAAAAAAAACATATACTGTTTTTATTTAAGAATCAGTAAAAAGAGCCGATAACTTTATTTATTATTACTCATTAACGTAATTTACATTTCGAACATTTATTTATTGTATATGGGGTATGATACAATTTATTAAATTCAAAGAAATAGATACAATCCTTTAATTAATTATAGTTTCCACGTTTGTAACAAAAATAGCTGGAATCATACGAATGCCCACATAATACAATAATATTTATGAAAGGAATAGTAATTACACACGTCTTATCTAAATTTTTTAGTCGGTCGACGAATCAGTTTGATCTTCGGATGATGAATCTGTTACACGAATAATGAATTCTTCAATGTCATCTTGCAAATTATCCACTATCCACATTTCCTTTTCAATATTTTTTACATGTTTGATGTAGTTTTGCCAATTAGCAACAGTTACAGTGCTATACGCTCTTTGAATTAGTTCCTCCATGTCTTTTTCCTTAAATGTGGTATTGTTCATTTTTATGCAGTTTTTTACTTGTGCCCATACCATTTCAATGGGATTTAACTCGCAATGGTAAGGTGGTAATCGCAGAATATGATGACCGTTTTCTTTAGCAAGTTCATCAATCCTGCTTTTATCATACTGCGGTTTAATTTGTGACACGCAAAACAGCAAGTCCCTTTTTAACATATCGTCAGTTGTTGGAATTTGTTTCTCACGGAGCCAATCTATGATATCAGTTTTTCTCCATGCTGCCCGTTGGAATTTTTTCTAATTTTCTGCAGTGATACGAAGCATTGTCAAGAACAATAATTGACATTTGCGGTATGTTTGGAAGTAATTTCTTAATAAACCAATCCTCGTATGTTTCTGAGTCCATCTCATGATGAACATCAGCAGTGTTTTTCTTGCAGAGAAATGTATATTCAGCACCAGGAACAAATCCATTATCATCACCAGCATGAACTAATGCAAAACGAGGTCCGAGCCCAGTGGGTGATTTCAAGCCCGTACTTAATCCTTGTATAAAAGCTTGCCGACTATTTTGAATAGTGGTGTCTGTCCAAGTTTTATTTACTGCATGCCCTGTATTTACCCATGATTCATCGGTATATATTATGGTTCGACCTAAAATAATATAAAGTTATATGCATGTCAAATAGCAAAAACTACACTGTACCTTCTTCTCTAAATTTCTTGATCTCTCGTAAGTATTTATGTCTCCACCGAATAATGTCATCTCGTTCGATGAGTATACTTTTTCGTCCTACTTTTTTAAATTCAAAACCCATATCATGTAATAACCTATGTAAGGTTGCTCGACTGAAGTTAGGAAGATCATCATCAGCATTGACAGCAGCAAGAATTGCATTTAATGTAGGTGGCATATTCTGTATAAAAAATCCATGCACTTTACGTCGTATAGATGCTTGCGTGTTCTCGTCATATGTTTGTAATCGGTCGTTTACTTGTATGCCTTTCCTTTTTTTGGGTATTTTTGGAGTTGATACGAACCAGTGTGTTGCTCCTTCTTTATACTATATATTGTACGTTCTGAACAACCCCAAGCTTTGCTTGCTTCTTGAACAGCAGCACTCACATTCATAGATTTATTAAAATAATTAAAAACATTTGCAATCATACACTTCTCCTTCAGGCTAAATTGTTCTCCCTTACACCGTTTTCTCCCTACACCTTCCATTAATGCAGTGAAAACTGTAATTAAATGTATAGGTTATATAATTTATAAAAATCACGAAAAATACCCATATTACCTTGTGCGCGCTTGAAAAGGAGAGAAGCGTTCTGAAAAGAACGATTTGTGCTATATATAAACTAATTAACGTGGAACTTAACTGTTTTAAAACTATGATGATGACGATTGACAACAGTTGATGCTAATAGACAGATGACAGATAGGTATTGGTGCCGACACCGACATATGTAAATAAGTGGCAACATATAAATCGGAAGTGAAGATAGCGTTAGTGACAGCAACTAGGGATAGTAAGAGATGCACAGTGGCTATTATATCCCATACTGCATCTTAAGGTTGAGACGAACTTTAGTATAAGTCAGTTTAGGCGTTTGAGTTGTGTACTAAAATAAGAGGCTAATAATTGCAGATATTTGTGTTTTACCGAATTTATTAAATATGGTAGACTTTTTCAAAGGTAAACACGTAATTTTATCCGTCATTTATTGAAATACCTTGAAGTTGTACTACAGCTCAAAAACTGTTTGTTCGAGGTGGCTTATAAAAAATTGCAGACGTTTGCAGGTGTTGATATTTTTATTTTAAAATTGTTCATAGTTCAGTTATGGTGTGTACCTAAAATAAAATGCGTCCGAGTGCGACCGTAAGCATTATATTTTTTTTAGATGAAATGTCTATTGCCGTTAAACATTGTTTTCTGAGTAGCACAAACACAAAAATTTAAAAAGATCTACGCTAGTACATAAATTTAAACAGTGTATTTATGAAAGAAATTATAAATGAACAAGAAGCTGATGAATTATTAACTAATGTTATAAAAAAAAATAGAATTTCGTTGGAAATCAAATTCTCGCAACGTAAAAGGATTTATAGCAAGAAATGAAGAGATGGTTAGATCAGAAAGTAGAATTTGCTGGTGCTACTGTTGGTAAGGTCAATTTTCTAAAAAAACAATTTGGTTAGTTTATAGGCCACAAAAAGCATTTGATGAATGTAGTTTACGCGAAAAAAGGTGTGATGCGATATCAACCTCAGAATTTTGTGTTTGCGACTGAATCTCATTTGGAAAATAGTAATCTTTCGGCTGCGTAAGTGTTGAACGATGTTACCTCCACCACGAAATACACTGAAGGAGAAGCGTTACCGTTAATTATTAACGCTAAACTAACTCGACATCAATACCAACTAATACAAAAGTAGTACAAAAGTATTTATTTCAAATCTCTTGATCTTTATAAATATCTTTCTATTTTCAGTGTTGTCTTATTTAATATGAATAAAAATCAAATGTTATATGTTGTCCCTGAGTAAATGTCAATAGATATTATTATTAGCATTATTACCTGTACAATAGTACTATCACAACTGCGAAGATTATAAATATGTAAATGTGGACTGGATTTAGACATAAACGGCAATTATTTCGCGCTACGAACGCAATCGGGACCACTGTGCAATGGCAGGTTCTGGTCCCTGAAATTGCACATCAGCACTGATAATAATAATTATTTAGTAGACAAGATGAATTTAAAGAATAATATTAACAAAATTTGGCATGTGTTAAGAGAGAATAGGCATCTATTGTGTTTGGACAGTATACATTTTTATTTGTTTTTTGTGAGTAGCAAATTCCATTGTCATTAATATTCAATTGGACGCATTGTTTGCGATTTGTAAAATATGATTTTAGTAAATTAAGTAGGTAATATTTTTTTTTGAAAATTTAAGATCTGTGCAACTAACGCAAAGTTGTTCAAATTAATTAGATTAATATCTAAGGTGTTGGTAATATTGAGGGATCAGTGCAAGCGCACTTACTAGTGAGGCCTAAATGCAAGAAAAACCTGGTTTTTCAGTTTTGGATTTGCTAAATGACTCTTGGTCAACTTAGGATAAAAATGTTGCTTCTTATATTTAGGTTCTGTAAGAGTGGTTAATAAAAATGAAATCTAGTAAATAAGAGACAGATAAACTCTTACCCTCTATTCTAATTTAAGTTTCATATTTCTTGAACCTGATAAACTAAAAATGTGCTTATGAATAGTAAATAATGATGAATAATATCAGGAATGCTTGAAATATTTTTGTAATAGAGAAGAATTTGATTATTCGCAAAAGATCAAAGTGGCGCAAACCAGTCCCAAACCGTTTAGTCTACGCTCAAAATGTTAAATATAGGTTCCGCGAATAAAAGCACTGACAGGTGTTGTTAGTCCATCCGAATAAGTTCGGGATATTCTGTTGATTGCATTTTTAAAGTCTGATGAAAATGTACATGCTCACCTGAGGTGTGTTGATTGTAACAGCCATACTATTTTAATTTGAAAAGTTTCCCGTTGTGGGTTTTAAATTTCCTGATGGAAATATAGGCGTGTAAAAACGACGTCCCATGAGAGACTTGACAATGTTTTCTTCTTAAATAGTGTTAATAGTAGGCTGCACATACGCGTAAGAATTGATTACATACATTAACAATTGTGTTTAATTAATCTTTTATTCTTATCAATTCTATCTCTAACAATAGTAAATAATTTGTATTTTATTTTTTTAGTATAATAAAATTAATATACAGTTAGAGTAATAATACTGTCCGAGAAAAAATATTTGTTTTTAGAATAAAATTCTACAAAAATTGTAGAACAATTCTAAATGATTTATTTAGGAAACTACTAAGAAATAAGAAATTCCTCTACGAAGAACGGGGACAATAATTAAAGAAATATTGTTGTTGAGCGTGGAATGATTCGTCAAAATGCACATTGTTAAACTCTTAAGTATGTTTCGAATGTCGTTAAGAATATTGGTAATGGCAAAGCGAGAAGTGTTTCTTGCGAAGTGACACTTGTTATTAGCCGCAAACCTTATCGGTAACATCGTCAAATTAGGACTAAAGCGAACAAATGAGAAGTAAGAAGTCATTTTCGGAAAACACTAATGGTCTTCGTCCTACCGGAAACCGCTAGGCTCCGACGGCAGATAGCATCTTAATTTCCGGCCTTATCGTGATCGTCACATTTATTACATCTTTCCCTCACTTTTAGCGCCTTACCTAAATGCCGAAAATTACATCTGGCGCACATTCCGTAGCCGTGAATAGTGGAGACCGCGCAGATAGGCGTCATCTATTAGAAATGTGTGAATTTTTTAATTCTATTATTTATGTTGGTAAAATCTTGGTAAAAAGCGGATGCTTTTCTTGTAATTAATTAATCCTTAGCATTATTCATTAATGGGTCCACAATATTTATCTATTATTATGCATTATCAGTAACAGAGCTACGAAAAGCACGTGGGCAAGTAGATGTGATTAATATGGATACCTCTAAAACATTCGAATAGATAAATCATTGTTTGTAGTACTTGTGTGAAAACTATCTCCATGCCAGAATACAATATTTAATCTTCAACGGATGCCAATCAACAACCCTACAGCATCATACGGGATGCGCCAAGGTTGAAAGCTGGAGCCACTACTGTTTGCAATAAAACGACTCGTATCTTAAACTATCGGTTTTTATTATAAACTTCACTATTAAGTACACTGGTTTCTCTCTACAAAAAAATCAAATCTCTCATTACATGAACGGCTCATACACATTGCGTGTTAGCCGGTGTAGATAATTGTTTGGCGGAAATTCAAAATATCTAACATAAAATATCCAACAAATACTCTTTATGCTGTGTTTATCAACGACCTGATTAGTTGTGTTGATTGTCATAAATATTTATTTGTGGATGATTTTAAGATATTGCCTTATTTATGTGGAGATCGGCCAATGAAAACGTTTAAATCCCTTTACCTACCAGCTTTGCCGTATCTGCAAATCATTTAACTCGAGGTAGTAGAATTCTTTTTTTAATAATATATGTATACATTCATTTCACAAATAAAAGGATTTGTAAAAATTAAATGTTTCGCTGGCTCATGGGGCGGGGGGTGGCGAGGGAGGGGGATAATTACCCTCATTACCTCCCCTTTGTATACGCGCCTGTGTTAGGGGAACATGTTTAAGTAAATTAGGCAGAGCTTTTGGCATACGAATGTTGTTATATGATTTAATGTTGTAGGTGAGAATATTGAAATGAATTTTAGACCGCAATGAGGCGAATCAACAACAGCATTTTGAAAAAGTTCAGTAAGGTAACAGACGTGTCAGGGAGATCAAGTCAATCATCATAATTAGTTTCGCGAGGTGAGTAAATATGTCTAATTTTTGGAGAGAGTGTGTAGAAACGGTTTCTGAAATATTAAACCAGAAATATATATTTCAGAAACCGTTTCTACACATTCTCAAAAATCAGTTGCCAATAGATGTAATATGGATGTCAAATAATTCAGGCATATTCGAGTTTAGGTCTGATAAAATAAAAAAGACGGTTTAGCATCTGAAAAGTGTCTGCAAGATCGCATTAGAAACTCAAAATTTTATTCTTTATCTGCTACAACGATGGAGTGATCGTCAGTATACAAATACACCTTACCAAAAGGAAATATACTCGGAAAGGTCATTAACAAAAAGAAAAAAAATATATTAAAGGTCTCAAAACACTACCCTGCGGCGTTCCCATATTGCCACTGAAGTCCCGTGATCTGACATCCCCAATATTAACAATTAGCCTTCTCTGGCGCAAAGAAGACACTACCCAATCATTAATCGTGTCCCTAATGCCCATGTTAAAAAAGTTTTGTAGATATAAAAGAAATATGGACAGAATCGAATGCCTTGGTCAAATCAAATAAAATTTGCATTACATATTCATACACATTCACTTTATCGTTTATACATATACTGAACGCGCTCTACAGCCTCTGTTCCTCTTATTTTCTTTTTGGTCACAGTTTTTTAAAAAAATATTTTAGAAAAAAAACATTTAATGTTGAGCTTGTAATTTTCAATGAAAAGAGGATCATTTCTTTTAAAAACGGGAACAACTGCAGACGATTTCAAGGTATTGGGATTTTTCCAGTTTCAATGGATACGTTCATAATGTGACCTAGGTGATTCGATATTTCATGCATGATTTTCACAAACTAATTGGAATTTCATCGAGTCCTGTCGATTTTTTATTTGGTGGTTGCAAAATAATATTTTGAATATCATATTCATTCACAGGTACAAACAATAACGATTCAGTAACACATTACTTTCCAGCTGTACATTCCGTGTTTGTGTCCAATGCATAATGAGCGGATAATTGTTCTTGAACAGCATTTGATAACTCATCCCCAAAAATATTAGCAACCTCAGAACTATCTCTAATATATCGGTCTTCGTAACTTAAGGCAATATCGCCTCTTTTTTTTTTACAATTCACCTGGTTAATAATTGCGATTTCTATGTCACATGGTACACAGAGTCGACAAAATTTAATTTTAGATAGGGATCTTATACTACGCATAAAATAACTTTGTGGTACGCACCGATGCCGATGTGATGGGTTTGGTCCTTTGGTTCGGTTGATTTCTTTTAATCACACACAATCGTGGGGTTTTGTGGTTTATTAGTAACAACGAAAGCGACACATAGCGTCGGATAATAATATCACAGTCTATGTTACTACATACTAGCTATGCTATTAATTAATCAATAATCAATGTTTTTATGCTATCCTACTCATCTGTCTTATATCTAACCTTACATAAACATGTTTGCGTGTTTGTATACTTTGTTTATAAATATTATTTAACCTTAACACTTTGTTGACCAATGTTTATGCTTACGTCTGAATAGTTTCTTGCAATGTAGTGCAAGGGCATATACTATTGTATTACACCAATGTTAAAACGATATTGATGTTAGGGATGTGATGAGAGGCACGGCCATAAGTCTGTTTCTATTTTAAAGCGGTGTGCTCTTTCTTGCTAAATTTTGACGATTACAGTATACATCTTTTTGCTTTTATTGTATATATTTTATTATATTTGGCATTCAGTGCATTTTTTCCTGCAATTGAATTTTTTTAAGCTGTTGTACAGTTAAAAAAATAAATACATATGAATATTTATCTTTGGAAGAATTGTATTATTCTATCCTACGGAATAGCAAAATCATTCACCATTATCTAACATCTTAATTTGAAAGATACTTAAAAAGAAAAAAAATAGAAGTGACATCCTACCTTTTCTTGGCGTGCACTTTGTATTTGGCACGCTGCACTGGATCTTATCGACGCGACGGCTCCGCGGAACGGTTGTACCTTCGGTATACCCTACCATGTCAAATATTAAATTACCGACTATCTGGTCGGCGAACGGAAAACCGCACAAGCAGAAAAATCACGGTTTGCTATAGAAGCCCACCTGGAATTAACTGAAATCAATCCTTTGGATCATAAATACTGTCTTAAAATTGCTAAAAGAGGCGTGTGATTGGTGTAATACGAGCGGTTTCAGTTCCAGTTACTCGTGCCGCTTCATTAGCTATAGAGGTCGCTGGTGAAGTATCAGTAACATCAGTAACGTCTGCGGAATACACCGTTTAGTGTTTCGTCGATACTTGCGCCAGATAATATGCATTATTTACGCTCCATTTCCCAGATTTTTTAACTAATAGAGGTGCAGTATGTAGTATACGATTTAATACTGGGTTGACAAATAAAGTTAGGGCAGAAAACGAAGATTCATTAAAAATAGCATAGATATTTTGAAAACAGTATGATGAAGACACATTAGAAATTCTCTTAGAATAACATACTAGAAATCAGGAGAAGATCTTACTCTTTTATGATTGGACTGCCATCTGTTAGTATTTAATTAAAATAGACGTAACAATTCTATATAAATCATTTGATTAAATTGATAGATCACAGAGTCTTTTATCACATCCACTACTCCATAGAATTACACCTATTATAATAAGTAATTATACTAGGAGCGTTCTCAAAAGCAAAACTCAGAATCGTTTCGAAATGCAAATGGTTACTGAATGATATGGTCGACCACAATAAAATTACTTTGTTTTTGGTGCCAGAATATTTAGAAATTCAAATAAATGAGCAAGCCGACTAGTAAATCAAAAACAGCAATAACTTCCAGATATACACCCAAAACTTGTTTCAGAAGTGCTGAAAAAGTGCAATACTAGAGCAGGATGAATGGATGAGTTACAAAAAAATAGACAGACAACACTGAGTTGTACAAGCAGATGCATGGAAAGAATAATAATTGAATTAATGAAGAATATTGATGGTGTACCAAATCCTAGTAGGTGTTGTCTATACGTAATAGTAGACAACACCGAAAAATCGGGATGAACACTGGAAATCCTCACTGCAGACTATGTTGTGGAACGATAGAGACTGCGTATCATATCCTCTTTGAATGCGAGGGATACCAATAGATAAATAATTTTCTGGAAGCCAAAAACTAATCCAGGAGGTTATATCGATCAACCAGCCAGAGATTTGCATGCATCGAATTTTTGTAACAGTTAGTATGAGGAATGGTTGAAAGAGGTGTGAGTTTGAATATAAACAGACAGAAGCTGTAGTATTTCAGGATTAAATTAGATTAGGGTTGAGGGGATCTACGGATTTGTCTCACCGCGACTTTTTCAGATCTATTGTGCCTCTCCTTCTCCTAATTTTACTCTCTTAATTAGGCCCATGGTGTTTGAGAGCGATTCCTTTACGTAGCTGTTAGCTGTAGGGTTTTCCACGCCAATTACCAGAACACTTGCCAAGTCGTCGCAGTGGCACTGGACGTGAACTGGTGTTTCTTCCTCCTCTTGGCAGAATTAAGTGGAATTAATCAAGTAGCGTCATATCAGGTCTATTTAGTCTACAGAGACCAGTCAGTAGACCTACTATCATTTTCACAGTATTTCTATCTTTCTTCAGCAGATCTTTAGTAAATTTAGGTCTCTGTTCCTTTAGAAACTCTTTTTTCTGTCTGCGTCCTGGTGATTTTTCGACCATTCCTTGGACTGATTATATATCTATTCATCGATGAATTTTTTGGTAATTTGGTAATGTCAAAGGTGCTGCTCGTCAAGGACCAGCTCCAACAAATGGCCTTGACTAGCCTTGCCTAGCTAAATCGTTCATCGCCTTGTTTCCCTTCACACCTAACTCTCCCCGTCTTTTTATTTCTCTGACACAATGATAAATTACAGCCATCTCAGACTGGGGTACTGTTATCTTCTTCTTTTCATATATTTCAGCTCCTGTGCCATAATCCGTTTTAGAGTCGTCTGTGTACCAGTTAGAGTACTGGTGTGCCTGTCTCTGAATCCTTCTTACCTGGTTTGTAACCTGATATTTTCTATTAAATTGAACCAGTATTTTATTAGTACGTCAAACGATTTTCGCAGAAAAGGAGAATGCTCCACAGGTTGGTGACCAATCAAAACAATTAAGCTTTAACGTCAAGTTGGTTTGGAGCAGTGCAGGCGCCATAAACAAAATAGACACCAAAACGACATTGGCTTAGGGTTCCAGCCACACAGGCGTGAACGCTTGGGAGGTGACAATTGAATTGACTAGTAGGCGGTTGTCAAAATCTTTGAAACTGTTCCACCATCCTTCGGCACAATCGCAAGTCATAAAATTATAAGCCCAGGTAGTGGAACAAAAATTACCTGGACAAAGACTGGAAAAATAATTCTTGGAGAAACAAAGGTTTCGATAGCTATATATAACGCAGTAGTGTGATTAAGAAGGTAAAATTGGACAGCGCCTTGTAAGATCAAGAGGATCACAATATATCTGCCAAGATTATGGCGAAATAGATCCTTATGGACACTTTAATCTTAATCTAATCTAATCTAGTTAAAAAAAATGCAATTGGATGCGAAGATGCATACAGAACTAATTAAAACTTATTTATAATTTTTAAAATTAATGTTATAATAACGGCAAAACAAGCTTGCCAATGTTATGTTTGTATTATTTAGTAACTTTGGCTACATGTTTATTTTGCCTTTCCTTCTTTGACCATTTTGGGGGTTGTTCTTTTAGCTGCGCTCTCCACCAAAATTTGGAGAGGGGTACGATTCAGTATCACTTTAATACCTGCTGTTGGGCGGTTCTCATAGCACCAAGTTATACATACGCATGCTGCTCTTTCCATCTTAATGAATTGATGAAGTTGCGATAGCCAGATTAGTTCTTTTACTCCTTAGCTGCTGATCCATAAGTGATGGTCGATCTCACTATCGTTCTGTATAACCAAAACAATATTTTTGGATTGTATCCCCAGTCATTTCCTGCAAAATTTTTGCACGCTTTCCTTTGCCTTGTTGGTCACTTTAACTTACCAAGATGATTCAGATGGTTTAACCCCTCTATTAGTTAAAGTTTTCCTGACAATCTCGTGTGGGGTGTTGTTAAAAGGGCCCTCTAAGCCTTAAAAGCTGCACACTACGTTTATATATTCTTGAGGGCATCCTTGACGATTTCGATTTGCCCATTTTGTTGAGGAGAACAATCGTAGAAGTAATTAGATTGTGCTCCGTGCTGATACGAATCATTTGTTTTTTGATAATACTCCTATCTAAATACTCTTCCATTTCAGCCACAAGCTTCTTGAAATTCCATTTCCTCAAGCTTTCTATACCATTCCAAATCCCTGTTCATGGGTATTGTGAGTACAGCTCTTTCGAATAAAGTTCGATTATTTCATTAACATGATTCATCTAAAAATGAAAAATGTAAAATGAATTAATTATCGTAATATTTGGGAATAAAACACTTTTAAAGAATAACTTTGTTGTTACCTGCGTGAAATAAAAGATTTCGTAGTGGCTAGTGACCTTAAAACTGTAAGTTCGTATTTATAGTTTAATATCGGTTAATTACATTCGTGAAGTTAGTAATTGAATGTATATCTTAAGGCAGAGAGCACCATTTGTCGATTTTGTAGAAATAGTTGGTATATTAGATAATTGAATAAATGGACTTCATTTCGATTATAAATTATTTATTACAATTGCTTACATCAGTAAATGAAACCTATTTATTGTTGATGAGTGATAGCCCTTGAAATAAAAAAATATATGAAATATGAAATAAAAAGTATTAAATTGGAGTTAATAAACTTCAAAGATATAGATGCTGAGTCAAGCTTTACGTTATAGAAGAAGAAACGAGTTTTCATAAGAAATTATTATCCATATGAAAGTATTTCATTTATTGTACCTTTATAATTATATACAATTGGTTTTCAGTTAAGCCGCGTCCAGACCGACGGCCGAATCCTAGCCAAGGCACATGTGCTCAGATTTGGAGAGGATTTGCTTTGGTCTGGACGGAGCGACCGAACGGAACCAAACGGCATCGAACGCTACCCTTGGCGTTGGAAAGCCTTCGCTCTCGTGTCGGTACGTCAAAGGATGTTCGATTCGGTCTAGACGGGATTTGTGTTTATTCAGTTGCGTACGGCGCGAACGAAAAATCAGATACACTAGTAGCGTAATATTTTTAGCAAAACTTAAGAATTATGTTTATAATTAAAAGAGCGATATCGGGAGAATCCCATATTGTGCAGGGTCTCACAATAAAAGCTGTAAATTAATCAAGAAAAAAAATATATGTTTAGAAAAAGATGGCCATTGAATTCGGCCGTGATGAAGGTGGAATAAAAAGGAAAGTAGAGACTCTCCTGATCTCTTGCCAACTCGAATAATTATGAAAAGGGTTCAGATGATTTATATCGTTCAAATTTATTATCAACTTAATTGAAAACTAGTATTTTAATAATAAAAAAAAAACAGGTAGCTTTGGTTGTTGTAAGCATTTTTTTCTCTTCATTTATTTGTTATATTTTAATCAGTTATATAATATACCTATTCACCTGGATGGATTCATCAAATATTTCAATTATGACAGCACAAACTTCGAGAACAATGTAAAATATAGGCCGTTTTGATATTTTGAATATAAGTGAGAAACGTGCGTTTGAGTTTTCTGTGTTCAAAATATGCAGTGTTCCTGCAAATCTTTCTTGAGTTGCTATGCTTTATAATTTGTATTATGTTTCAAAATCTTTGGTTTTACTAAACTAAGCAGAACATCAAATAGTTCTGGTGCCATTCTGCAGAAATTTGGAAAATGTCCACTGTATTCACTTCAAATTCTGCAATTAGGTGACTTTCTATCTTTAAAAAGGTGTTATTTAAACAACACTTGCTCTACATTTTTCTTAATAACGAATTAACGATTATTCTCGCAGTCGCAATTATTAAGTTATCTTCGCTGCTCGACCTGTTTAGCACCGAACCGCGTCCAACGCTGTCGAACCCGCATTTGAATCTCGGTGTGGACGGCAAGACCAAATCCTCTCAAATCCTTTGCAACGGCACACGCCCCGCCCCCATTTGCCGTTGGCGTTGGCGTTGGAATTCGGCCGTCGGTCTGGACGCGGCTTTAGAATGCAAGCGCTAATATTTAGCTAAACTGTTAATCTTTCCTTTTTTCTCTCTCTAAGTACAAACAATTTATCATATTAATATTTATTTTTCGATGTAGCGTTGGGAATAACTTTGGGAATTCCTATTTTGATTGAATGATTGATTAGCCTTGTAATCTTTTTCACTTGTTCATCGCTTATTACTTCTTCAATCTTCCAGGTTTCGTTAAAATTTCATTAGTCATTGGTTTTTATTATGTAATCGTTAATATACCGTCAGGCTTATTGTTCGGGTTTAAATATCATTGCAAGGTTTCGAAAGTTTCAAAAATCAAACTCCTTATAGGCGCTTAATTGATACCTATATAGATACATCATATGTCTGGGAATTGATTGATGGAAAAGTGATAAGATCTATCCAATGCCATGGAAGTATACATGTTGATTGCTGTACGTAATAACTGGTGCTCCAAGGTGAGAAACTGGAAAACCATTTCTTAGTTGTTTTTTTTTCAATGAGTATAATGTATAAATAATTTGAATAGACAGCGATTATGCTAATATTGCTGGTTATTATTACCACAATAGTCGGTGTAAATTATAGAGAAGCAATTCACTGCTTATGCGAATTAATAATATGTGAATTAGATTGTGGTCTGATTATATATTTTCAACTATTAGTTTTAAATCAAGAATACAGATTTTTTTTTAAAATAACTAAAAAGAATAATATTCCAGACAGTTAACAGCAGATTTAAGGTAACATTATGGTTCACGAAAAATATTTATTGTTATTTATTGTGTCACAAAACAATAGTGATTACATTGACAATTGCTATAAGGAGAAAATATTACGATAACATATTTTCAAAAGAAATACAAAAAAGGTATCGGATAAAGTCGTATAATTTCCACTTATATTAAAAGCGTATTTGACAGCAACTGACGCGGGACCGTGAGTTTAATACACTTTTCTAGCCCGCCCGGGATAACAAAAATTTTATTGACAAGAAAAACAGCACAAAGAGCTTTATTGACACAAGTCCCTTTCAATGGAAAAGCGCCACCCCTGCCTGGCTACATTATCAATAAATAAAGTTTACAATGGCAGCGACAACAAGGGTAGTTAATGTTGGGGCAATTACTTAGCACTTAATATATTGTCAAAATATTTACTTTAAAAATAAACCTTCCGACGGGGTTGACGTTTAAAGGATGTAGTCCGGTATTAAGTTTATACATGGACACACAAAAGCTTACGGGATCGCTCGTTTATTGCTATTGGTATAAGTATAATAGAATTTATGAGAAAACATTGGCAAACTTGTTAAGAAATTTATTTAGAAATTAGTGATTATGTTAGATAACATTATAATTTATAGGATGAATATAAATTTTAACTCATGTTAAAACATTTTTTAAAAACATTTAATACGTTTCATGAATGAGGTACCCAATATTTTATTCAGTTTAGATTTAGATTAGGAAGATTACTTATGCTAGTTTTAATATTATACACTGAGAAAAAAAATTAATAATCATAAATAAAGATACAATTATCGTAAGTAAAAAGTTTAGCTGAATAGGGGACAAAAGCACAAATTACTTAGCACTAGTAAAAAAGAGATCCTAAACGCAGATACTAACAAGAAGCAATCTAAGTTACTTACGGTCTGTTTCATACCGGTAACTTATGAAGTACTTAATCCAAAGAATATATGTAGTTGCAGTAAGCAAAGATTTGCCTTGTCAAGTAGTAGGTGTATTGCTGTGAGTGAACTATTCTATAACAACTATCACACCTTCATACTTAATAAAAGCTATTTAGATTACTTGTGATAAGGAAAGAGTATCATTAATGCACGTTCACTAAAGAGGTACCTAATATATAGAAGGTGCCGGTTTGCTATAAATATAAAATATAATTGCCTTAAATTTAACAACTATAGGTAGTGTAGGAAACGAGGAAGTTTAGTGAATATTTATTAAGTAGCCTACTGTGTACTCTGTGTGAATAACTGATAAAGTACAAAAAACAAGCTTCACAAATCTTCGATTATTTACGCAACCGCAACTAAACTGCGTACCGAGTAATGTGTAATTCAAAATTGTTTGCAAATATTTTTTTGCGCCTCCGTCCAGAAACACTCATTTTGCAGTACTTAAAAGCGGCAGGAAACCTATTGTTTTCCTGCATAGGCAGGCAAAAATGTCACTAAAGGTTGGCCACACTAGATTCACATGACAGATGTGTAATAAATTGTCATTAAGCTACTGTTCAACCATGCTAAGATGAACTGGTGTCTTCATTGCACCTATTATTGATAAATAGATATTAAACTAGAAGGGAAATTACAGAAAAAATTTATTCTCGGATACGCCAAAATACTAAGATATGTGACATGTGCCAACTTGTACCTTGCTTGTACGGTCAAATCCCTAGTGTCAAAATTTCTTTTCTATTTTCAATTCCAAATTAAGATTTGTCGGCCAAAAAAACATTGTGTATCACACGGCCAGAAACTCTTTTGCGAGTATTCGTACTTGTGGGCCTCGGCTACCGCGTCGTCCCACAAACCGTACTGATACTCGCAAAACTGTAGTTTCTGGCCTAGTGATACAAATAACTATTAATTGCTATTCAGTGTGCCGTATCTTCGATTGTATTAATTGACCGCTCTACCAAGTTTCACAATAATGGAAAAAAGGTATCGTCTAAAGGAAGAGTCATAAGAATGCCAAGCAGATTTCAAGATTACATGCTTTATTAAATAACCAATAAAAGGGGGGCGTGTAACATGAGCAGTCTTTATATTGTTTTGTTTTTATATTGAATTGTCATGGTGATTGTCATTAAAATAGAAATACATCATACAACAACATGTTATATTATTGTTTGACACCTCTTTTTTATATTTAACGAATTTGACGTTTTTTTTTTGCCTGAGGATGATCATAAGATGGAAACATGTAGCAAAATGAAAATTTAAATAAACCAAGATTGGAATACGCGAACCTGTTATTATTCTAATTTAACTCGTATCGAATTCTGGTCATGAGAGCGATATCGCCTGAATCTCGGTTATGACCGTTAGAGAAACTGAAATTAATGTACGAATTACGATCATGACCAGAAAATTCAAATATTTATTAATTACGGCTACAGTTAACACCGCAGTCGATATTAATTCATATTCGGTTTCCCTCAAGACGGTAACTGAAATAAGAATTCCGGTTTATGCCACACACGTGATGAATTACCAATTACCAAAGTTTATTTGACTTTTAAAGAAGATACCCACGATACAAGGGTGTCGTATAAACATGAGCATCACAATTTCGGTTTCAACTTCTTGGATTAAAGTAAGTAGTTGCTAAACTAAACTACTCTTGAAACAACAATTTCCTCTCAAATACCCCTGCTCGCTTGTTTTCAAAAACATTACTCTTAACTAACTTCTGTGCAACATTATCTTCTACACGTAGTAACCATCACATGCTTTTAGCAACTGCAACTTATAATATAACGTTACATCAAAACGATCTAAGCTGATATACGCTTCCACGAAACGCCATCAAAGTTAATATATACATTAATAACGCCAAGAAGGCACCCTTAACACCTACCGGCGAGAGATTGGCGCGCACACCTCCTTAACAGTTTCGCACCGGTGTGAAATGGATTTGGCCCGACTGCGCCTTATCGAAATTACTTTCTTGACATTTATGTCTGACGGCGCTTTGTAAATTAATTTTCCTTCGAAATACGGCACTCCGATCGCGAGAAAGTATCCGAGTGAAGACGGCGCGGCGTCGGGCATTAAAGCCATTTATTCGAAGTCGGGGACCATATTCTGGGCCTTTGATATCAAGTCCAGATGTTGCTTTCTTTGCCCGGAGCTCGGGAGATTGAGACGAGGGCCGATATTCGAACGTGATACTGTCGGTAATATAACGGGATCCTTAGGCGTTGTGCGAAGTAGCGCGGGCGCGACACGAAGGGAAGGAGACGATCAAAGGAGGCGAGAATTGAAATCTGCAGGGGATTCGAGGACTTTCGGATTCGCAGCTCGCGTATTTGTGTTGTAAAATCGTATATAGAAGAAAAAAAAAGGAATCGGAGTGACTATGTGGATATCATCTGGTGATATATTCAGCACTAGAGCTTTTAATGGCAACTTATTTGAGTGATGTAGGAGAAATGCTTTTATTTGAGTAGTCTTTTAGGTTAAGATGTAATATAGAATGGTGTACGCGGAGAAAATATATTATAAAGCTCGTGTTGCTTAAAAAATGTCGTCATGGAACATCATGTACGTATAACAAACAAGTTTATTTTTTTTGTGGAAGTGTCCGAAATATGGTAGCCTTTTGGCTTTTTGTATTTAGTCCCTCATTTCTTCTATGAATTAAATTAAACAAGCCATTCCAAAATACTCCATTAAAATGTGCAGGTTTCTGGTTGATCGAAGTAATTTTCTAGGTTCATTTTTGGCTTGGCTGTCCTGTTGCGCCCAGAGCATTGCATTTACACAAAATGTGGTATGCGTTCTCTCATCATTCATCTTGTTACGCAGTCTGCAGTTGGTACCTTCAGTGTTGCTCCCAATTTTTTGTAGGCGTCCTTTCAGTGTAGTCTCATGTTAGGAGACTTGTTACGATGCCAAGACGATTTCTACGGAACTGCAGTAGTTCTTGAGCCTTCTTTTTGGATGATCCTTTAATAAAGGTCTTACTATGAACTTGCCTGGTTGTATTATTTCATACATTCATTCTTTGTATTTCTCTTTAATCCAACTCCTTACTTGCTCTCCTGCTGTGTTTTTACACACTCTTAGAACAGGTTCTGGGTCTATATATGAAGCGAATGATTCCTTCCTCACTAACTCATCATCTTTCTCGTTTTCTTCAATTGCTGAATGCCCGGGCACCCACAGCAAAGTGACTTTATTACGGTCTGTCAAGCTATGCAGTTCTCGAATACATTCTCAAACCACTCTTGATAGTATCTTGGGGTTCACTAGAGCCATCAGTATCGCCTGGCTGTCTGTCGCAATATAGTTTCGCTTATTTTCGTAAGTCCTCTGATTGATTTCAGTTACACAATGCAATATTGCGTATGCTTCTGCTTAGAAGCTCGTGGCATATTTTAGTGGAAGAATGACCATTGTATTTTTTACCCCGCTATAGATTCCAGCCCCAATCCCGTTTTCGTTTTTGATCCATCTGTAAATCAGATCAATTGTCCGAACCTGTCTATGTAGTTTGGATTGATTCCAGTTTATTCGATTCGTGATTTCCACCTTGAAATTTCTGTTAAAACCAGTTTACTAGTCAGACACATAAACGAAGTGAGTAGAAAATATCGTTAGTATCACAAATTCAATATTCAATTCTTAATATTATTAAATTGTGTAACGCTAGCCTAGTAATAAAAATTTGTTGAAAATGATTATAGTATAAAGTAATTTCTGTTGCGACTTTGAAATTCTGCTATCTTTAATCTCGGATAATGTAATGCATATAGTTGTTGCAGACTACTGCATCCAAATAACAGCAAATACATATATTAAATATGTGTATTACAGAAATTGTCGTAAAGATAACGCTTCCCTTATTTCACTCAAACAATAATGTACACTCAGCATAAACAGCCGGGACATGGTTATTATTAAATATCAATTTGATAGATTTCTTTTAGGCGCTGTGATTATTAAAACGGCGACATCACCATCATTGCGCAGCCAGCAGATCCCTTCCGATCAACCAACAATGCGCGGGCAATTGGTGACGTTGCAAAAGCGGTGCTGTTGATTTAATAAATTCATTATTTAGGATAATAAAATAATGACTTTATACATAATTACATGGATTGTTATTTCTATATCCCGCTCATTTAAAACTGTTTAATACTAATCTATTAAAATCTAGCAGTACATGCAATACGTATAATGTTGTTAATTTTATTTCACTTTATTTTAACATGGTATTTTTTCGTGTTGTATTTGTGTCTTAAGTTGACGCAATTAAATTTAAAAATAAAAAAGAAACACAGTGAAAAAACGGTATATGTTTACTTTTTACTCACATATTTGGAGCGTTTTCTGACTAGTGGAACATCTCCTTTGAATACTCCATAGATGAATATTCTGACGTCTTGAGTAAAGTAGTAAAGAGTAAATGCTTGGTTTTATGCGAACTCACCAAACTTTAGTAAAAACCCTAACAAAAAATAATTGATAACTAAAAGCTCTTGATTACTTAAACTCGCGAACGATTCAAAACAATTTACCATATTTATTATAGAAAGATAATGATTGGGATATCTTTTAACATTTACTCAATATACAAGCAATTTTACATCCATTAAAAATTAAAATAATAGGCTTGTCATAGATATACAAACATGATTTTAACAAATTAATGTATTTCTGCCAATAACTGTAACGATAAAGAGGAATTTTTCCTAAGAAAAATTTTCTCCTTACGCAGGGTTTGAACCTACACACTCTCGTTTACCGGACGAGAGCTCTACCAATTATGCCAGAGAGAAGCGTGTAGATTCGAGCTATAAATCTTGAAAGGCCGGCAGGACGGCGAATATGCAAAGTTTGCAAGCTTTTTACAGTAAGAAAACTAAACACAATTTTGTTTTTAATAATACTAATAATAATAATAATAATAATACAAGAATAAAGGTGGAAATTAAACATAATGATAAAAAATATACTTTTAAATATACTAACATTTTTAAATAAAAATTTAAATGAAACGAATATTGAAAGCGTCATTTATTATAATATTTTAATAATTTCGCTAATTTCAAAAATTTTCTTCCATAATCAAAAATTTATTGCCTTCTTATAGGTAATAGTAACAAGCATTGGTTCTATACTTTATTTACTGCTTCGCGTTTAACTCTTGACGTTAAAATACATTTAGAGAATGTCGAGTAATCTAGATTGTAGCCATATTTAATTATATACCGTCGTGGTTATTGTAAGAGATCGTATGGCCAAAAAAGTAGTTTTAGAGTAAGTGAACAAGGAGAACCAGCCAAATGTTAATCTCAGATTTAGTCTCGGTTATGTCAATTAATAGTGGGAATTCCTTGGAATACTTTTGTAAAATATTAGGCACAAATGGCCAGGCGTTAATTTTTTAAAGCTTAATGTCCCTAGTAACATAATGGTAAAGCGCCTGGCGTGTTGGGTGTTTACTCTTGGTAATATTGTTTAATTAGGTGTAAAAGTAAATACCAGTAATTAGTTTTGATTTGATTTATTTTGGCTGAGTGCATTAGATAATAATTGCATTACCCTTAAAGTTAACAATAAGGGATTATACAAATAATTCTTTTAAACTAAGTATGGATAATTTATAACACATAATGTAATACTTAATTGGATTGATAATAGTAGGATTATAAATTAATTTAAATACTGATTATATATAATATAAAATCAGTTAAAATAAATTAAATTTATAAATTATTTGAAAATATGTGTGAGTGTAGTAATTCACAACATGATTTAATTTATTGAAGAAAAGAGCATGTTTCGTCTGAAGAAAGTTTGTTACGCACTTGACACTACTAGTAAAATGCTATTTAAGCAAATCTCGTCACAATTAACTTTGGTCTGAAACAGTCTTTCATAAAACTAATTGCTTTAAAGCTACAAATATATTTCAAGTTTGTTGTAAAAACATATTTTTTTTATGTCGCTTAGTTAGCCGAAAGGATTACTGAATTTATAATCTTTGTTTTTGATGTTTCTTTTTGTTTATCATTTAAATCATTAAGTCTATAATTTTTTATTAAATATGTTTTGACAATTTATGTTGTTTGTGTCATTTACATAGTTTAAAACTAGCACATATTGACATTTACACTTCAACATTTTATGAATTTCTTAAAGTTTTCTCTAACAATGATTATATGGAATTCTATTGTTGCTCTAGGATTTTCTCTTCTCGATATAAACTCTGCGACACGTAATCAGGGGACTTAGAGAGACTTTAGTCGAGAACACCCCGGACCTTGTTAGCGAAAGCACTCTGATCCCTCCGGCCGGCAGAGGCCGCTTCGTGTGTTCCCGGCCTTGTATCAGATCCGGATCGGACGAATTTGTCCGACCGCTTCGCACCGCGATTGCGGAGGAGTAGTGTTTCTAATCCGATTTTGAGGGACAGCTAAAATTTAATGTCTGCCTCGATCTCCGTATCCGTAATCCCGGGTAAAAATAACAAGGGCTCCGGTTCTGTTGTTCCCTCCGGCTTTCTATCTTCTCGGCTATCCGTCGAAAGTCCCGTATTATTGAAGCCCAATTTGGAAATGCCACGGAAAGATCGGATAGGTCAAATAGAGTCATACGCTGGTTGATTTTCTATGAGTAGTTGGCAAAATTTTGTTTGCATATATTTTGGTGTCCCTTTTTTTCTTATTAAATTATAAATGACATTGTTTTTTAAATATATTTTAAATAAATTAGATATTGCTATTTTGCTTGTTCCTAATAGGTCGAATGAATTAAAATCTTTAAATTTAATGGCCATTAAAACAGATTACTGAAACTCGATAAAATAAGTAGAACATACGTCGTTCCGTGCTGACTTAACACCCTGTATATAAATAGCTATGCCAGCCCAAAAGGGCTATATAAAAGGTACAAGTCCGCTATTAAACCTTTTTTTCTAGCTTTCACCGCTTAAAAGTTATTTTGGATAAAATTGAGCTTCAGAACTTCAAAGTGAAATTATAGTTGGAGTTCCGTCGTAACATAGAGTGTCCTCTAGGAGAGGGCTCTACAAACTGACAAAGTTTCATTAGAATCTGCGATTCGTTCACAACCTTCTCTTGTTAAATATACTATGAGATTCAAAATGATTGTCAATTCCGCTCCTATAGATAGTAGCAGGGTGTAAGTATATGCCGCGTGTTTGTAATGAAGATTTGAACTGAGTCAGTGTTGGAACACAAGAAAGCAAACGGATCTGTCATAAATAAGGAAAACGTAACCTATATTTGAACTCGCATTATATAAACGACTATGGCTTGGTGTTTCTGCTTGTAAAAATGAAATGTAATTAATTTAACTTTACTAAATTATGATTTTATAATTCAGTACTGACTGGTGTTTAACTAAATTTATTTATTACTTTAAATTATAACATACAATTAGTATAATTATTAAGTGAGAAAACTGCATCTCTCAGTTCTTCTATGGTATGCATTAGTGATGTCGCGAATATTCGCATTCGCATTCGCATTCGCGAATATTCGCATGTTTTTGAATATTCGCATTCGCATTCGCATTCGCAAAAAAAATGCGAATATTGCGAATATCGAATTATCTATGTTAACAGGTAACTTTTACCTGTTAAAATGGATAATTTGGAAAAAAAACTAATATTCAAATTCATTGAAATCCTAAAACAACCTTTTGAGCACAAATTTGCAGTTTACATTATAATAACCATCAATAACCTCAAAACTAAACTTGAATTGACAAGAATAAGACGTAAAAAGTCGAAACGATTCGGTTGTACTTGGCTAGTTTCGCTGCGGTGATGGAGAAATTTAATTCTCTGCGTGTGCTTAATGCAAGTGTTCGTATAGTTGTAAACTGAAAACTAATAGATGACGCTAGTAAAGTTAAAAAGTTAATATTCGCATTCGCATTCGCGAATGTCTAGGGCACATATTCGCATTCGCATTCGCGAATGTATAAAATCACGTATTCGTTACATCACTAGTATGCATGCGGTTTCTATAGATCTTTTTTTAGATAGCCAAACATGAAGTAATCTAATGGGGTTAGATCAGGCGATCTTGGTGGCCATCTTTTTGCTCTAACGACCCTGTCAGCAAAAAACTGTTGAAGATATTGGCAGGTTTGTCGAGTAGTATGTGCTGGAGCATTATCGTGCTGAAAATAACCTGCTTCAAGCTCATTTTCTTGTAACTCTACAATAAACAATTCCAACATCTGTTGGTGACGTTGGCCTGTTACAGTTTCCTCGAAGAAAATTGGCCCTATTATTCGTTGCCTGGACATAGCTAACAAAATTCCAACTTTTATGGGATGCAATTGCGTTTCTCGAAATTCGTGTGGATTTTCTGCAGACCAGATACAATAGTTTTGTAAATTGATATAGTCTGTTAGATAAAACGCTTCATCCGAGAAAAACGATTTGTGTAGTAAGTCATCGTCCCTTAAATTGTTATTAAACCAATGACAATATTCCAATCGCCTATCGTGATCTAATGGTAATAATTCCTGTACCGTAGAAACTTTATAGGGATGAAAATGTAACTTTCTTTTAACAGCTTATTGCGCTGAAGTGTATGATAAGCCTATAAAATTATAAAATGTAATAAACTATTTCACTTAATGTTAATATTGATTTTTTACCTGTTTGTTGAGCTATTACCACAGATAAATTCCCTTATTTTCTTACAGTATTCAGAAATACTATTGTTGGTGATATTAGATGTAAATATAAACGATTTGAAAAAAATTATAAGATAAATAATCGAAAGATACTACAACACGCACGCCAATGTCGCTAAATGTCAAGAAAATTCATTTACTGTATGAAATTTGTATGTAGCTAACGTCGCTCATTAAATTGGTAATAAGTATAGATATTTTTTCCGGAAAACAGTTTTTTTCTTACGACAATCATTTTGAATCTCATAGTACTTGCTCACGGCTATTCACGTTATTTTTATTCATTAATTTATTGAGTTATCTTGTTTTATTTACTGCAATTTATTTTATATTTTATAATCAATTGAGAAAGAAATTTATTGCCGATAAAAATCTGTATTTGATTCAATTAAATTTTATTGAAAATGAAATAAACGTTACTCAGTATATTTGTATCTATAGGTAGCAACCCAACTGTATTAACTACAGGAATTTAATATTTTTCAATGTCTCTAATTAACACTACAAATTCATTGCTCGTACATATTTAAAACTGAAAACTTATTAGTTATATCGTTTTACGAATCTACATATAGTAGTCTTGAAGGAAGCGCTACATTGCTCACCTTTAACTTGTTGATTGAGGTGTCATGTAAAACATTAGAAAATGTTTGTTAGTGATTAACGTAGTAAGATGCTTTTTTATTACATTTTATATTACTACGCTAGATTCTTGTTTGGATTATTTATTGGACAGTTTTGGAGAATGATTGGATCTTAAGTAGAATGGTTCACTTGTCTATTGGTGGGTCCATAATTATACAAAATAAGAACAGAAATAGTAAATTTAAGTAATAACACAAATAGAATGAAAAACACGAAATTTTCCTGCCATAAGTTTTGCAAAATTAGTCATTACAATTTTCTTAATAATACTGACCAACAACATCCACAAAGCAAAACTTCTGATTACGATAAGATCGACTAAAAGCCGAACGACGCGTCGGAGTGTTAAACATAATGTACCTAACCTCAAATCGCCGTACCGTAAGCTCGTTTAACGAGGCGGAACGACGAAGTGACATAACCGGCGTGTTTCCAGCTCTTATTTCTGTCACCTCCACGACCGTATTGTTTCTGTTGCCATTGTGATCGAATATGCCCCAGTCGGAATGACAGGAGAGGAATGGATGACTTTCGTTTTGTTTGTTTGGCGGTTTGTTTGCTCGGACAATACTTTGGTCAACGTAATTACTGTCTACAGAAGATGTCTTCCCTTTTTATTTTTATGTTATGTACTTTATGTGAAATAATGTGATTGTAACTATTTTCTTCTAGAAATTAATAATAATAATACCTCTTTATTTCAAACTATGAATCATATAAACAATGAACCATACAAAATAACGTCAATAAAGAGAGTATCCATAGAGAAATAAGAATGACATAAAACTTTAAAATTATGAAAAATAATCATTGATTGAATAATAGGATAACTATATTAAATGCGATAGTATTACTAGTAATGTTAGCTAAAAAGGTGAATGTATTCCAAGTAGGAGATGGAATTTCTGTGTGTCTACAGCAGGGAGCAGTAAATATCCGGTGGAGATGCTCACCAAAATTTATTTTCATATTATTAAGTATACATATTTATACATATCTTTATATTAATTTTCTTGATTGGTTAAATGGCTTATTTTATCGTCATAATGATTAATGATTTTAATTGCCGTGCACAAAGTTGAATATAAAACCATTTTGAAGAATGAACCTTGATTTTGTAAGATAGTTTTGTGTAACCTAATTGCTACTGGTAGAAAAATATAAATATAAAATATAACTACTCATTAAGAGGGGGGGATTATTGATGTGCATAATCTGCAATTATGAATTTTTGACTTATGTATAAGCTTTTAGCCATCTAGTGAAGAGGGATCGTACTTTCAAATACCATTTAAAGCAGAAGGGTAGATAGATATCTGTAAATAAAGGACATATTATGTAATAAAAGTATTTATTATTTAATAAAATATTAGTGGCGCAATTATTTACAATTAACCACAATAATATATTCACTTATTCATGCCTTCTAGTTTATTGAACTTTTGGAAATCTTTTATCGATTTTGAGATTTTTGGAGAGATACAGTAAAACCTCTCTACAACGGCCAGTTACGCGGCCGCTTGTCCGCTGCAGACGAGTGTACCGTTTCGGAGAGGTGAACTAAAATGTTAGTGACAATTTTATGTTTACTACAAAGCATTTAAAAAAAAAAACACGAAAGAAACTAAACAAAAAGTATAAATTAGATACGATCGCGATTAAAGGATCAGAGATACTACATCCAGCCATTGCTATCTCCAGACCTTATGAGAAAGATAATAGCAATAGATACGGGCAAGTTCACTTCGAGTGGTATTTTCGCCTCTTGTATATATTTATGCAAGTATGTGTTTGTCATTTTTTAAAAAGTAAACAGCAAATTCGAAATAATCAAAAGTTAAAGATGTAAAAAGAGTGAACTATAGAAACAGCAACATATAAAATAAATCTAAAACAGATTATCTTGTTTTTGTACTGATCCCTATATGCAAACAAAAATGGTATTAATTCATTCGAGCAAACATGTCACAAGAAAAAAAAAATATAGGTGCCTCTTCTTTTACTAACGTGAGGAAATGCTTCTTCCTTTTCTGGATTATGAGACCGGAAATACGTGAAATTATAATAAAAAAAAGTATTTTTTTTTGCATAAAAAAAAACATCAAATAGAATTTTCTTAGCTTTCATTGTTTCGCAAATGCCTGATTGGCAGAGTTAAATTTATGTCTTGGTGTTGAAATTTACGCAGTCCGCATACACTTCCAAACTTCCTTGCAGTGGCATACATTTTCTGTACTTCCGGTCCGAAGTATTTCAAAATTGTCTATCAGGACGGATGATAGGATAGGTTCCACTGTATACCGCATGCGCTATCTCAAATACGAACAGTTATTTACATCGTCATATGTATCCAGCACATGTTGTTGTTCGTAGTAGATGTGGCTTCTGTTGTGTATTATGTATAATATGATTCATATTTTTTTTTACAGTTGTAATTTTACGTTTCACTTTACCGTAGCATAACTTACTTGCAAAATTAATTTTAATAGCGCTTTATAAACTAAAAAAAAATATATATATTTATGTAGTAAGAAACTTGTACATTTCTGCGCTTCCAAGATAGACTGCTGATCACTCACCGCTGAATACAATCAAGATCTACGTGGACGAATCGGAGAATGTAAAATATTATAGCTGAATGAATGATTTGCATAGATGCCGCAAAGATGCTAGACGCCTTAAATCTAACGGTATCCAATTAGATATAATTTATTTACGATATGCATATGGATGTCATTATTGCAATTCGTTACTCGACTAAACAAATTGATACCCTAATTAATTGCCTGTATCAGTGTTATGAGGCAGCGGTTGCTCTATTGCTAGGCATCTGTAAAAGTATCGCATTTGCAAGCTGTTCCTAGTTGCAATATTAACATTTCTGCGGCATAGTTGCTTTGCGTTGGTGTAGCGAATTTGCACGCCTTTAAAAAAGGAGATATATTAATTTACGGTATATGAAGAAAATCTGCGGAGAATTTATGAATCTGATAGTGTTTATATTAATTAATCTTATTTAAATTAAACCGCGGCGAATGTTGCGTACTAAAAACGATTTAATATTTGCTTAGATATGCAGATGTACAGAGTATGCAGGAAATTGGTACTCTTTCCAATGAATATTGGGTGCCCGAAGGCTGGGAATTCACTTCCATGCTAATGGTTTATTATTCTAATTTTGATTGATATCGTTCCTACATATAGTGCAATGGTTTGCTTAATGTTAGTATACCTAGATTCCTAGTTTCTATGAAAAGTTTTTTCAAAGGTAATTAATTTTATCATGTTTTTAATATTTAATATTTTAAATGATTACAAACATTTATCATCACACTTGTTAAAAATTTCTTGATTTGACAAAGCATGTAGGGCAAAGTACATAGTTTCAAGTTAATTTATTTATACTTTAATTTATGAATGAAATAGCAAAAACAAGCAATTGTAAATAGATATTTTAACAATTGTAATTGCTTAGTTATTTTTTAACTAAATACTTTAGGTATTACATCTAATTTTAATTTTGTTCTAACCACACTGTTTTGCTCTGCGCTTGTTGAATGCTGAAAATTTGTTTTTGGGACTGATCTTTCAAATAAAAATGTTGGCAATACTGAGCTTAAAATGATTATCAACTTATTTGTTTTAAATAAGTAGGTTTTGTTAAAATGTGTCCACAAGAAGAAAAATGCAGGAAATGTTATTACAATTTTAGATATTTTTACTCACAAATTGTGACAAAATTTATTATCAAATTGTAGCACTGTGGCTATGCTCCGATAAGCCATTGAAAAGTGCCCCAAAAACTATCAGGCTGAAATTAAAGCAAATGAGTACTACTGACACACATGCAGTAAATACCAAAAATTAGCTCAATCCATGCCACCGCATTCGAGATATTAGCACAAGGGTGGAAAAATTCAATATTTTTTTTGCTCAGGAATTATTTAAGCTATCATGTTCAAAAAAAATTATGCAAGTAACCATTGATTATGGTCATTCTATAAAAAATCAAGAACTAATTTCATTCACTCAGTTCAAAGTTATGTAGTAAACCCAAATGCAGGCATTACTATACAACAAAAAGTCAAGTCGGAACCTTAAATTCTAAAAACCACCCCGAAAGGGAACTTATATAGTAATAATATATTATTCATTAGTATTTATTCTTACAGAATTATTTTTTTTTTAGCTCAGTGTTTTCATAACTACTAGGGCGTAAGTGTACAACATATAAATAATCCTGAAACCGCTCGATGATTTAAAAAATGATAAATAAAGATAAAAAAAGGTCTTTATTTGTTTTTATTTGCATGTTCTATCGCACAGAAAGGATAAATATGTAATGAACCCAAAAACATACATTACGATGTAACAAAAAAACAGAGTGATACATTAAACTCAACTCAAAAAAAGATCGTTCTTCAAAAAGGAAAAATAATTATAATTTTCAACGTGTGTACGGAAATAAATGTTATTTTGTTGTTATAATTTTCTTTTTTATATTTCGATACTTTTATAACTGCTAGGGCTGAAACATTCATACAGATAATCCTGAATTTGATGGATGAATAATTATTTTAACTCTAAAATGAAAAATAACAAATTGCTCCTACTAAGATCATTCAAAGAGATTTTATTTTTTATTTACATGTTCTACCACACAGAAAAAACTGGAAAAAATATATAATAAACTTAAATGTATACAGTCTAATATATCAAAAAGCCATACCAATGGAACCTTAAACCAAACTCAAAAAAACCTCAACTCAAAAAAAAGGAAAATAATGATGTTGTAGGTTTGAAACCTGCGTGAGGAGAAAAATTTTCTTGGGAAAAATTACTCCTAATTATTACAGTTAAAAGCAGAAATACATTAATTTGTTATATTCTCACTGTAAAAACTTGCAATCTTTGCATTTGTATAATCGTTTTGCGCATGTATGGTTTAGGCGGTCACTTTAAACAATTTAAAATACTTTATTTACTCAATAGTTTTGCTGCTATAGCTAGTCGTGGTACAAAATAAACCACAACCTAAAAATATATAATATGTAGTGTTAGTGTGCACGAACTATATGAACTATCAACTAAACTGAATAAATTCGTTCGTTTTATAGTATTAAAGTAATTTGCAACCGCATAACATTTTTCTGCACGATTTTCAACGAGATTAAATATATTAATTTGCTATTACTGAGATAATCTTTTATTATATGATCTGCTTGTCACATTGTTTATTTGACAGCTCAGGTTACATTTAAAATAACATTAGTATGAAACAGAGAAATAAACTTAAAATAAATTTAAATTCAAAAAAAAAAAAAATAACAAGAGAAAAATGATATTTTAAATTTTTCTGTTTTCTATTGTGGCATATGTCAAATTTTTACATAGTAATAATCAAGTTTAACTTAATTAAAGATACGAAGTTTAAAATGATTAAATTTGGTTTTATTTGTAAGTTTAAGTTATATTTTAAGCATCTTAAGTATAAAACACTAAATTAAACTGAAATTAAATTTAGATCTAAAAAAAATAATAAGAAAAAAGAGGATATTTTGAAGTTTGCTGTTGGTAGTACATAATTTTGACGTTCCTATTATGGCATATGTCAAATTTCAACGTAATAACTATGAAGTTTAGTTTAATTAAAAATAAAAATAATAAAATTTTAAAATGGTTGGATTTGGTGTTAATTGACAGTTTAGCTTATACCTAAAGCATGCTTAGTATGAAACATAAATATAATAAACTCAAAATAAATTTAAATCCAAAAAAAATATAACGAGAAGAAATGATATTTTAAATTTTACCGTTGGTCATATATAATTTTGACATTTCTCTCAGGTTAAATTTCAACGTATAATAACATTGGAGTTTGGTTTAATTAAAAATACGAATTTTAAAGTGGTTGGATTTGGCTTTAATTGTATTGTATTGTCATTAGACATGTGTTGTTTGACATTTACATTAAGTATACTAATAATTATCATATTATATCAATTAAATAAAAAATGCAATAACATACATAAACGATACACTTAAACAAATAATTTCAGAAATATCGTTCACAACGAGGGAACGACTCAAAATATATAATTAATAAATTCGTCAAATGAGTAAAATGCTTGCCCCAGCAATACAGTCCTCAATACTGTCGCAGTAATACTAGTAAAAACGTTTATTAACAGTATGAAACAATTATAGAATGTGTGCAAGGTATTCCTACAATAGACCATCAATTTTTGCTACTTCCAGATGTATTAATTTAAACAAATTGTTACTATTTCAAAAATATTGATCCTACTTTTCCTACAACTACTATTACTTGATAGACGTGTAGGTCAGAATAGTTTGTAGTACGTATTCCTACAAAATCGTTTAGTATTGCGACGTAATAAATATTTTTATATTTAACACGTGAAAAGAGTTCGAGAAATAGTTATTGGTTTTATTTTTAAGTTTACCTGCAAACAATGTTTCCTGTTTGCCCGATTTCTTTAGAAAACAAAAGAAATCTTTTATATCACTTTCCCAATTACATCATTATTGTTCCTTGTGAGTATTTGTCCCTCGGCTGTCCACATAGATAGAAAACCTAATTTTCCCTCGGACATGGAATCCACTAACATCCGCATAGGTGTGAGGAAAAAACAAAAGTTCCAGCTGCGTGTAGGCGACCAGTGGTGTGTTTATGACAAATGAACGGTGACCTTAGAGCGACGGGTGGGCCGAGGAGCTCTAATGAACCCACGAACCGCCGCCAATAACACGTACAAATGCGATCGTCAGTTGTTGATAGCTCAATCCGTCAATAGACAAAGCTCCAGTGACAGCCGCATAACGCTTTCGCCCTCGAACAATATCGAATCGCGCCGGCTTCGTCCACCCCACGTGTAATACCTGTACGGTTGATTAATAAGATCGTGGCGCCGCAGCAAAAGGTAATCAAATGACAGATAGTCCGTGGACGGTGCGTATGCGTCTATATGTATGCGGTAATGATCGTCTCATTTTTCTCGTCTTTATTCACCGGTCCGTCGCTCATCAGACTTGTGGCGTTAGGAACTGGTGGTGGCCGGACTCATTGTGGCTAGGTTATCATTAATTTCTAGTATTACGTTTATCTTCTTCGTATACAATGATCAAACGAACGATTTTCGGTAATTAATGACGCGGTGCCTAATTACAATCTACCGAGGGCGATGAACTGTGGACGATCATTCGGAATGGGAATTGATACTAGTATTTCGAGGAAGACGTTTCAATAAAAAGAGCAGATGAGATATGATAATTATAGGTAGCATAATTAATCAGCAATCTATTAAAGTATGCTAATAACATGCTTGCGCATAAATATCAGAAGTGTTGATATAGGATTACAATTACTTTATTGGAACGTAACAGCTGTAAGAAAGAAAATATGTGTTAGCTATTATGCTAGATAAAACACTTGCAATAAAGCACCGATAACTATCAAATTCAGATTTTCATGAAGCTTTATAGACAATGGTAAATGCCCTACGCATTTTTTCTTTGTAACCGAACGCCAGATTTAGGGGCGCAGCTGCAAAGTTTGCGTCATTTTCCAGTTTTTAGGAGTATAATTTGCTGCAAATTATGTTAAAAAAGTTTTTTGATATTTATTGCAATTTCGTAAAAGCATTGATTTGCGCAATATTTAAAGGAGATATATCAGAATGTGAGAATTATCGGCGAACAGTGCTCTTAAATATTGCTTACAAAACACTGGCAGCAACTTTAAAGAATAGGCTTAACAACATAATAGAATCAAAGTTAAGAGATTACCAATGTGAGTTTCGAAAAGGCAGATCAGTGACGTAACAAATCATGGACAATGGTATAGATCAAAAGTTACTACTGCATATGCTTCTCATAGACTTTAGCAAGCATATGATAAAACAAAAAGGCCAAAGGTATATGAAGCACTGAAGGTATTCAGAAAAAAAATTGCCAAGGCTGATGAAAATGACGGTAATGGAAATAGATTATAAGGTTATTAGAGATAGTGGAGTAAGAACAGGTCGGACAATATAGGTACAACCAACAGGTAACAATTATGGCATATGCAGATTACTTGGTAATTTTAACCAGAAGCAAGGGCAAATTAAAGGATGTAATAAACATTATAGAGCAAAGAGCAAAAGAACAGGGATTGAAGATAAATGAAAAAAAGACGAAATATATGAGACTAGGAGAAACCTAAAATCTGCAAAATGGATTGCTAGAAGTTATAGCAGAGGACGATTATACAATTGTGAAGAAGTTTTACAATTTAACTATCTGTACCATAACCAATAAAGGAGAAGAAATAACGGAAATACAAGAAAAAATATCAAGAAAAACGAGATGTTTTGCAGGGGTAGGAAGAAGGTTTGGATCAAAGTGGGTAACGAGGAAAGTGAGAGTAAACATCCACAAAACAATTGTTGGCCAGTGGTGATGTATGGCAGTGAGCTATTGAAGATTAATGAAAGGGAGGCGGAAGCAGTCACAGTATGGGAGAGGAGGATGTTGAGGAAAGTATATCGACGGGTGAGAGAGAATAACTAGTGGAGGTGTAAAACTAATGAAGAACTCATGCAAATATAACTTCAATTGCCCAAAGATGAGATATCTCTGCGAGGCTACCAGACTCGAGGCCAACGAATCAGGTTGTGGAGGGAGGCATATCGGTTAAAAGATCGAGAGGAATACCAAGAACGATATGGCTCGAAGCGGTGGAAAATGATCTGATGGAAGCGGGAGTCAGAGGTTGAAAGTATTGACGTGGAATAAAACAGAATAGGGAAGAGTATACAACAAAGGCATGAGCACAAGAGACTTGCAGAGCTGAATATATAGGGTGTGTAGAATTTAGTGTTAACGCTTTAGGTACCGTGATTTTTTTTGAAAATTTTGTGATGAAAACATAATGAAATAATAATCTCGTAGGCCTTTGTTTGTCTACCCGAATGATTGGTTTAAAAAATTGAATTTTGTTCAATTATTATTGCATTAGATGATTCCTTTTTATCGTTAATGATGATAGCATTATAACTATTCAATACACTTTGACAATGTTACTACATACATCAATGTTTGTAAATAGTCCGTGAAGGCAAACTAATTGTAAGTTTTATTTAACATTTTTGTGTTAATATTTCTGTTTCAAAATTTTCCAAAGAATCATACTACCCAAAACTTTAACACGAATTTCTACACATCCTGTATATGACTTTTTTAACATAAGTTACAGCAGATTATATGGTCGTAAGGATGAGGTAATCCATCCTTTTTTCCCTTACAGAGTCTCTTTTTCACATGCCAATCCAAACCTTATTTCGATCATTGTCTGAATTAAATATGATTCTTTTCAACAACTTTCTTGTCCAGTGTTTACTGGTCTAAGTACAATCTTAAAGTTTTTTCAGCTTTCTATATCACCACTAAATCACTTATCGTTTCTTTAGGGGTTTATATCTTCTTTACAATTTCTTCTTTACTATATCTTGCAATTTCTCCACACTACAGCACGTTCTTTAACCACCAATGCGACATGACTTACCTTTCAGAGTTTGTTATTCGTTTTACCAGAAGCTGAAATAAAATCGTAACTTAAGTAGCTAACTGCCATCTCGCTTACTTTGACGGTTAGGCTCAAATAGTCCTTGGTTCCGACATGATTGAGTGACATGCACTTTTCGCATGCGCCGTATCAGGGCTATTGTTATAGTATTAATACACTATTTGGTTTGCTCGGAAATAACGTACTTCGCAATAGCATAGATTTTGAGCTTAAAAGTCTTTGTGTGTCGTCCAAAGCTGCAATGCGTTCAGACTCTTGGATTGCGACAAGATATTCATGCGAAAAAGATTGTAAAGAATGCATTATTCTGGTCTCCATTTCCACAATAATGTGCAAAGGTGGGGAGTCCAGAAGAATTTTTAATGCTAATGACGGGGAAGGAGCTCTTGCTCTCGTGGTTGGCGTAGTAGGTGTAAGTTCTGATTGTTTTACTTTCTTTCATAGGTAATGGTTCGAGGTATTACCCTCATATGAAACCAATAGGCTAGTTTTGTGGATAGTCCATGATTTTCCTCATAGATATGATTGCAAGTAAATTTGGTGGTTATGGCTTTGCTTTGTGTAGTGATAACATGGTATTGTTACTTCTTTATCTGGTCTGATACGGTTGATGTAATAGTAGACCTAACACCAATTGACATTTTTCCAGTTTTCACGCCTAAAATAATTTTCAGTTTATAGTTTTGTAGTTTTTATAGATTGGTGCAAATGCGATTGCACCTACTTTATTGATTTCTAGATAATGTCTTCGACTAATTGCGAAGAGTAGATCAACTAGAGCGGTCTCTTTGTGTTTAAATGAAATTCTGGTGAATATAAATATAAATCTTTTGTGGAAAAAATAAAAGTACCTAATGGAAAAGTTATGAATAAAACCATTTAACTATTGCATAGGGAGTGTGACAAGTTTTCTATATGTTCGAAGTTTGCAATAAAATATCTAAAAGCGCCATTCCTTAAAGTGATATTGTATATATTTGGTATTACTCAAATTAGTGGTATCAAACAAAATAGAGTATAATCTAAGATTAACAAAGCAACCTTTAATATGGATGAAAATATATGGCAAGTAGAAACTTCAAACATAGATTTGGAGTCTGTTTAATTCTTTTGAGATAAAAAAGAATGAACAAGAAATATTGGAAATTGGTCAAGTGAAATCAATGGTGGCAGAAGCAGTTAATTAATATTGATGTACACGAAGGAGAAAATAGTGAAATTAAAACTTTGGGATGGAATGGGGAGATTAAAAATATTTTATACAACTGTGCAAAATGCAATTGTTAAAATAAGCCAAGCAATGGCGAATAAGAAAAGAATAATATGCGAGAATCAGCGACTTATTTTTATTACATCACTCTTTTCTACGATGTCACTAAATCAGGAATGAAAGGGCAGGTTAGGAGAAGCTCAAACATAAGAGACAACAAAAATGAAACGACCGCGTCTGTCAAGGAAAGAGTTCCTATGTTTGTCGAGGCGTTCATTGTTTCGCTAGTCGATTGTTTCCGAAAGCAATCTTTCTGAAGTAGCAGAGTAAACATCGAACCGTCTGTTTGTACACAGTCTTATATTTAGTGTCATTAACAGGATTTAATGGCAGTTTATTGACTTGCTGTTCGTAACAGTGTGATTACGTACGCGGATGAAATGTTTTTAAAGTAATTGTTTAGCGGAATCGTTTCTAAAATGCAATAGGAATGCAGTCACAAGTTGTAGATGATTTTTAAATACCAGTGGATTAGCTTGCGTCAAATATTATAATACACACTTATTTATTTTATTTCTTACTTTAATGTATTATTTAATTCAAATATTGCGACATGGTACAGATACCTATAGGGAGGCAGGTTAAATTTGAAGTCTATTTATAATATGTTTGAAAACGAGTAGCGATTCTTTGTCAAAAGGAAATGTAAAAGATTGGCAAATGTAAAGGTAATGTAATTTTGTTGCTGAAGTTTTATTGAATTATATTTGCAAAATTTGTTTTTATATATGTGAATGAAAACATTTTGAGCTTGCTCTTTCCCGTGTTTTTTTCACTATGCCAATCCTTTTCCGCTCCCTTGCATTCTGTTTTACTGCTGAATTCTTTTTTCCTATCTTTGTTTTGAGTTCTACATTTTCGGTTTATATATTATTTACCATATTTTTACTTCATAATTCTACTGCTGAGTAAACCGGTTTGCTTTTTTCACTCCATGGTCGACAATAATGTATGCAGCTATATTTATGCCATCATTATGGAGCGATAGTATTTGCATCATAGTATTTTGGCTTGAAGATTTTCCTTTCTACTTAAAGCGATTAAGATCAGTTACTTTCCTTTCGTATGGAAGTCGTTTAACGTGAAGTCCTCGGAAAGGCTACCTGTTCCTTTGCAGATAGTCGTAATAATCCTTTAGGATTATTTTCAGCTTGCCAAAAATTGCCTCTCTTTTTTCCAGAGCCTCGCATTCACATTGGTTATCGTATATGATTGTGCCACCCTAGAACATACTCTACTGTTGGTATCTTCAGTGTTGATCCCATTTCTCTCTAGGTGTCCTTTCACTGCACAGTATCCTGCTAGAAGACCTGCTGCTGTGAGAAATTAATTTTTATCGAACTTCTATAGTTCCTCGGTCTTCTTCTTTTGTGGTCTCTTTACAAAGGTCTTGCCGCGCTTCAGCGTTACTTGAGTTTCTCTTGGACTCTCCTTAGGATTCTTTAGTTGCCATTGTGCCTATTGGGTACCTTTAGGACAAATAGATCTATGAGTGGACTGAATAATTGTTTTCCCATTGTGGCCTGATTCGTGCTCAGTGGCTGGATCAATTAATCATTTACCTCGTTATAAAATGACTTCATGACTGTCATGACAGGCCATGCAATTCTCGAATATATTTCCAGACAAATTCCCAAGTGAACCTTGATGGAGTTCACTAATGGTCTCAGGATCGCTTGGCTGTCTATTTCAATGCAGATCTGCTTTTTTTTAAGTCTTTTTATTGATTTCTGCTGCAAATTGTGTATACCTCTGCTTGTGAGACAGTGGCACATTTTCCACTGGAATGGTGATCGTTATATTTCTCATCTCACTATAAATTTCAGCTCTAATACCGCTCTGGGATCTAGATCAATTAACCGAACATGTTTCTGTAGTTGGACTGATTCAGCTTATCGATTTGTGATCTTCATCTCGAAACATCTGTTAAACAGGTATGTCTGAATTGTTTGATCTCACTCGCTCTCAAAAAATTCCTTTCTTTTGATGAATGAGACTAGTGCGCCCCCAATTCTGAATATCTCCGTTTCCATTGTCATCAAATGGTGGGAGGAAAATCTAGAAGGCATTTTATTGTTATTGTGTCCCTACAGCAACAATAGAATACTTTCTAGGCTTGATGGAAGCCTCAATTGTCATATTACAGCAGTTTGCTGCTATATCATGGGTCTGATCATTGCGATGTATGCCAAAACATTACATTTGGTCTCAGTCCTAGGTTTTGTCGTATTTTATTCTTAGGCATTGCTGAGTGTGAAATATCCTATGTATTTATATAGTATCAATCCTCATTTTCTATACATTTACAGTATGTTTAGCGAGAAATGGAAACAGCGCAATATCTCGAAAATTAATAAAAATTTAAAAATGTTTCACAATAAATCTTTGATAGGACACACAATATTCCATAGTTGTTTTTAAGATTAAATGCAGTCCTACTTGGATGCGTTGTGTATATTACAGATAATTTTTTGAAAGGGAAAACCTTATTTTTTTATTCGATTTTTAGAATCTGTGATGTATTTGTGGCTTTGATTGCTACTACCCTGTCTGTTATACTTTTCGAGATATTGATAACTTTTATAGGTGTAAAACTATTGCAGATAATTCACATCTAGGGACTTGAATGCTTATTAAACTTTAATTAGCCTGAACGAATTAATAAGTCTTGTATCCAGTTAATAATAACAGATGGTATTATGTGGAGAAGGTAAAACAGAGTTTTAGTTGTTAAAACTGAAGACACAAGACGCAAGTAGCAAAGTGATAGTGAAATTAAATTATACTAACAGCTTAACATTAGAGGTGTTTACTTATTTTTAATATTTTATATACTGTTCGAACTAATCCAGGACAGGCATAAGCAGTAGATTATACAGATATGTGCAGATTGTATGCAACAGTTGCCAGCATACCATAATTGATGTTTCATGTTGTCATTCTCCTTTAATCTTCACATTTACTTTGCGGAAAATGACCAGTATCGTTTAAAGTACTAACCACACAAATAAATATACCTTTTCCAAGATAACCGTCATTCTTGCATTGGCGTATCTAATTTAGAAAACAATTACCACGCGATGCGCCTCCTCACGCGTGATTTATCGTAAAATCGGTGTAATAAGGTTTACATTTGACAAATAAGTGTGCGATTGTAACTAGGTTCAAGGAACACCTAGCAAGTTATCGCTACGGGAGACTTAAATCATCCTGCGTTGCGGAACATATAAACGATACCGGACATAAAATCGAAGTGAATAATGCACAATCACCTAGAGTTAAATACATACGAAAGCATATATATATGAAAAAAAAAAACATAACTTATTCTACCGCGCAGTTGTAGCCCTTCACCATTCAGTTTGGATGGACTTATGGAGGTAGGATGATTCACGTTTGTCGGTAAATTTTGGTATTTTAAAGAGTCAAGTAGGCTTAGAAAAATATAAATATGTTTCCTTTTTAGAGAGAGATACGTTACGTGTTTGGTAATAGGTTTTTGCTTATTGTTATTATAATTCATTCGATTTCGGTTGATAATGGGAGTCCACCTGTTGTCCCGAATTAATAAAATCCCGTGTACCACGGAGTGATCGGATATTCATGTGTCAATTTTTCAGGATTTTAATTTTTTTATTCTTTTTCTAGAAGCAGCGTCGTTCTATTCCTCGCCGAAAAGCCTGTATATGTACAACGTACATATCTATAGACCAACAATTCCAAATGGATCTAGTGTGCTCTAATATTATTAAATAACGTACGATAACTGTTCTCCCATGTTGTTCTACTAAATCCCAGAAATATCTTCACGGATGTCATATACATACGCAAATATGCAATTTCGTATTGCTAAATATCGTTGGGCAAAATGCGCAACGTGCAATCAATACCAATTTGAACGTTTAAACGTCGCAAATAAAGATATTAATAGCGCGAAATTATACGGCATAGTAGCGAAGATTTGTTTACGCGCTTTTCTCGTTTGCGATCCGACAGATAGAAATACACGGATTACCGACAATCATGCCGTAATTATCGATTAGTGCGGAACAGCAGCGGATCCGTGACCTAAATTGCCAGCCCTGGCGTGGTCAACTTCGGAACTAACATACGTACATACCTGTAACATGTGCGTATGTTCTTTCTCGGAAAATTGTACGAGAATGACTTGGTGTATTCTCGGACAGGGTCGCACAAGTGTTGTTATTAGCGCAAAGTATATGCTACGTACTTAAATTTGGGGGATTTACTGTGCAGAGGATGCACAAAGTAAGCCTTTTTTAACTATAGGTGGATACTGGAACGTAATATTAGGCTATAGTTGCGCGTAAAAAATGCAAAAACGTTATGTTCTTCTAGAAAATTATATATTTTGTATTACACATCAGTGATGACTTACTTTAGAATGCGCATATTAATACGATCCTAAGGCGAAATGTTGAAAATAATAAACAGCATTTTGAAAACTCTTTTCGCGAAATATTTGAATTGATATGTACTTATAAAATAATAAAGTATTGCGCATTTTTTTGAAGCGTTAAAACAGCAGTTCGGTATCTGACATTTTAACAAAATAAGTTTTGCCAACAGCACCTAGTTACGTTACAGCCGATATCTATGTATCATCTATCATAACCTCGTGGAGTTACCTGCAAAATGTTGAAGAGTTTTGGATTGTTAATGTTCAATATACTCTACTGTATCTACTCTATCTTACTTTTCAAGGTAAAATTACGATCTATATTGTTTGTAGAGCAGAGTTGCGCTTGATGTATTTTACTACGGAAAACTCATCTTAACTTATTAGTTGATAACTGTACTACTTCCCTTTGCTTGACATCACTATTCATTAATACCAAGAGCTCACTTTAGACCTGCCGATTGCCGTAATGTGATAAATGAAGGATGAAAAATATGACTTCTATTAGTTAACCAAGTGGAGAAATACGCATGTTATTCTCCTTGGCAGTTGTGTGCCAGATATACGCTTGGATATACCATCTCTAATCCGAATGCTATCGCTATCTAACGGCAAGCACTCACCGTTGTTCTTTACCCTTGTCTAACTATTACAAAATGCTATCACCACATCAATCTTTTCAATTTAGATCAATTCAACATAGCCTTCATTCCGTTTACTGCGAGGTGAGGGGCACGATTCGCTAGGCATGCGTAAACACAGTACTTTCAATTTAGCCGGCGTTCGATTCATTTCGCTTATTTCTTAACAAGACATTGCTAGATGTTATGGTACAGATAACGGCCCTAAGATTTTATAAAAGAAATGTAATATTATACGTCCGAGGAAAAACTTTTTATTGGGAAACAATTTTACGGTAGCAATTCAGCAGAAGTTACACACTATTTATTTGAAGTAAATTATCCTAAGGAAAGTCCGACGATTTGAAACAACATTTACATTATAAATAACAAAAATAAAAATGTCCCGTCAAAAAATGTCAATGATATCGAAATAAGTTTGTGTATTACTAGAATAAAATCCTAGTATGACATCTAAACAAATTGCTTGCGGATTTAATAATAGTGCAAAATTAATTAATTAAAAAAACTTTTTATATAAGAATAAATATCGATCATACAAAATTAGCACATCCCAAGAATTTTTACTGGACAATTATCATTGTCTAGAACATTCCAAAGGCCTACGCGAGAAGTCAACGTGCAACGGGTGAGTTGTTATTGATTTACTTTAATTGTCATCTTTATTTTAAACATTTATATCAAATCAATTTTGAATTTCATTTAAACTTTTCTTGAACCGCCCGTACTGCGTTGATGGACCTATCGACTTTTTTATTAATATAATTATAATTAAATTTATTTTGTATATATATACTTACATTTGTCTATTGTACTAATTTTATTATTTAATATATTGCAATTGTTATTAAGACTCATTGTTTTAATTTATTGTCCTACAATGGGGAATTCTTACTGGGTAACCAGGGTTTAGTATTTTTCCGATAAAAAAAATACTTGGCGCCCAACACTTTCATTTTATTTTTTATTTTAAAAATTTGTTTACCCAGAAGGAATTCTTTCGTCCATCTTCCACCTTTGCGACCTGGCCCTGAGAAAGAGTGTCTTCGTGCGCAAGTATAGCGTAATTAATTTATTCTAGCAGGATTTTACGTTGTAGGGGCAATACTTGGCGCCCAACACTTTCATTTTATTTTTTATTTTAAAAATTTGTTTACCCAGAAGGATTCTTTCGTCACCTTCCACCTTTGGCGACCTGGCCCTGAGAAAGAGTGTCTTCGTGCGCAGTATAGCGTAATTAATTTATTCTAGCAGGATTTTACGGTTTGTAGGGACAATACTTGGCGCCCAACACTTTCATTTTATTTTTTATTTTAAAAATTTGTTTACCCAGAAGGATTCTTTCGTCCACCTTCCACCTTTGCGACCTGGCCCTGAGAAAGAGTGTCTTCGTGCGCAAGTATAGCGTAATTAATTTATTCTAGCAGGATTTCACGTTGTAGGGGCAATACTTTGCGCCCAACACTTTCATTTTATTTTTTATTTTAAAAATTTGTTTACCCAGAAGGATTCTTTCGTCCACCTTCCACCTTTGCGACCTGGCCCTGAGAAAGAGTGTCTTCGTGCGCAAGTTTAGCGTAATTAATTTATTCTAGCAGGATTTTACGTTGTAGGGGCAATACTTGGCGCCCAACACTTTCATTTTATTTTTTATTTTAAAAATTTGTTTACCCAGAAGGATTCTCTCATGCGCCTTCCACCTTTGCGAACTGGCCTTGAGAAAGAGCGTCTTCGAGTTCGGGTATAGCGTAATTAAATTAATTGTAGCCGGATTTTACGTTGTAGGGGCTATAGGCAAAGGAAAATGGAGGAGGGTACGTGGATAACTCTAAAATATCCAAGGCTAAAGATGCAAACCAAGCCGCTAAGGAAGCAAAGTAGAAACCCAAGGTATGAGGCGAAAGTGAGACCATTGAGGGTAAAAGGAAGTCGGACAACGGCAGCTGGAAAAGACATCGGCAGGACTCTAAAACGCCACCGCAGACCTCCAAGAGGCCCAAGGGTACCTATAACCAGGCAGCGTCAGGACTACAAATTGCAGTAATTGAGTAATATCATCCGCAAAAAAACTCCTGAATTAAGAGCAAGCGCTTCTGAAAAAGGAAAACATAAATGGTACTGGGAAAAAATAACCAGGCAAATTCATGGAAGGATCTTTATTAAGAGAAGGGAAACGGTGGGCATGTGTCAATATTTCGGGGATTGATACCAGCAAGAATAAAAAAAAAACGCCTTTTCTTTGTCTTTACAGCTTCCGAAATAGAAAAAATAGAACTGATTTTGTTCTGCTGATGATGAAATGATTTTATTTCGAAAGCTCTAGAGACAAAGAAAAGGAGGTTTTTGATTCTTGCTGGTATCAATCCCCGGAATATTGACACATACCCACCGTGTCCGTTCATCTTAACATTGTACCAAAGTACTTCCCTTCCTTTTATTAAAGAACCACTAAAGAAGAATACTGAAGAACTATTGCAGCTTAGGAGGAATCCTTATAGGGCACTGCACACTGAAATAAATCTGCAGTGTTGATTGGGATCACCTACAGAAAATCCCAATTTTCTGTAGGTGATCCGAATCAACCCTGGAGATACCAAATGCAGACTGTGTAATTGGATGACAGCGGACGCTTACCATATTCTGTGTGAATGCGAGGCTTGGGACGCAAAAAGACAGGCAATTTTTGGCAAGCTAATAATGAACTCAGAGCATTACTTCGAGCAGCCAGTTAGAGATTTGTAACTAGTAGCATTTAAAAAGTTGAAAGTTTTTTGAATATGGAAATTAACAGATTAGTGTAGGATACTAGGATACTTGAATGGCTGATATAATTTAATGGGTAAGAGAAATAGGAAACCAAATACAAAAAGCCAAGAGGTTGCAGTGTTTTTAATTATTATCATTGGTATTAAACACAAAAAAAAAAACAGGAAAATATCAATGTAAATATAAATGGAGAAATATTTTCTTGGAATGTTTTATTAGTGATTCCTCTTTGTTCTTTAATCGTGTACCTATCAAATTTCCATTTATGTCTCATGTTTCTTATAAGTTGAATACAAAAAACAAAAACATAACTGCCGTCGTTATAAAAACCCCAACCAGACAAATTGGATTAGGTTTTGTCTGCTCGCTCGATAATATCTGTATATGCATCCTCCTTGATATACACTGCGTATGTGCTGTTTCGTATTTGACCTAGGGAAGTAGCTCGTTGGCGAAGCAATTTGGACCGGAGGCTTTGCGCTCTCTCTGTACAACATGGAATATTTAAAACGTATCTCGTTTATGCGGAGGGCGACCCCGGAAAGAAGAAAAGATATTTACCGAAGTAATCAAGCCGTGCGCGTCGCAAAAATCCCAACTAAATCCGACAACGGCACAAAGGGTACGGCGAAGTATCAAAGAGTGTAACGGGCGGCATAAATTTTAAATTCGATTTGGCGCGAGTTCAAACGCAAACAAATGAATGTTTCATTGTAGGCCTCCCGCGCGCGCGTATCGCACTCGCAATTGGCTTAAAGTGTCGCGGAGCGTTAAGCCACGGTCCCTGGGAACGTTGTTGCTCTTTTAAACAAATTAAATTTCAAACGGATCCCGTCGCCGTTTGAATTTAGTCCGTCACGTTACGGACGCTTATCTTTACTTTAATCTCCCTGCAGGCGTCCGTCCGTTATATCCCACTCGTGTGAGTATGTATTAGTCTACAAAGTTGCTACAAAGTTTTAAATCTAGCTTAATATCCATGCCGCGAATTAGTTATACTTAGTTCGAGTTGCGATTCTGTTTATGTTTAATTCCTTGTTAATTCTAAATGCACATTGCGGTGAGTAACTTCAGTGCGCTCTAAGGAAACAGACACCGATGAAAGGTAAACAAACTCACTAACGAATTAATGTTTTCTAAAACTTTTAAGAATTCAACATGTACAGAGTGTAAGATGTAAAAATCCAAGACTTCTGGATATGAATTTGAGAGGCCAAACAAGAAAAATATCTTAATAAAATAACAACGATACCGCACACGCATAATTACAAAAGTGCTTTTGTAATTACTTTGTTGAATACTATACTTTAAAATAGTTAGCTATGACGGTAAAAATAAGTGTTTTATTCTGTCTGTTGCTTTGCAGTAACAACCTTACAGTTTGTGAATTTCCAATTTGTGGAGAGTACTTGTCTGAATAGAAATTGTAATAGAGTAATTTTGATCCACTAGAAATACAAAATAACATTTTATTGTGATTGTAAATTAAAGTTATGTTAGCAGGCGAAATGGTATCTATAGAAGTAGTTGATAAGTATTTTACATGTCCAATGTGCTTTCTTGACCAACATAATAAAGGCAGGTATTCTGAAACAAGGTAATGATTAGGTGTTTTTAAATGTCGACGAAATACTTTAAACAACACAACTGTGACTGTTTCTTGACTGATAAAATAGTGAGCTATATTTTAAAATTCTTTCAATTGTTCCTGTTATTGAAAACATACGAGTATTTGAATATGTCTAAAGGAATTTATAGGAAAACTTTGGGTGAATATTACGTGGTAGTTATTCATAACATTGTCGATGTTAGCAATTTGCCTACAATAACGGAGCAGCATTTAATTGTGTTGTTACGTTATTGTAGCTGTGATATTATAATAATAATTATATTGCTGTAATTTTATTAGAAAATACCACAACCTACTCAATAAATTAAGTTAAATTAATTTTAAAGCATCTCGTATTAAATGTCAACACATATTCTATAATGAGAAGCTTAAGTTAGTGGCTGACTTGCAGCATTTTTAGAGCTAACAAAATGTTTCGGTATTTCGGCATATCCAGACATGTATATTTAATTTCCTCCATAAGAATAAGCTGCTAAATAACAGGCAAAGTGCTTACCAAAAAAAAATAACTTCACTATTACTACTATATACCAGATATTAAAAGACATCTATGTGGTATATTTGTTGACCTATTAAAAGCTTTCGACAGTGTAGACCACAGCGCCCTCTTACAGAAAATGGAAAGAATGAGTTTTCGAGGAAGACCAGAAGCAGTCATAAAATCATATTCCTAATTTATGTAAACGACTTAACTGAAATACACCGAAATAGAATAGCCCTTTTCGCCGACGACGCATCCCTGATTATCAGATCTCCAAGGGGCGGGTCTCTCGCCGAAGATGTCACACACGTACTAGACAAGATGGACGTCTGGTTTTCACAGAACAACATAAAACGGAGTATTAATAAAACAAAAATCATATTGTTTACAAATAGAGGAACAGATACAATCAACTTACAGTACCAAAATTAATCGCTCTCAGCTTGCCATTCCTACACCTATTCTGTTTTTCCTACGGAATAATCTACGGGAAAACAATCAATCCGTGTTTGTTTCGCAAAAAAAAAGACGTGTCCGCAGTGATCTTCGGCTTACCTCGCGAGATTCTTGCAAATCAATTTTTATTGAGCAACATATATTTACCATTTTTGGACTTTATCTTCCTGAATGCGCATCATTGGTAAAGCGCCATTATAAATAGCATTTTGAGAAGTATGAACTCACACAGAGTCACTCTAAATGGGTTTTTAAGTCAACCGTAAACTAAACGGGGAAAAGTCCAAAAAAGTATCGAGTATTAACTTCTAAAATTTTATAATCACCTTCCCGACAAACTTAAGGCCAGTTTCAGACGAGGCGATTAGTTGATTCCACTAGTTGAATGGACGGTTGTCAAGGAGCATACTGATATGAACCCGTTCACACGGAGTCAACTTGTCCGCTTCGGCGGCTTCAATAGGTCTTCAATGATAATCAGCTAGTTGAGAGTAAACTAGGCAACCTAGTTGAATCAACTAAACCGCCTCGTCTGAAACAGGCCTAAGGGTCTACCTTTAAACAATTTTAAAACAAAGCTTAAGAACCTTCTGGCTCAAAACGCCAGTGTCGTGTTTACAACAAAGTTGGAGCTATCAGGGCATTGAAGGTTCACTACAATTTCAAAGTATCTACAACATACGAGGATTTATTTTCAATTATCCCATATATTCCACCTCCTTCTGTTTCGATTTCTACATTATCGTTCTGATGATTCAACAATTCTCTGATGCGTTGTATTACTTACATCTTCTAATGATTAATGTAAAGCATAGTTTTGAGGTTATTACCTTCATAAACTCGGGCGGGGTACAATTGTACCCCCTAATATACTATTACCCATACAAATGGATCTCGTCCGGGTTTATGAAGGTTAATAGAGTAAATTTAAATCCATCGACGTTTTAAATCTAGATTTATTTTCGTTCAATTCCCCATTTAAGTTTGTCTGTTTGGCTACTGAAAAGCGCTGATGTAGGTTAACCATCGTATTGCTTTTTTATTACTTCATTGAAGAGAGTCTCCATTTAGTTGTTTGTTAGTAGCTTTATCTTAGTTTCGTCCTTTGGCATTACAACGTAAAAATTTATGACGTGACGCAATGTTTTCTAAAACAAAATTTTGCGTTGCAACACCCAAAGCAGCAAGATCTCTTTGCTAACTCAGTTAATAAGTAGAACGATTTATCCTATTTAACAGTGTCATAAACGTCACTTAATCTGACATTCGAATTTTATATCCCCACTTCTCCTATTTGAGCGAGTCTCGCTTAAAGTGATCTGAACAAAATCAAAATAAGTGAGTGAGATTACATGAGATCTCAGACATCTGGAAAGCAACAATTGTCATAAATTTGACACATTACTGACAGCGCAGACGGAGATACAGATTGTGCAATTGGGGAATGTGAAACCGATAATTTTGTGGTGGCCCCAAAACAGAATCCCTATTTTTTTATTGGGCGAAACACTTGACTAATGAAAATATTTTCAAACTTTACAAACAGGGCATTGTATATTCAGAATAAAAGAAAACTCACAATTATATGTATATAGCATGTAAATTCTCTCACTCTGCACCTTCAAATTTCTATACAATTTTCCTCCATTGAGCTCTATTCTGTGTTGTATTTTTCCAGTTCCTTCCTTTTTTTCAATACTCTCCTGCTGTGTGCGTGTTCTGGCATCTTCCGGTGAAGACGTCTCGTTGTCAAGCGATTTTTTAAGTCGTAATTCCTTATCTGGTATGTCTTCATAAAATGCTTTCTTGTCCCTTAGGTCTTTTTCTTTTGTGTGTGAATGAACGTTAACTATGGTTATCTCCCTACACTTTCCTTTTAACTCAATTTTACATATTTTATCAGAGACAACCTCAAAATTTATAACCGCTTCTTTTAGCTCTGTAAATAAATCTATTTCGTATCTTCCCATTATCCCAATTAATTCAGTAATTATAATTTCTTCATTTGTCTTCCTTACGTTCGCAGTTTGCCACTTTTATATCATTGTTTCTTTCATGTTTTTCTTGTCTTTCCTCCATGTTTTGACATAGCCAGATTCTTTACCGTAACGTCATCCTTTGTAGATATGAGTTTTCTTTGTATTCACTTTATTCCTTATCCCATACGTAGTTTTCCTGGTTAATTACAGTTTTACCATAGCTATTTGTTTTTTGCACTATAGTTTTAATGTTTATTCGTTGCACATAATATCGATGACCCTTTAAAGTGTTATCACCTATTGAAAATATAATGTAGAGTATTATTTTTGGGACAGCAATGATCATATCTGATATGCAATATTCATCTATAGAATCTAATATTACTATTTATTACAAGAGTCGCACGGCTTCCTATAATCATTGCATTTACGGGTATTTAAAAGTTTGCTGTCACTAATTTTTTTTATCGAATTTTCTTTGTGCAAGTAGATGGAATTAAAATAAAATAGGCTGAGTGCACATATTCCCATCACACCTAATACGTTTTAAGTGTATGTATTGATACCTTTCCAAAAAAATCCCGTCACTCCAGAAACCCAATGACATTTTCTCATACATTGTTTCAAACGCCATCTAGAAGTTAAAATGTTAGTACCGGCGCTTTAAGAATCCCCCGAAGCGTAAACGAATTCTCAACATATATACACGCACTCTCACGAATGATATTCTATTGTGATAGGAAGTAATGAAGAGCCCTTGTCTCGAGTACTGCCCGTAAAAGAGGCCTGCCCTTTCGATATGGTCGCTTCATTACGATACACTCGCAGTATACGCGTCCTTGGCATATGCCTGCACGGATAATAATACGTATCGTTCAGTCTTTTACAGTTGACTTTGCTGGAATACAGGACCTCTTGGATTTGGATGTGAGAGAATTTCTGTTGCTTTCCGATCCCGTATGAAGTGATCTCGAGTATTGGGACCGGCTTTCCATTGAATTTCGCTCGTTTAGTCAGGGGTACTTATACGAAACTTTCAATGAGGAATTGTAGGAAATGGTTTTATGTTTCAAGGTTTATTGGCTTGGTATGTTATAATATAATTTGGCATTCTTCGATGAGATTATAGACGGTTTCAAGAGACTTACTTCATGCCAAGTGATGTAAATTTTGATATTATCTATTTAGGTTAAATTAAAAACTTTTACTACCATGCGTTTGTAAAGGAAGACTATCTTGAAGCAGTAGAATTTTTGGTAAATCTTTAAAAATTGTTTTAAGAAACTTGGAATCCGTAAATCGATTTACTTGACACTAGCAAATTTTGTTTAAGTAACTAAATAGCAAACTTAAATAAGGGCAAACAAATATTTGATTAACTGGACCAAATGATTTGCTCATTTAATCTTAATTTATTAAAATATCGTTGTTTAAAGAATGTTTGGAAAACAGTTAATTTAAAGAATTAACTATTTTCTCATGACAAAATATATTTTCTTGCCGTAAACAAACCGGCTTTTTCAGTGTACTATTTTCTTACATTTCTAGTTGTGAATTTTAAGTAAATATTCTGCAAGGATGTATATAATTTTAATAAACCTCTAGACTTTTCGTCATGTACCTAAGCTTTTCTCCAAGATTTGCGTTTATCAAATCACAGAGAGGAAATATTAAACCGAGAATGTCATTTCATATTGCCTGCTGAGAATTGTATGCAACGACTGTTTCGTTTCAAGAAAATGTTGTAAAGACATAATAAGTCAAAGTAAGAAAAAAAGATCAAATGTTCAGGTTCGTTTTTCATTTGTTGCAAAGATATTTTGATTAATTGTAATTTAGAAACTTAAGAGAATTTGAGAGACATGGAAATATCGACTACTTGTTAGTGTGCAAAATGTGGTTTAATGAGTGAATAGTCAATTACAACAAAAGATGTATTCCATTTTTATTGTCTGAGTTTTCGCAAATTTATAATTTTTTTGCTTCATTAATTACACACATTAATTAATAAATTGTTGTAATTGGCTGCTCACCCATTAAACTACATTTTGTGTTTATCACATAATCCATCACAAATAATAAATAAATAGCATAAATTCTCAAGAGAAATATCCTTTTCATTTAAAAGGAATTGCATTAAACCAAAAGTTTTTGCGTTTTCTATATGGCCAATATGATTTGGTATTTCCTTGTAAAGAAATATAATTTTAAATTCACGCATTTCTTCAGAAATAATATATTTTTCGTTGAAACAGTTTATTCTTTTAAGTGAAAGGTATTGATAGTTGATTCAAGTCCTCTTTATTTTGAATTTGAACACTATGCAGATTGGCAGAAAATTGTAAGCATGTCGATTCAAGAGATTTATCCTTTTCTTATAACATTTATTCATCTTAGACTTAAGCGTAAACACAACAAAATGCCATGATTATTTTCAATCGAAATGAAAATGAATTATCTCCAAAAATCCATGCACTAAGGAGAGATTTGTCGTTAGAATGTTGTAAATCTTAGTAGTATTGGGAGTTGGTCGCAGTGACCACCCTAGCACTCTAGTGTGCCGTTAAAGAAATCGTCCTTTCAATGGCGATGACTCCTATCAGATGTTGCTCTAGTAAATATACCAGATTAGCACGTTACAATTGTAGTTTCCAGCATATTTTGTTCAAAATATTATCTGTTACTGGAATGAAATAGGAGATGCACCACCTATACGACAATTTCTCTACTACACATAAGTATATCTGCTCATCTGCTGTACAATATGGGGGGAAAACTGCCATACGAAAATAAAATCCGATATTTATTTTTACTTCCATGTAAATATTTAGTTAAATAAATAAATACTGCGTTAGCTTCAAATAAATCTACTAACCAAATTATTTGCTTGATTGAATAGAGGAATTTTTTTAATATTCCTAAATCAAATAATATATTTAGTAACTGTAACCAAATGCATGAAAAATGGTTGAAAACAACGACATCGTTTTTCCCTTATATAACAGTTTTAAAACCTTTAAACACTATATACTGCTGTAAAGTTTCTTGGCTTATACCTAAGTAAATCAGCATGAACTGAAAAGATTCCAATTATCTCTGAAATTTCTTTAACCTTCGCGAAAAATATTCACTTTTGTTCATTATTGAGACTTATGCTCGTGGGAACATGAATAAAACTAAAATATTTCCGCGTAAAAAAGCACTCGGCTTGAATACAGGTGCTTGCATTTTTCGTTAAACTGCAAAAGTTTTAAATCAATGTATACATGCGCGTCCACGGAAATAAAACAAAACGTCCGGCTTTTTTATTTAAAATACTGTTTATAATTTAATAATATGATTGATTTTCAATTAAAATAAACACTTTTCTGAGAAAAAGTATTCTTTTCATGATAAAAACCAAAAATTATAAGACTTTTCATTTAATGCAATCTCTTTTCTCAGTGTGTAGAACGTGTATATAACTAGAATCGTTACGTTAATAAGCAGCATATGAATTGGTCATTTGCATGCATAGATGAAATATATATATAGGAATGTATATTTTTTTATTTACGTAACTACTTTTGTTGAAGTAAATCGATTAAGTTCTTTGTTTGGTAATCTAGAATTACTCAATTTGCTACAGCAGCGATATTGCCAACATTGATAATATAGAGACGTATTATTTTATAACTAACAAGTATCGAATCTGTTTTTACATATGGTTTGAATGGACGAAGCTAATTACTTTTATTCGTCTAAATTGGACAAATTAATTTGTCTGTCTGAGACTTCTGCGAAACAAATATTCGCTCATCTTTGCATGTGCATTATTTAATTTTATTTTAGGTTTCGTTAATTTAAGAATTGAATGTTAATTCATCAGTGGTCTATTAATAGCATACTGTTCGAGATGGTATCATAATGTAATATAATAATAATAATAATAATAAATATCTTTATTGAGAATAGTGAGGAAAACTTAATAATATCATGTTAAAACAAACATGAATAACACTATCCCAATTGCGAAACGGGGCTCAGAAAATAATGCTTTACAGCAAATTATTATATTATTGTTTACAATAATGATATATTGTCATCGTTCTAAGACAGCAGATAAACATTGTCAAACAAAATAGTAGATAGATAGATACAGAACATAATAACAACAACAATAATAGTTATACATAATATACTATATAACCAATGAAGATAATTGTTATAGTTTCTAATAATAATAAGGACCCAAGATGGATCCCTGCGGCACTCCACACCCTACGGGCAAAAACGACGACATTTCATCAGATAGCCGCCCAACCTGAAATCTACCATGTAAATAATTGTAAAAAAGTTTAATAGATCCCAATTGATTTTAATTTTTCTAATAGTAACGAATGATCTACTATACAGAAGACTTTCGACAGGTCAAAAAAAATACCAGTAACCAGAGTCCTCCTATCCAAACACTTATAAGCATTTTTAACGCATGCTCAATGGCACAAGATGTATTATTTTATATGTGTTCGGGTATGATTTTTATTTTAGCTGTATTAATAATTCAACCATTTTTCATGATACCTGGAATTTGTTTAATAAAACTTAAACGCACAAATGCATTAAATAAATCTTAAGTACAAATTCTAAAGTTTACATAAGAGCATTTATTTCATGAAAGTGAAATTACTGTATAATGATTTGTGTAAATTTTATGCATGAATAAGTGATGATACATTTTTGCTTTATTAAATTAAACAGTATACCCATATTTATCTCACGCTGTATTTAGATCGCTCATCATAACGAATGCAATCATAAACGGAAACCGTTATATAATATCCTTATTGCCGGATATATTATAGCAAGAAGAAGAAAAATTCATAGTCTCGTAGAAAGTTCTATATATACATACTACGTACTTGCTGATCATTACCATTGCACCAAATCCGGGGAAAAGTTATCGTTTCAAGAAAAGCCGGATGAGAATAGAAATATTAATCTAGAGAACTCAGCGATCAAGGAATTTGTATAATAAATTAATCACCGGATTTAACAGTATCTGTTTGCTACGTAAATAGGCCATTAGTGCAATGGATATCCTTTTGTAGATGTATTCACACGTTTTTCTACGAGTGCTTGGTGTCTATCTGTGCTGACAGGATGTTATCTGGGGAGAAAGTTCTTCTTTGAGATAGCATAGGTGCTAACATTAATTGAGAATCTGTGTCGATATTATAAAACATTTGTGTTACCATTTTAAACCTATTTATTGTGTTAGGTGTACAGTTAATCAAAGATTTCGATGATTTTCTTACCATTACAGCTATAGATCTGGTTAAATTTGCAAAGATACAATATTTTTAGTGTTGATTAAAATACACATAACAAGAAAGAATTAAAAGTAACGTTTGTAGGAACTAAAAATTTAATACATATATTTTTTTCTAAATTGAACATCCTGTATATTTAATGATTGAAGAGAAGTAAACGGTTTGATTCCCTTATTTTTTATATATCAAAATTCTTTCAACCACGTTTTGAACGAAATTTGGTATTCTTTAGGCTATGAACGTCGCTTTCACATAAAAAATTAAAGGAAGGAAGCTCAAAATAACCGTTTTTTTGTCATACATAATGACAAAAGCCTTCGACTGGGTGGATCATGATCTACTGCTTGAAAAGATGTATTTCTTTGGAATTAGAGGAAATTCACACAAATTGTTAGCGTCGTACCTAAAAGGAAGAGAGCAAATTACCACCAATGGCGGAAGCAGATGGGAATATACCAAACTAGATAAAGGAGGGCCGCAAAGATCAGTACTTGGACCCTTTCTCTTCTTAATATACATTTAATAATGATCTTCCGGCAAACATAGAATGTGATAAAAATGGTTCATTGGCCGATGACACGTCACTCTTGTTCAAAGGTACGGCGAAAGAAAATACATGTAGCAAGGCAAAGACAGCGTTGGCTGAAGCAAAAGAGTGGTTCGCGAGGAATGGGTTGCGTCTAAACCACGATTAAACACAGATATTAACCTAAGCAACCAGAGAATGTTGTGAATTTCTTAGGGCTACGTCTATAGGTATAGTGCGATTTAAACTACAAGTGTCACATAAATGAAACAACTAATAACTTAGCATTGACCATATATGTTGTAAGAAGAATGAAAAAAATTGCAAACCATGAAACAGCAAAGGTACTTACTTCTCTTTGTTTTCTTCAAGAGCGAAATATAGCATACCGTTGTGGGGGCACACACCAGAAGTATAAGCAGTGTTTCCAAAGCAAAAGAAGGTAGTCCGAATGTTGTGTAACGTCTCATATCGTACATCATGCAGAGGATTATTCAAAAGTCAAAATATACTTACTATTCCATCAGTTTATGTCTTTGAATGCTTGAAGTTCGTATATAAGAATAAACACAAATACGAAACACAAAAAGATCATCACACTAACGACATTCGCCACAAAAACAATTATGTGATACCTTATCAAAGAATAAACCGGTCCAGATTTTCGACAAATTATTATGCCATCAAATTCTACAACCATCTTCCAGAAAACACCAAGGCACTACCAAATAATGTATTTATAAGAACAATAAAGGAGCTACTAATCAAAATTGAAATTTATACATTTGGCTAGTATTTTAATACGAATTTAAATGAGTTGTAATGTTTTATATACATTTCTTCTTTGTTTTGTCTTTTAAACTGTTGTATTTGTTTTATCCATATGTATATTTTATCTATATAGTTTCATTGTATATTACGTACAATGTCCATGCTTTGTAAATTGTAAATGATAAAAGTAAATAAATTATCTAATCTAGTCTAATATAACAAAAAGTCAAGTTGGCACCTTATACAAATATAAAAAACAATCCCTCAAGGGGAGAAAATAATAATAACTTTTTGAACTAAGTAAACGGAATTAGCCTTTGATTTTTTATAGCCCAAAATCAGTATTTAGGTACTTACATCTTTTTTTAAACCTGATAGCTTAAGTAATTCCGAGAAAACAAATATTCAATTTTTCCACCCTTATATGAATATCTTGAATGGGCAGGCATACACTAAGCTAATTTTTCGTATTTACAATATATACGACAGTAATATCCATTCCCTTTAATTTCACTTCGATAGCTTTAGGGGCGCCTTTCAATGGCTTTTTCTGAAATCTAAATATATTTTCTTGTCTCTTAAAATTAAATTATAACAACAAATTGTTTATTCAAAATCCGTTAAAGAGCTTTTAAGGGAAGCTGCTTTTGACTACTGAAATATACGAAACGAATAAATAGCTTGACATTTTCGTAGAATCAGATTATTTATTCTGTTCTGCGCTATACAAAACTTTTGCGATATTTATGCAAGAAATATATATATCTACTTAAGTAAGATAAAACATCAAATTTTTCATTCAGTTGTCCCTTTCTTAATTACATTTAGAGCAGCACTCAAAATAAAACCCATCTTTCCCAATTTAACCAAATTTGCAGCTTTAGTAATAATAAAGTTTGTATTAGTGCGCCAAATTTTTAAAACAGCCGATGTATTACAAATAGCAATACACTATTTACCAGATCCTTTATTGAGTGCTATTATTAATGCATGATAGCCTCTGATAAATAACTATATTGCGCTTTATAAAAGCAAACGTAATCTGGAATATAGAATCAATTCTTAACACTTTAGTAACATGAGTGATGCGAACAACACATTAAATGTGGGGCTTAAGCTTTTTAATATATCGAATAACCGAAAGGATTAAGCAGCGAAGTTATCGTTTCGATCTCGGAAACTGACACAATGACAGCGAGAAAAGCGAAAACGAAAGAAGAGGGTTGAGAAAAATAAACCGGCCCGAATGGCGCCAAGCTTCCGGTATGGTTGCCAACATATGGATATTATCACAACTAGGTAAAAGTAGAACTACCCTCGTATCGAATTACTGTACATACAAAAATATGTACACTTTATTAAACAAACAAACTGTTAAAGTGTTTTCAAATATTAATTTCGAACTGGAGCTTCGCAGTACAAAGATATTAGTAGTCCTCTTTAAATAAAATAATCTTGGGAAAATAAACATAACGTTTTCGAGTTGGCAGAAGAGAAATATACATTATGGAAGCAATGATTTCAATTGTTGAGTTTCGGTGGGATATATAATAAATGCCTTTTTATTAGGCGTACATATATTAAGTATAGCATTTTATACCTAACTCCAGACGTTTTACAATATCGCATAATAAATGAAGTAAGGACGCAGTACATACGCAGATACTATTAACCATAAGTTATGATTCATAACTGAAGGAACACAGTCATTAAATTCGGAATCTGCATGTTTGAAAGGTATCTGTCAGCTATACCACTAACATTATGAATACATTAAACGCGGAGAATGACTGAATTCTAAAGATAATAGAGTTGTAATTCGGTTAGGTTACAAACCGAGCCCCGAGGCCTCGTTTTGACGTTACCGGGCCCGTTCCAAAACAATCTAATTTCGTGGTAGCTGGCAAACGCAATTATTCACACACGCCTGATTCGGTATGGTGAATACTAAGTACGCGGCAATTTTAACAATGGCAAGGGATCCGCTCTGCTTAGGGTGTACATAGTTTGATACTGATTTTCAAACTGTCAATCGATTTCCATGAACTCTATCTACATGGCTAATAGTTATATCATAATCGGGTTTTTGTTTTTTTTTCAGTTATTTAGTTAAGTTAAATTATTTTTTAAGTACGTCTTTTCTTATTCTTTCTCTAAATTTTGTTTATACTTAAGGGGCTTCGGACAGTTAAGAGACAACAGAAATGTATCTTTTTTTATTAAACGGAAATCCTTTCGCGTTGAATGTTTTAAGAGTTGCATTTTTTGGCAGCGGAAAGTATCTTAATTCAATTCGTTGTAGGGAAGACCGGGGACAATTGTAACAACTTTTATAATTTACCATATGGCCGAAAGAAATGTAGAAAGAATTATAATTATTCCTTGGAATATAGTTGCTCGTTGTATATGTTTTGTATCAGCAGGATGATGTATTTAAATAACATTGCTTTGCATTGAAAAAAAATATTTTTAATGATATAGCGAATGTTACATTTGTCTCCGTATGTGAGACAGATGTAACATTATAAAGCACAATTGTAACAGTAGGAAATAAATTCAGACAAATTGTATAATTTGTATATATGTATTATAAAAACAACTTACATTAGTTTAAATGTTAATAATTCTAATTTTGCTATTATTTATCATTATTCAGTACAATTTAAACAGTAGAAGAATACCTCACCAATATCATTTCGAGCACATATCTCATGGCTCCATCCACCACAGTGTTTACACTGAATCCACTTCTCGCCACAACTGTCTGAAAAGGGCTTCAGACAGTATAGGTAAAAAGTTTCATCATCATCATCATTAGATGACAAACTTTGGTTGTTTTTCTTATTTGGGTTTTACCAAATTTCTCTTATCTTTATCGCTCTGTTTTTACTAGGCTCCGCTTCAAGTATTTGTTTTTCAGGCGTTTCCGTCAAGATGGCAGTTTTTCTTTTTCTTCTTTTAATTATTTCAATACATGGCGCTTTAGAAAAAGGCCGAATATTTTCCAATAATTCTTTCGATATAATATTATTATTTAACTCGCTGAAATCGCTCGATGTTGATGGAGTTGCAGTTATTTCTATGTTAGTAGTTGACAAATTGGCTACTGTAGAACATTGTCCGAGTACTTTTTGAAGGCGATCTGTAACCAACGATGGAGAAAACTCAAAATCTTCAAACAAAATGGTAGCCATTGGTAGTGCTTGAGCTACAATACCAGGTATATCATAAATTATCATAGTGTGCTCCGTGTTCCTCTTTTACTAGATGTAATGGCACCCATTTGCTTAATGCCTGTGACTGCAACAATTTTACAAGGCTTTTGAACTGTGTTTACTCCAGTCTCATCCACGTTGTATATGTTACAGGGTTCAATTTTATATTTATCATAAAGCTTTGATAGGGTATCAAAAAATTTAGCAACGTTTACTTTGTTCAAATTTATAGCTCTCGCATGGCTTGTTGCTTCAGGGACCCTAATTGATAACATTTTGTTACGTTTCATAAAATTACTGAACCAGTGTCTAGAACCCATTTTACTGTAACGCCACTGAGGAGGAATTTTTAGATTTTTCACGATTGTGAACTGGTATATTAGGGAACAAATGTCTTTCGGTGTCAAACCAAAGTTTAAATTGACTGAATCACGAACATACTCACAAAAAACTTTTTCTTCTTTTCTGCTTAAGACTCTGTTGTGAGAATTATAACCCACAGTAGGCTTAGCAATACCTTATTTCATTTTTTCTATATATCTATTTAATGTTACATGACAAATATTTAATGTTTAGGCAACTTCTCTTTCACTAAAGTAGTTATTTAAAACAAGATCAGCAGCTTGCTGTAGTATTTCAGCTGAAGGGCTTCTTTCGGTTCTTCTTATCCGAGTTCGTGTAATATATCAGTAATCATTGGCTTATATGTATTTTCGAAAAAACGACAATTGTAACATGTTACAATTACAATTGTCTCTCGCAGGCATGTTACAACCGTCCCCAAGGAGCCATTCATTGTTGTAAAGAGCGTAGAGTGTATTACAACGAATTTTAATCTCAGAAGAAAATAGGTACGGTAGTACAGTGATCATTGAACCCACTCATGAATGTTACTGAACATACTAACTAAATTTATGTTGTACATTTAATTTTTATGCGTATTTTACTTAGCGCTTGCTCAATTTTCAAAATTTATTATTATTTTAGAGACAGTGACAACATACAACTGCTACTACTAGTTCACTGTTTCTGCTGATGATGATAGCTTTGCTATTGAAACGTACGTCCAGTTTATTGCAGTTCTGTTTATTGCAGAAGTTTTGCTGTATTTCTATATAATAAATTCTTAAATAATTGCATTAATTTGAAACAATCACATTATAACTTTGTTCTCAATTTAAACTTACAACACAAAGAAGAAAAATGTGCAAATTATTTCATAATCTAGAATGTAAAAATACTTCCATCAAATAATAGTAAATATGTAGATATATTAACCTCTTGGGTGTCGGCATTTTTGCATTTTATTATGATCTTAAAACCACAAACGAAAGTAACATGTGGCGGTATCTAATGTCACCAGCCGAAAATATGTGCATTCTTTCGATCATTTCTTATATTTAATAGAACCAGGCATTTAGATTATATCCCGCAAAAATTATGTAGACGTCATATTTCTGTTTACTGGCAAGCACTAAGGATATCTTTTTCTCTTGCTGCGCTTACCTTCTAAGAACAGTAATATGCTTTGGCTTTAAGCAGCTTTAGGCCGGGAGTGTCAACCAGTGATGCCCTTTATTAACTTTCTGTTTCACATTTTCGAAACTGTTAACCAAAAATAAATGACAACGGTGGCTGTCATTTTGCGACCTATCTAAAGCATTTGATTGTGTTCTCCATTCACTTCTACTTACCAAACTTGAAAGGTATGACTTTAGGGGCAAAGTTAACGACTGGTTCCGCTCATATTTCGTCGTGTGTGGTGTGCCGCAGGGCTCAGTGCTTGGACCGAAGTTATTTTTAATATTTATTAATGACCGGGCACATGTAGCCCGCCAATCACACACGGTCCTTTTCGCCGACGATACATCCCTTACTGTGGCACGCTTCAAATCGTGATGACCTAGGGAGATTAATCAACGCCGATATTTCCAAGATTTGTGAATGGTTTAATGCTAATGAAATTACTCTTAACACTAGCAAAACCAAATTCTTAATACAGACAACAAACCAACTTTAGCATTGTTATTAATAACAGTCTTTCATCCCCTGCCACTGATGTTAGATTTTTGGGTGTTACTGTGGATGCCGGCTTGGGGTGACCGAGCGCATTCAGATGTTGTCGAAGGGCTTGTCATCAGCCTGTTATGCTCTAACCTAAATCTTGGGGAGCATACTGGGAGAGGGATTTACTTTGTACTATTTGAGTCTCGCATGAGATATTGTATTTCTTGTTGGGGCTTCACCACTAGAACTAATTTATTCGAAATCTTTAAATTACAAAAACGAGCTGTGCGGCTGAATAGTGGAGAGGACAACAGAGCTCATTGTCGTCCGTTGTTTGTTTCCCAAAAAATGTTGACTTTATACTCATGAATTAACTATGAGTCGGTGAGTATGGTGTATAAATATAGAAGCAGATATACCTATCGAACCGACATTAATTCTCACAACACTCGTAACTGTAATATAGGTATAGCATTAATCTTCCGAAAACTGGTACCTCTCTCTGCAAAAATTCTCTGTACTTCAAGAGCTTCTCTTTTTTTTTTTAATAAATTACCTTTGCTTATATTAAGTTCTCCTAATTTAGCTACATTTCGATGCAAATTGAAGATGATATTACTAAAACAACCTTTTTATTCATTTGACGAATTTAGTAATCATAAATTTTGACATGTCTCCTCGTAGTGATCGTGTTTATTGTTTTAATTTTGTTTATTATATTTTTTATATGTATATGTAATGTCAGACAACATGCACTTATTTATTGGCAATAAATCTATATCTATTGCTGTGTTTCATAAGAGGAAAGCTACCAACCATATTGAAATGTAATTATTATTTTATGTACGCACCTGTTTGTAAGTCCAGCATAATTTCGACTAAATCGTATTAGTAGTCATGGAAGTTGAATATAATTTATCGTCTGACAACTGTGCGATAGCCTGGTATCCTAGGTATCTATTTTAATTGAATGGGGAGTGACCTAATGTAATTCGTTGTGAGAAAATGATGAAAATCCTTGGTGACGAGGTGGTTGTTGATAAAAAATCTGCTTGAGAGATATTTTTATTTTTTATCAAGTGTAATGAATTGATAAAAAGTCTTAGAAAAAGCTGTGTCAATTCTCATCAAAGATAAATGAATTAAATCATATTGCGGGGGTATATCTAGTATCGAAGGGGATAAATTCACAAATTTGGTGTTTACTATATCTGGGTACTTGTTCTACATGGGAGTGTGCATGTGTTTGCTGTCCCGAATCTAATCATACATCCTGAATGTAACGAAGAAGGTGAATATACGAGCGAATCTGGATTGTCACTACAAGAAAATCACATTCAGAGGTACTCTGGCATTTGTATAAACCGGAAAACGAGGTATCTGGTCAAAACATTGTTTAAATTATTATTATTTCGTATGAGATTTAAATTCTGAGCTTTTGTAAGTTGGTAAACGTGGTTGGTGGTTTTATATTCTCTTATGATAGCGCGGGAGATTTTAAAAGTTCATATTTGAATAAAAGAATCTAAATTATACTGGATAATTGATAATACTTGTTTGAATATCCCAAATAACAATACTCACCCTGAGTAAGAGTTCTCATACTTTTTTTATATAATCCCTGTATAGACTTGTTCATGAATTATACATGTTATTAATGATTGCACTGTTTTATTAAAGAAAGTTATTTATTTATTTTTCTTTTGCCGTAAAAAGCATATAGCCGGGAAATCACAGTACTATATCTATATCTATATGAGCTGTGTTGTCTTTATTTTTCAATTGTTATGGAAAATACACTAATTAAAACAAATATACGCCTACATGGAACACAATCCAATCTTTATAAAAACGTAAAGAGTACGTTTGTCATACGAGGATCCCTTTGCCCACAAAAGAGTACCTGATCTATACTTTTGTCGCATACACAGAGTATTGCAGCGCGGCTCGCAGTCCGCGCCGTATATAGACATAAAGGCAGCGTCACATGTCTATGGAAAGATCCGTGGTACGAAATTTGAGCCTCCGTAGTGTCGAAAATTAAAGAAAAGCTGATCAAATCTAGCGGATAAACGAGACGGGGTCCCCTCAATGGGGTTCGAATTACAAGTTCGAAATAAATATAGAGCGTCTGCTCGGAGAACGGCACTCTGTAATTACACACGTCGGTTTCTGAAATTACTCGAAATTAGTTTTCGTCTCGTCCTAAAAGCAGTGGCTGCCACCTTACCCGAATGCGCTCTCTCTAAATACGCTTACGCATGTAAAAGTATGCGTTAGCGAAAGGGGAACCTTTCCGATCGCTAATTGATGTCTCTCCGACCCCTTAAAAATCAATTTAATTATTAAGCATTGTGACGTGAAGGTTTTCTTGCAGTTCATTCAGTTACAAATCAGGTAACAAAGGTACTACACATTTACACACTTAAATTGCCAGTTTTGCAAGTCTTTTTGGAATGTTGGTTAGTCCTTAGAACATAATAATAATAGCTATTAGCCTCAGTCATCACAATATACATAGTTAATATAATTTCATATCGAAAATATGTAACAATTTGTGTAAATATAATGTATAATAATTTATTTTCAAGTCATCAATGCAAATAGTTTTTGATGTTTTAAGTCGGGGAAAAAAAAAACTGATAATGATGTATATAGAAGCTTTGGTTGGTTTTAGTATTAATTTAGCATTTCATTTACGGTTAGTAATATATTCACTCTGATCTATTCGATCTTTCCTCGATCATCCAGTGTCTAAAACGTCTGCCCAGAGTGTCTTCGTAATTCCGGATTCGGCAAGCATGCATCTCACGATACTCAGCACCGTCTGGTTATACCTTTCAGCCACGCCGTTTTGTTGGAGTGTCCCTTGTACCGTCATCTGTCGTTGCATCCCATATTTAGCTAGGTATTTGTCGAAATCCTTACTGAAATATTCTCCGCCGTTGTCACTGCGAAAAACGTCTTAATGGTTGTACTGTGCAAGTTTTTCGACCATACTTCTATAATCATCAAATTTGTTCAGAACTTCTCCCTTCGTTTTCATCGGGTAAACGACTGCTTAACGAGTATAGTCCTCTATGAAGGTTGCGAAGTACTTAGAACCTCCTTTCATAGTGTGTGTTATCTTGTCCACAACATCTGAGTGTATCAGCATCATCATCTCGCACAAGACATTGGAAACCTCTTCCTGCGCAGTTTCGCTTTGCTGCAGATGTCACATTCCTCTTCTTCGTCCATCTTGACTTCAGACATCTACTTCTCTTTCACGAGCTTGTTCGTAGCCTCTGCATGCAAGTGTTCTAGCCTTCTGTACCAAAGATCCGACATCTTTGTAATCCTTGCTGAGGGCGTTCTTCCTTCTATTGAATAGAGTCGCTTCGCTGTCATCACTCTTCACCATCTTTTTTAGAGACCACTGCCGTCTCGTTTCCAAACGTTATGGTATATGCGTCCACGTCTGTCTCGTTTGGATTGAAGTCAATTATCTTGTTCCTCTGGGATCTCGTGCTGTCAGTACTAGGGTAGTTATGACAGCATGAGATCCTAGAACCGAAGCCGTCAGAAGATATCAACTGGTACCGAGCTGATGTCATCTGACGGCTTCGGTTTCGTAACAGCTAGTGCCCTGTGTTTTGCCATCTTTGCATGCCACTTCGGTTCACTGGTTGCCTTGTTTTAGTCGTCTAGCACTTCAGGGCAATTTCTGGCTATGTGGTCAAACTTGTTGCAAGCGTAGCATTTAAACCACTTCTTCTTATCATTCGCTCTATGGTCATTTGCTGATTTGGTTTTTGCTGGCTGCTTGCTCTTCTTCTCGTTGTTTTGATTCTGCGTCTTCTTAGATTGGAACTTCTTTACCACTATTTCCCTTTGGTTTGTGTTCCAATTCTTTGTCGCGTCGGAGTTTCCTCTTCTCTTCCAAGAGCAGCCTTGTTTGGACGATCTTTGTCTTGATCTTAAGAATGAGTGTTCCATATGTCTCCGGCAATATCATCAGCATCACCAGCGCCACTTCTCTATCTTTGAATTCGTAACCGCTGCTTCGTAACTTCCTATTTAATTCCATCAGTCGACCAAGGTACGATTTCATACCTTCTGTCATCCTTCTTTCTGATGTTGAAGAAGTCTTGCATAAGTTGCAGGATGTAAAGGAGTCCATACTTCGAGTGTATCTCTTCTAATGTGTGCCACGCGTCTTTCGCAGTAGTGCACATGCCGATGTCATCAAGATATGTATCCTCCGTGACCAAGAAGAGAAACGTCAACGCCTTTTTGTCCATCTTCCTGTCTTTTGCGAAATCTCTTTATATAATCCAGGGTTGATAGCTTCCCAACATCCATTGTGTACCAGTGGCGCCCTTGCACTAATCGACCAAGCATGATAATTGTCACTGGATAGTTTCGACATGCGATATTCTTCGTTACTGTTCATCAACTTTTTTTTTCTGTTTATAGTACAACTTCTCTCGTGCGTATTATCCGCCCGAAAACAGTTAAGAATTACTTATCTAACCTTCTCTCGAAGTTCTGGGCCCATAACGGAACTGGAATTCGTCGGTTCGAAGGTGATAAATAATATATATTTTCAGGTGGATGCTAAGTTTGTTACAGTTAAGAAATAATAATTCATGTAACAGATATAAACGAAAAACGTCAAACTTATTTTGCTAACTCTCAACAACAACCAAACCAAAACACAGCCGTTAGTTTGCTTGATAGCCGCTCATCACCAAAGCTTTATATTAACATATTTGAGACTAAAATCAATTCAAGAAATTATTTATTTTAAATTATGTTCTGAAGACGTCACAAATGTTGTGGCCAATGAAAAACTGTCGATTTTACGTACGCTAATTGTCACATATGTTAGATAAGATTTAATGGTTCATGTTAGTGCTTACATGACATTTGGTACGATTATTTTTCAATAAATTGTGTTTATATTTGGTATAAACTGTGTGGTATTGTAATGTATTGTGGAACTATTAAGTATTAAGTAATCTATAAAAATATTGAGGTAAGTTTTATACGACTATTTTTGTTATGGAATCTATAGCAAATAGGCTATATTACACGGGTGACAGATTGTGAATTTGAAATGGTTATTGACCAAAATTTGCGATCTTTTTACGATATTATGATTATAGAATCTTTTCGACAAATTTTGAAGATGATATTTTTGTAAAAAAAAAAAACGCAGGCTTTAAACGTAATTCCAATCAAACATAATGTTATTACAATAATTGAAAAATTGAGACATTAATTGACAAATTGACGCAATTGTGCAATCAGCGGACGAAAAATCCCTATTTTTTATTGGCCCAAAGCAGAAGTCCTAATTTTTTATTGAACAGTCAGACTAAAAATTTAAAAGATCATACGTCTTCAAACTTCTTTTTTTTAAAAACACTAATCTCTTTAAGAGAAAACCTGTACATTTATAGTAATTTGAAACTTTTATTTCGAATAAAAGATAGAAAAAATTGATCTGCACCCTATTGTAATAATATATTGAAATGGTAATAAAATTATTAATTTTTAATATTTAATATTAACTTCCTTGTATTACCAATGTGAAGATACTTAGTTGTTTGTAGCAATATAAATTGAAAAGCCATATTACAGCGAGTTGTTGGTCATTTGACATTATAAGGATTACATCTCTATTAGGTAGGTTCATATTTATTGTTCAGATAATATAGTTGACTCTCTATATATCTAATTCTCATGTAGCATTCATTCCCATTTGTTCAAATTACGGAGAATTTGAATTAAAGAAAGTAAGACAAAAAATGGTATATTAATTTGTAGTGTGTACCACGTATATTAAAGAATTAAAGCAGAATCTTATAACATCCACTTCAAATACAGTCACATGTAATGATAAAAAATGTAATTACTGAGGTTTAAAAAAGTCCGAAATTTTCATTTGTTTCAAAACTATGCTATAGATTTGTTGTTCAAAGTATGCTTCTACCTTCTGCAAGTTTGTGAAAGCTTATGGTCGATTTGGAGACAGGAAATTAGGCTTCATGAAATGTTGAAATTTTTGATCCGGTTCTATTTAAAGAATTTGAATTAGAGACTGGCATTTACAAATGGATAACCATTCAGTTGGACATACAAAATTATGAATTCGATTTAGAGAAAAATTCAAATTAAAGTGAGGTTGATTTAGGGAGAGTCAACTGTATCAACTGATGCTGACGTAAGATTGCAATTGATTAGTTAGTAGTGTTAGTATTAGGCAACTAGTGTTTGTAAAATTACAACCGAAGATTTTAAAATTACGTTTAAATATTAAAATTGATTTGAGCGTTTGTAATATTACTGCGACAATAGCAAGTAACTAAGCTTTTCAGGAATCCTCCTGTAATTTGACAAAAGAAAATACTGTTTTTTAAGTATACTTACTATATGGTAAATTTTACTGCAAATTGTAGTTCTCCCTATATGTATTATATAATATGTAATAAAAATACCTACAGTTATAGTAAAATTTCCTACATTTCTCTCTATGTATATAGTTTCTTCATACATTTGTTTGGGTGACTAACATCTATCGCATAAATTTAAAGATAGTATGATGCAGCATAAACGTGAGATTTCCGTGACACTCCTGATTAGCTTCACTTATTATTAGTTTAAAATAATCCCTAGCAAAGTAATCCGTAGAAGTAACTTTCTCCACTTAGAAAACTCATTAGAGGAACCATCCGCAATCTCAAAAGTAAACATTATCGGATGCATCTACTTATAAATATCTAGAAAAAAAAATCTCTCTTCAAGTCCTTTCAAAACAATTTATTTCTGTAAAGCACGGGACTTGTATAAATAAATTTTGTACCAAACTGTACCGTGCGTACCTATTACCGGTTGCGAGCACAAAAGATCCATGTAATCTACACTTCTCGTATTGCGCCTACAGTTCATGCAGACCCGTATATTATTAGTAGCCAGTTTTTGTTTGCAGTACCATAGAGTTAGACACGGTCGGGCCTAAAGCGTGGAGCGAATTGAAAAGATCGCTGAAAATTCAAACTGAAATGAACCGTGAAACTGGCGATCGCCGGGCATTCAGCAAAATAGCTTTGTTTGTGGCATAATTGCTGGCAGCAAAAAGAATAAATGAGGAGGTAGAGACTATCGGTTTCAGAAAATTATCCCGCGCGGAGACATTGATAGCCCGTCTCCAGGAGTTCTTTGTTGTCGTTGATGTTGTTGTTGTTGTTGTTGTTACTGCTGACGTCCTGATGGTTGCTCGGAACGCAAGATGATGGAATGCAACGCTGTGAAAGAGGTCCAAATAAGAAATAAAGATAATTAAGTTCCTTTCATTGAGAATCATTTGTATGGTATTTAATTACTTGCGCGCTGAATTTATATGATGAAACTAATTAAGAACATAATCGCGATGCAATAATGGAGTCGATGAGTTAAGTGATTGTTAACAAAATGTAGGTATTCGAAATTGCTTTTAGTCAGCAATAATACACCAACATTCCCTAAACTCTTTAGCGACAACCAAGCACAATACGAGTATTTCATACAGCGTTGCCACGTCAAAATTATTAAGGTCTCCAGATGGCGCTACCAAAAATCACCACAGTTTGCGTTGAATTTTAAACGTAGTGTACGGATTGAATTAAATTAAAAATGCAAAACTGATTTTAAAATGAAAAAAAAATAATAATAATAAAATTAGCTAGCTCAACGGATAAAATTTTAATGAACAGAAGAACTATTAACCTCAGAGTTGGCGAGGGTCGCCAACTAAAACTTTAATCTAACCACGAAAAGTAAAAAGTGAGTGAATGAAATCAAACTTTCTTAAATACCCGAAAAATTGTAAAGGTTTAAAATAAAATAAAAGAATAGAATTTTCAACCCAATGACGCTTATCAACAATCAAATTTATTTCCCAAAATGGGTTAAATTACGAATTGTGCAGAAAAGAACTTTGAACTGAAGGTTCTGGCCTAAAATAAAAACTGCACTTGACTCTAAACAAAATAGGACAATGCTATTTCCTATACAAAGCAAAAAAAAAACTATTTGTACAGGAAGATTATCCAATATCTTTCAATTTCAATCCACGTGGTCTCAACAAATTAAAATAAACTAAGAGTGGACAAATGCAAGAATTTTACAAAAAAAAAAACTAAATGCAAGAACAATGCTTCTAACCACCCAAACGAGGTGATTGATAAACAAAAATGAAACAGCAAAATTGAACAACTAAAATTAACTCTTTAAAATATAATGAGAGAAAAAAAACTAAAATATATATATCTTCCTAAACAAAAAAAAAAAAATAATTGATTTTATATCTATAAAGTGCTCTCTTCAACATTAACAATTATCACGATAAGAATTCCTTGATTAGCTATATAAAAGACAATTAGAAATGTTAAATTTACTAAATCAAAATGGATTACAAAATGGCAAAAAAGATTGAAAAATACGTGTACTCACGTCAATAGTCGAACAAGGAACTCTACAATTGTTTTTCTTACAAAAATCCCTCTCTCAAAATCGTACAACGCAGATTAGTATTACAATTCAACGACAATATCTAATAGAATCCGCATTAAATCAGCACAAGCGAACAATAGACAATTTAATGAATGGAATTATTTAAAAAAAAACTTAACACTGAATAATTAAGTCATACAATTAACTCTTAAACTAAAATTAATACAAAACAAAGCAAAATTGTGAAAATTCTCGGTCAATTGAAACCAAACGAACGGAGTAATCATAACAACAAAAATATGCAACTTGAAATACACTCTGTGGAATGGGTTGTCTAACCACAGCAGTAGGAATGTATGAGGTACATAGTACGTTAAAAAAATCAAATCAAAATTCCTAGTTTTAAAAAATTTAAATGTAGATATATAAATTTTTTCAACAATTCAATTCGACACGACACACACAGAAAATAATTTATCATTAGGCAAAATAAATGTAAAAAAAATCCATTACTAGACGTGTATAAGATCAAAATGAAACGAGCTGATTAAACCCCATCTGGTGTTTCGATGTTTTAACAGCTTTAATAATAAAAACTGCAAAAAAATATATTTCTAGAAAGCTGGCTTGTTAATCAAAATGTTTCCAAAGATTCCAACAATCAAAGATTGTAGACACAGAAATTTAATTAACATTGTTCATATATTTAACTGGTAATTCAAAAAATAATTCAGAAACTTCATTAAAACCCATAACCTTTGTATAAATGGGATGAAAAATCCCTAGGTGTAGTAAAATTTCATACTTCATCCAGAAACAAATAAAAACAATATGGCTCCTATGTTACATATTACACTTTCCAGAATGGTGGAGGCAAAATCAAAAGGAAGCATCTCATTGTGAACAACCCAAATATGTGGCACATGCGCAAAACGAGTCTTGGCATAAGAAAACTAAAATCAACTGGGGTAAAAATAGTAAAATAAAAAGAAAATTGTCAACGCTTCCAAAAGATTGTTGACTAATGCGGCAATCAGTTAGAATCTCAGAGCCTTATGCCAGTAGAAAGGATAATGTTGAATCAATTAATAGTAATCCAATAAGATATGACAAAAGTACGTGTAAATATTTGAGGATGAAGAAAAAAGATATAAGTGAAGATTGCTTTTCGATAGGGTGGTTTATTTTCTTTCAGGAAATGTGTATGATTATGAAAAGTATTTCCGTTTATCAATGACGATGGAAAACCTATATTTTCGAAATGATAATCGAGCTTGTCTCAAAAGTATATACACGGAGGCATGCAAGTTCTGAGAGAGAGTCCAGAAAGAAGAGGTCATATAATATTTAAAGCATGTAGCTTTTTCCTCCTGGTTCATGATGCAGTGGAACTCGGTTATACGAAGTTTAACGAGTTTCATTAAAAAAGTTCAGGTGGAAATGTGCACTCATTCTTTTAGTATTCACTCCCAATGGAAGCCCTGAAATAATTTTGATTGTACCTATAAAAAAAAGTGATTGGACGCAGTTCGACCACGGGACCGTTACAACAAGTCAACCAATGGTACGAATTATACAGATTTTTAAACGAAATTCATAAAAGTTCCTCAATTTCTTTTTAAAGTAACAGAGAATTGGCTATAGTAGTTTGAAAATTAAGCAGAGTAAATTGTTAAAGGTTACAAATTTTTATTCTACAAAATCATGATCAACCCGTATGAGAAATTGTAACTATCTGTCACCATATTAGTACCCAATAATATTGGAACTATAGTAAAGCGATTTTAGTTTCTATATTAATTAATAATACGATAACCTCTTAGCAAAATTAACCCTGTAGAAACTTCTTAGAGAACTTGGTCAGCCGCACTTTAAACTTACTAATCTCAACGAATATCCAACTGAAGCTTATGTATGCATAGTGTACATACGTCTTCTAGAAGTGACCGCAGAGCTCTTTACTGATTGTAAGGGAAACTTAGCGCTACTAACCCTTGGCTTATTCGGAAAAGCTTGCACATTAAGGATGCCCTTCTAATAGTAAGTAATAAGATGGTTTCTATATACACTAATAAATAATTTATTATATGATATGCTATAACGTCTCAAGTATCTTACAATTCCAAACTAAACGTATTAAAAAAAAATCCTTTATGATTCTAGGAGCAATAATCCAGATCTTTCGAATATTATACAAGTTATAACAAACCAATCGTATAAAAAATTAAAATAATCATTTTAATATGTATCTTCCGTTACATTATTTCAAAGAACAAAGCCCAACCTATTAAAAAAAGCATTTCTGCTACACGATTAAGTGTTACGAAACTAAACGTGGCGATTTATTGTAACGGATATCGACTATATAACACCTCGCGATCATGTGAGAAAGGAAGAGATTATAGAACAAGCAGCTTCACTTTCTAATGCAAGACGGAATTAATTAAATCGATTGAATGGAAGCGGCCACGCACGGAGATATGAAATATTCTTAAACAATATCAACATATTTATTAGCCAATTCGTCATGCTCGTCCTTTGTAAACGGTAACCTAACATATGTGAAACAGCGTAGAAAGTACCGTACGATCGGCAAAGTACTGTAAGGTATCTTCTATTGCTGGTTATCGAAAAAAAAAAAAACGTTACGTAGTCTTTAATTAACACTAGGGCAATTAGTGTTAATCGTTTCATATTCTTTGTTAAAGAAACGATTTCTAAGAAACTTGAGTATAGACGCGGTGTTAGGTTTATCCGTTTCAATTAAACAACTGCAGAATAATAAACAAATTGCACAGTTGGATATTGTAATCGTTAATTGCGTCTATTTTGGAGATGCAACTAATCTCTGTTGCTATTTCTTCTAATTATATAAAAGAATACATGAACAATATGATCCTATAGCTCTACGTCTAGCTCTACTTTGACAAGTAATAGCTTATGCAATTCTAAGGAAAATGTTTTATGAATATAGGTTCAGTAATCTTCTATAGATTTACGTTTAAGGGAACTTTAATTTCGTAGGAACACCGATAAAATAGTTCTTGAGGGTTCTAATTACGGTAACGGAAATTAAATTACCTTACTGTTTTGATTCATTTTTTCCAAGTTATTTTTTTATGATTAACTTAATTTATTAAGATTTATTGTGAAGTAGTTGTATTTTCTCTGTGTAACTAGTTTTTATTAATTTTCCATCATCTACATATTTTGTTCAATAACAAAAATTGTTTTTTCTCGTATTATATTATCTACGATTAATGATAAATTGTTGTAATAGATATAGGACTGTCAAAAATACTGAAGAGACTGATAGATAAACCATTACCACTTGTTAAATTTTTCTGAAATTTTAATCAATTGCTACCTTTTAGAAACCAAACGTTTTTGCCAAGTTTGGTCAAAAGATTTTGACTCCTCTCCGATTTCTATGATGCCGAGTATATTATTCTTCGTGTATGGTTGTTATATTTTTAATTAGCCACGCTTTTCTCACGTCCATATACGAAAGAGTTTTCATCCAAACAAGTAGCTCCGAAGATTGACAATATCGCACACGCGTGCGTTATAAAGTGGCTTTCTATTTACCGACTGGCTCACCTCATTTAAACATGAGCCAGCTTGCATGCTTTAAACTATGAACTATTCACGTCAAATTTATTTGGTCAGCAGGTTTCGCTATTTGTGTAACAAGTAGCTCGTAGCTTAACACACAAAACTGAAGTGAGGTGTGCCAGACAGTAAATAGAAAGCATTTATTAAAAAAAAAAAAACTTGTTTGTCATGACAATGTATGCGTTTTATTAAAATTTACTAATTTTTTTTTATGTGCGTACCGTCAAATGTTAGCGAAATGGTTGTCATTTTGAATAACTGTCAAAATAATAAAGTCAAGTCAACAACCAGACGTATTCATAAAAATTCATAAAAATTAAAAAATTCTTGATTTAACAAATATGAGACAAATGTCTCTTGCTGAGGTTCATATCAGATTAAAGTACGGTCTTATTATATGGGGGTAATTCGTCAGCCGCAAAAAGAGTTTTCCCTTCTCAAAAACGAATATTGAGAAATATAATGGGAGAAATTTATAGAGACACCTGGCTGTCTCTATTTTGAAAATTTAATGTGTTGACACTGCCTACTATGTTTATACTGGAGAGTGTTCTGTATGTATTTCAAAATCACAAATCCTCTTAGAGATTAGAAGCTGCTTGCAAAATTACCACCATCTAGTTGATCGTTCCAGCTTTCTACACAAGCGTTGGGGCAGAGGGAGTTGTAAGCTTTCTTGAAGTACTCGCAAGGTTTGAAATCTTCACCCTTGACCTTTTTACAACGATGGTAGTCCAAATAACTTTGGTAGCAATATCTAGTTTGGTTACTGTTTGGGAAGCGTGGATCGAAGGGGGCGGTCTGCATGACGTCTGCAGGTTTTACTGCGGCTGGCATCGTGTCTATTCGAAATCTTATTAAATCACACGAATACATTTTTTTTTGTGTTTGTTTGTATTAAATTACAAAGAACTCAACTCAACTCCAGTCACTCTGTGACACATATGTATTTCGAAATCTAAATAGTTATGGTAAATACTCTAACTTACATAAATAGGTATAACACAAGATACAAAGATAATAACATACCTTTACAATATCGTTTATAATATGTCGCATAAGAGCTTTGTTGGCATAGGATTAAAAGTTTATAATACATGGCCTGAAGAAATTTTAGAACTGTTAAAAATAACATTAAGTATGTTCTTCAAAACATGATTTTATATGATGATACATACATAATTTCTTTTCTATGACGTTTCTTTGTATCTACTTTAACATATGTTTTATGAAGGAAAATAAATATTATTTGAGAATTATAAAATATATTAAAATTTCAAATCAATTTAGACACTTTCTGTCAGGAAGTTTTTAAACTTTTGGACAGAACTATGTGAATTTCTAACAAAATAACACAGAACTCGATATCTATATCAAACCCGCTTGTATAGGACAAATTTTAATGTAAGTAGATGGTATCACATCACTGGTGTTCCGCCCTAATTGCTGAGTATCGCTGCAGCTCCCTTTTGTGCCATAGTTCAATGTGCAGAAACAAATGCAACATATCCATTATGAGCCACAGTTGGCCTTTGTTCGGACTTTTTACATTGCCACACCCTCTGTGCATGACACTGGTTTAAGATAACGAGCTGTTTAGAATCATTGCCCCACGTACCGCGTGCAAAGATCAATCCAGTAATATGGGAGCGTATTCTGTATTATACAAACATCAAAGAAACGCTGTTGATGAAAAGTTTAGATTTTTATTCGTTTTTCTATTTTGAAAGTCTGTTTTAATATGCAATAGCGACCGATGAATACCCCGCGGCTCCATAAATCTATGTAATTTTATATATAAAACAGATGCCTCATCTCGAAATACGCGAGGTGAAAACAAATGATTTCTGCGCTTTCACGATGACGTCCCACAGGGATCGTATAGCTTATTTTCCGGCGAGTAAAGAGCGAGTCTTTTAACGTTGGTCTCCGAGGGTAATTTGTAAGTTACTCGAGCATGCAAACAGACCACCCTTGTCAGCGGGGTTACTCCGCTAACCGCCCTTAATGAGCTCGGCTACTTCGGAATGCGAACCTTGTTTTTAAAGAAATACCCATCCCCTGTCAGTAACTTGTCGTATTAGAGAGCGACTTCCTATTTAGGGCCGTGTATAACGACTGAAGGAATGATTCGGGGAGGGTTGGGTGTTACGAGCGAAACAGGCATAAGGAGGAAGCTAAAATGGTGAATTAAGTTTTTTTTTCCGGGCGATGTTGTTTAATCTGGTTGTTTTGCGCGAGTAAATATGTTTTTAAATGAGAACGCTCTTTTTGGCAGTTTAGTCATTTTAGGTTTATTAACTTGTTACATCTTATGATTCAATTTCTTTGGAGACATTTTAGGAAGGAAATGCGAGTAAGCGTTTTGTTGTTGGAATAGACACCATGTGGAATAAAATTAATTAATATCGAAAAGAAAAGTGTTGTTGTGCCTGAGAAAGAATATTTTAATATTATGTAAAGATTAGAAAGTTTGCTGAAGTTAAGAAAGTTTCAGAAAAAAAGTTCCGTAGCAGGCGCATAAGATGTCCAATCACTCCGTGGTACATTAGTTTATTGATTCAGGACAATTTATGGAGTTTATGGATCCCCATTTTCAACCAAACATCAAAAGATATTTTGTGATCGAAGAGTGGTCGAATATTTTATGTATTTATTAATACACTAGAGTCCTTCTTATATCGTAGTAAAATTTCCGCAGCTAACAAAAACCGGAAAGATTAATTGTAAATCCTTTTAAGGTTATCCATCTGCCAGTCTTAATTATGGTGGTTTTTAAACAATAAAGGTTGACGTACTTAATACTACATTACCTCAATTATCTGTATCATGGCCCATTATAGCATCACAAATAACTTTATTCGTTATCTTGTGGATATGTTTGCTACATGTTTTCAGGATTCTTAAAACTTTGGTTTAAAACTGATTCGAAAAACGAGATTAATGCATAAGGAAAAAATGTAAGTACATTTCGTTTTAACCTTTAAGGCAAACTGCATAAATGTAACACATCTTGTTTGCTAATTTTTGTTTTATTGGGAAATAATATATTTTTTTATTATTATTTGATAATATGGTTGACCAAGATTTAAAAATAAACCCTGTGAATTTACCAAACATACAAAAAATATTGAGGAAGAACCAGAAGAAAATCTAAGAAACAAGTTGCAATTAGAGGTTGTGGACATTCATTTATAGCAGGAAATATATCAGTGGAATATATCGCAACAACAAATTAATCAAAAATTCCAAACAGAAGAAAGAGAAGATGTTCTGAAAACCTAAAAGAGTTTAATGATATTATAGAATAATTCGAATTTCTTACCGTGAAAAGCGTGCAATTTTTGCATATTTGCCGCCCTGCCAGCCTTTTCAAGATCTAATATCGACGTATGTTCGGTTAAACGCTCGAATTCGCATCCTCTACTAGCTTAATTGCTAAAGCGCTCGTCCGGCAAACGAGGGGATGTAGGTTCGAATCCCCCGTGAGAAGGAAATTTTTTCTTGGAAAAATTCCTCCTATTTAATACAGTTAAAAGCACAAATTCATTAATTTGTTAATTCTAATTAATGTTTAAATTTACCAAAAAGTTCAGCGAAATATACCAAAAATCTGCGATTTTTTTGCGTAAATTTCAATTATTCTTGATAGCAGTTCAAAACGACTAAAAAAGACGAAGAAAAATTTACGCCATTTTGTTACTTAATATCATTTTCATATATTTTAAAGAGTACTTGTTGTAAATATAGAATGTAGAATTGAGACAGCTGGTTATTATTTCATATTCGAATACAACTGCTAATTTTGAATATTTTTTCAATAACAATAACATTTTTCTCTCTTATAATTCGATAAATGAGTATTCACTCTTGATCCCGTTCCATTTTTCTGTGTTCACTCGGTATAAAACGGAAGCGAAATTGTCTCCAATTCTTTATTAGTAGTTGCTTCTCGGTTTGGTCTTTAGAATATGGAAGTATATCACAATGTTTTGTTTTAAACCTTTTTGAAGTTATAATTTGATTCTTTCGAACAAAAGTATAACTTAAAAGAAACGAAACATGAATATAAATTGAGTTGCCCAAATGCATTTATGTTACGGAAATATTACAGGATTGCGAGTATAAGTATTCTGTTATTCTGTCTAGAAGTAAATGCTACTATGCATACTTGCGCCCAAATTTTATAAATCTAAATGAATCGTGCTTTCAACGTTTAAGAAAGCTTATGTACAGTTTTTAATTTACACACTACTAGCAATTTAAGTTTATGATATGAGATCTCACACACAGGACGAATTATAACAAAAATATTCCTCTTGAAAACAGTTACGGGTCTACTTGGAACTTTTATAGTTCCTCTATTTTTAGATGACTTTTGATTAGAATTTGAGAGAACTTCGACAGGAAGCGTCTTTGATCACATAATAGCCTGAGCATCAGATATAGATTTTGGAATTTTTACGTTAAAAATAAGAAAATGTGATGCGATTTATTTGAAAAAGTTTCGTATTTATTCTCAAATGTTCCATCATAATAAATAATTTCGATTCTCAAAAGAAAATCATACCTATTGGAACTGCGTTTAATTCTCAAAATGAGCGAATTTCGACATTTTCAACTCTAAAGTATATATTAGCAGGGTAAGTAGTATTACCAACTCCTTGAAACCAATTACCCAGATGGTTTCTCACAGAGCGTCGAGGAAATTAAATGCCTCCGATGTCTCGCAGACATCGCTCTTTACGCACACCTACATCGCCCATTAATCGAACACCAATTTAAATTACAAGAACCGCCATGGTTACATCGGCCGCCTACCTCGGAGAAATGTATAAACTACGACTTTAATCGTAGTCGGTGTAATAACGCAATTACTCTGCCGCTCTATCCGACTCTTGCCTGCTTTCTCCGTTCTGCTCTCGCTTGTGTCTCGCGCGCACGTAGTACATACACCACCGGCATCCTCATCAGCCCTTAATTCAATACAACTCGTCTACCGCCGCCGCATCGGCAACAGTTACTACCGCACTCGTACGAAACTTAACCGAATTAGGATTGAAATGAGCGCCACAGGCCAGACTCACCGACTAAGCATAATCGAGTTTGTTTAGAGAATAGCCTATTAACGTTCACTATTAGGCATAGGATCAAAGAAACGTCTTAACTTAAGGTATGTTACGATGTCAGCGGAGGTTTTTGAACGGAAAAGTTGTATTATAGTTAGGGTATTGTGATAGCAGCACAAACGACATTCAACAAACTCTACGATGTAGGCCGTCTAGATTTAAATTGAGAACATACACAGATAAAATCTATTCTTAATTAAAGCATATTAATATGCTCTATGAGAAATAATACATTTGAAAATACGTTTTCTCATTTTAGAATTATTATTTATTTACTTATTTACACAAACAAACAGGAAAAAGTCGCAATATTAGTGTTTATTCAGAGCTTTCTAGGGAAGTGGTTAGTTAAAAGTTTTCGGATTTAAGGAAAACTCGTAAGCAGGAGTTTGCCATAGTTTGGTACCTACTTTCTTATTCCTATATTATACTACCTATTATATTTTGGATTTAGTATAAAATTCGTTAACGATTACAACCTGTGGGCTTTCTATATCTTATATCCTATATCTTCAACTGTTTCTAAGATATTCCGGATATCACTAATTTTTAGATACCCTGTATAATAAGATTGGAATATTTTACTACATTTTGGTGAAAAGTATGTTCTTAGTAGTTCTAAAATGAATTCTTCTGGAACTCAAAGAAAGTGAAAATTAATCAATTATGTACACTAGCGACACTTTCTAATTGTACGACCTACAGCATAAAACAGAGCCTAAATGTGTAGCATGGGTAGTAGACGACTTACGCATTCACTGCCGTCTTCGAAATATGTAAACACAGATGTGCGGTCTCGGTGTTTTTTTGTAGTAAATCTACTTTAAATGTAAGGAAGAATGCAGTAAATAAACATAGAAAAAAACATTGATCTTATAAAATAGAGAGAATTAAATACATCAAAGGCGCATACTTATGCTTGCCGACCTACCTCGGTTAGCACAATTCGAATTTTTTCATTTACTTACCTTAAATATAATATTGTATACAAACAGATGTTTTGTTTTCTTTACAAATCCCTACAGCTTTACCAAATATGTTTGTGTTTTTAATCCAATTGATTCACAATGATTGTTTTCTTTAACTATTTTTAATTCGCCCCGGTTTCTTTTTTCGATATTAACATAATGAATAATTAATATTTATATAAACTAATCATTAATTACTAATTTAAACCTACATTTTGTATTTATAGCTATCACTACTGTTCAATTTAGCACTAATTCAAATTTTGTATTTCTTTTGAAAAAATATTGTGAGACTTTGAGGTAAAATCTTTGGAACTAGGGAATTTATAATCGAAATATTATTTTATCTTGTTATTATAATATTAATAAAAACACATTATTACTATAACCAATAAAAATGTTTCTGACGAGCGTAGAACTTTTCGTTCTAATATCTGATATAAAAATCGTGGTTTTGAATGCATCCTCACTATATCTCTTTCATTATTTAATGCCAAAGGAGGAAGCCGGAGCGAATTAAGAAATTGATATGAAATCGTCAGACATCAATTAGATTAAAATATATAAGCATAACGGAGATATGCTTTACTGATTTCAGTGTAATTGGATACCTTAAATATTTTCATGCGATCCATTTTGATACGTTCATTATTATTTGCATACGTGTAAAATGAATAAAAAAGTAGTAAACGCAGTGATATTGGTATTTATTGTATAATTAACATGCCTTTGGTCTAGTTCCTAGTCGTAGACTGTAAAATGAAAATATCTTTTAAAATCATTTAATAAGACTACGGTTATTGGAAATACTTCAAACATCAAATAAATTTATTTCTACGCAAAGATAACAAATACATAATAGATGCATTCAACTTCACACATTAATAAATCCAGTCTAAGCTTTTTTAAAATAACCGACAGAGAGACCGCACATCTGTGTTTACATATTTCGAAGCGGCCAGTTACTGCATAAATCCGTCTACTATCCACGTTAAAGATATGGGCTCTATTTTACCCTGTAGGTCGTACAATTAGAAAGTGTCGCTAGTGTACAACAACCAACAGTGTAAATGTTAAAATTCGAAATACCTAAAAACAACAATAAATAAGAACACCTTATTTGAGCAAGTTGTATTAATCACTGTTTATATCATTTTACTTGAAGCGACGTTTCGACAAACATATGTCTTTTTCAAGCTACAATGATGAATAATTAGTATTAAAAATATGAATAAATAAAAGCAGGAGTTTAAGTATACTTTCGTAAAAAAATTATAAGTGAACGTCAATATCAATTAAAATTGCAACTATCATTATTGTTGTAGATTAAATTTAACATTTGAATTAAAATTATAAACTTATTAAATGTAACTACATTTTTCAACTGAATCGTTCAACTGAAAGGATGGATAAAATTTATTTGTTATTCAAAGTGGATGTTGTGTATACGGATTTTACAAAAGCATTTGATACTCTGGACCACTCAATACTTCTATCAAAGTTGCGTTATGTTGGCTTATCTGAAAGTGTTACGCAACTGATTTCATCATATCTAAGTAACAGGACCTGCTGTGTTACATACAACGGTTTTAGATCAGACTCGTTCACTGCCACTTCCGGTGTACCGCAAGGATCTAATCTTGGCCCTTTGCTATTTAATATATATTTAAATGACATCTTTGAACTGTTAGACTGCAAAAGTTGCTGCGTACGCTGATGATTTAAAGATTTTTGCTGGGATTAATTCAGTGACTGATTGTTTACGGCTTCAAAAGAATCTTGACACCGTCAGCAATTGGTGCGCTAAGAATAAAATACTGATGAACATAAATAAGTGTGCAATTGTCTCGTATTCAAGATGTGGAAATATAGTGTATTATCCTTATTTCATAAGTCATACTCCTGTGCCCAGATTATCTCAAATTAAGGACTTAGGAGTATTTTTTGATTCGCATTTGACTTTCACCAATCACGTGCTGAAGATTTGTAATTCTGCATCCAAGGCTTTGGGATTTCTGATACGCACATGCAGAGAATTTAAGGAGACACAAACGTTAGTTACGCTTTACTACACCGTGGTTAGACCAAAACTGGAATAGGCTTGCATAATATGGTACCCCTACTACCTTTATCAACAACTCTCGCTCGAGAGAGTACAGAAGCGTTTTTTAAAGTTCCTCTCCTACAAACTGGACGGAGTTTATCCCCCACGAGGATCAGATTATGAAGAACTTTTATTAAGACATAATTTTAATTCACTAACTCAACGCAGAGAGGAAAACAGCGGAAAATTTTTAATTAAAATTGCAACCAATCGAATCGAGTCTCCTGAGTTGTTATCGCAAATCAATTTCAATGTGTCTACTTACGCAGCTCGTTCAGTTGATACTTTTGCTGTACCTGTGTGTAAAACAAACGTCTTGCGAAAAGCTCCTTTAACGCATATGGCTAAGAACGCTAACAACTTGTACGAGGATTCATTTATTTTTAAACACAAGTAATGCGTGCACTTCTTTTAACTGTCATAATATCTTTTACCTCGTATTTGTATTTTTATTTATTATGCTAGACTTATTAATTTTTGTTTTCTTTCTCTATTTTTGTTAATGGTAGGGGAAGGGGGCCAAGACGGGGACGTTAAGAGAAATCATAAACTAGACATCATTATTTTTATTTTTCTTTATTTGTAACACCCGTATACCTTTAGTACACCATTTAACTACAATTTGGCACATTCCTTATATCTCAAACTGCAAAGAAACTTAACATTTTTATGGTTTCTTAAAACTATACGAAAAAACCATATTGCCCCTAGCGTGGGGTGAGATGGGTTACATAGGATGGAGTTGCTCTATTTGGTTTTGCAAAACAGGCAGATGTGTATTTCTTGGTGGTTATCATCATCTACCCCAGCGCAAGCAGTGTGAGCCCAAGATCGACATAAGTGGCAGGCTACCCAACCTTCGGAAGACTGTAGATATGTATGGTTCACATCCTTACAGTACAAACATACTGCATCCTTGTCGTCATTTTGTGTTCTGGCGTTCTTACTTGTTTTAATGGAGTTTTTCTTTAGGCGAATATCGTTGGGATACGAACATTTATTTAGTCGCTTTATATTTTCCAGTTCGTTTTTATACGAGCTAGAAGTTATAATTGCTGTCTTTCCTCGACGATATTGTTTCCTATTTTGCGGTTTTTGTTCAATTGACGGAATTGGAAGAACATGTTGGGGAGAAGCATTTTCGAAGCAGGTTGTTATGTCATGGTGGACTGATCGAAGAGTAGAAGAGATTCGGGGTCCAAGATTATTTTTATGTGAGCATCCGGGTGTAGGTTTCTGAGCTAAGTGTCTTTTGTCTAGCTGGTGCGATTTTATTAACACTGGATTGAAGATTATGTACACGTTCTGATTCAGGGTTTTTTCAACAAGTGGTAGGTCTGTTGTTGCCGCAGCAATAAAATCAGACTCAGTAAAATTATTTTGATTGAATAGCCATATTCCACATTTGCGAAATCCGTTAATTGCGGTCTTCATTGTCGCTGCTTGAATGTAAGCTTTATGGAAAATTTCGCTTATTTGAAACATGGTGATAACTCGGCCGGGATGACTTCTTAATCAATTTGAAGCAGCTTGGTCATAATATACGCTAAAAGGCTTCATAAATGCAATATTTAGCGGCTGTAGCCGGTGGGTGCAGTGTGGTGGTAGGCAAATAATAATGATCCCATTTTTTCTTGCAAGTTCAATCAATTCTATATTCTGTGTATGCGTGACGTGCCCATCCAAAAGCAATAAAACCCGACTGTCAAGCGAGGCCCCAGTGAAAACAATAAACCGCTTGAACCAGTTCAGGAATGTTTCACTGGTCATCCACCCACGAGAATTACATTCTGCTGTTGCACCAGGAGGAGCGTTATCTAATAATTCTTTTTTCATTCTTTGACGAGGAAATATCATCAGCGGAGGCATGTACATTCCAGCTGCATTAAAGCATATCTCTACCGTGACAGTTTGTTCTCTTTCAGCTGAAGACAAAAAGCCTACTTACTCTTCCTTTCTCTGCTACGATTTTAGATTTCGTTTTGGAGACGCTGGAGATGCCAGTCTCGTCACAGTTATAAATTCTATCAGGTGTCAAATTGTACCTATCATACACTTCCTTGAGCAAAGCGTAAAATTTGTCTACTGCGATTTTATTGAAGCCCATTGCCCGGGCTACAGAAGTGGCTTCTGGCTTTCGAATGGACAAATCTGGGTGATGCTTCAGAAACCCTTTAAGCCAGTCGATACCAGCCATTTTCTTTTCCGCACTGATATTGTGTTGCTTTTTATTTTTCACGGCCAATTCATAAGCTATTTTACATAGACTAAGTGTTGTTGAACCAAATAGCCGTTTCTCCATATCCTTCAGGTATCTGACTAGCTCCAGTTCTTCCGCTTCAGAAAATACGGCCTTGATAGGACCCAAAGGCAAGCCAAAACCAACCTGGCCGCTATCTTTAATTTTTTTTTTACGTACCGTTCCAATGTAGTTTGCGGAAAATTGAGATGCTTTCCTACATCCAGCTTCTTTGTTTAAAACAGCATCCACAGCGTCCTTCATGCTAAGCGCAGACCAGAACCATCTAGCTGTTTTTCTCTTGTAAGTGCGCACCATTTTCGCCCTTGAAATAAATACAGTGTGTAAATGATGTCTAAGTATTAAAACACCAACTTTTGAAATTTCAATATGGGGCATAACGGGTACTCCCCATTTTGCCCCTCACTTACGTCCCCATCTTACCTCACCTTGCCATTTTGTAAAGAAAATAGCAAAATATTAACAAACGAAGTGACGCGTGATATTTAAGTTGCATACGTTAAAAGTAACTAAACGAATACGTATATTATAAATAACACAACATAAGATATAGTCATAATTACCTTTTACCTTTTTTACATACCCAATACATACTTATCTAGCGCTCCTAGTTTTTGTAATACCTAGGTAGCCCCATCTTGCCTCTTGACCCCATCTTGCCCCCCCTCCCCTATTAGTTCTTAATTAGGTTTCGTTATTCATGTTAGACTGAGATTTATGTTAAATGAATTTATTTCTATTTAATTTGTTTATTTATACGCTGTACATTTGTTTTGGTATTGTCCTGTTAATGGTTTTTTCTCTTGGACAATAAATAGTATTATTATTATTATTAAACAACGCCTAGAAAAGTCTAGTTTCTGTTGGGAGCTTTTTTTTTAAATTAACTCAGATTTGTTTACTCTAACGACTGTTTACAATTTGGAGTGATTGTTATCACTTATATTGAATCTTTAGTGTACGATTTATCTTTTATGATTGCTAATTTCATGTTCTTTCCTTTTCAGGATGCAACAACAGCAATTAGCAGCACAACTAGCAAGTCACGGAGGCAGTGGAAGGCAACCGCCCTTGAGTCCGACACCGAACACATCTGACAGCGATTCGGATATATCCCTAGGTGCTCACTCCCCTCCCATAAGCTCCCCTGGTCCATTGCGTTTCGGCACCGCATCGCCCACTCCTATAACCACCTTCCGGTTCGGTCCTCACTCGCCGGGTCCGATGCCGGCCCAATTTCGTTTCGCTAACCATACGCCACCGGCATTCAGGCTCGACCGTCAATCGTCCCCCAACTTCAGACTGGATAGAAAACTGAGCCCCGAATCACCCATCAACGTAGAGACGACCACGACCTCGACTTTTCAATCTAGACTGCCGACCATGTCACCGATAAACGTCGACTCGAACGGGGAATACAGGGGCGATAAGGATAGCCCGATTAGGGTGGACAATTCACCCCCTCAGACCTCTCTGCAGCACTCGCCACCTATGAACCTACGGATCTCCGACAGTTTGCGTATGAGTCACGATCTGAGCATGAGGATCCAGCCGGAAGCGCCGTTGCCTTTGCGATTAGGAGGAAACGGAGCCCAGCTGTCCACCCCGTTGAGGATACAAGTTTCTAGTTCCAGTGCGTCACCTCAGACTAATCTGCACGTCGGCAGCGCGCCGCACGCAGGTATAGTGAGGATAGCGCCCTCTAGCCCGCCTTCGAATCCGCCGCTGTTGCACAGGCCGTTCTCGCCGCCTCGTCTGACGTGATATGAAGATGTCTAGAGAATCGCGGGAAAATCAAAACGTTGCAATACTTCTCTGATATTTAATTTCGAGAATTCGGTAATCGTGTGTATAAATTGGACGAGTAAATAGGTGGATGTTTACCGATGCGCGAATGGTGTTCTTTTTTTGTAGATGATCCCATACTCAAAGTGAATAATAAACGTAGACATTAGCCAGCAAAAGATGGTGCACCGCTCTTGACAGAATTCGTTTCTCGTAAGTGGAAAAAAGGAACGCTTAAATCTGTTCCGTTTCTATGATTTCATCGGTCTTTTAACAATCGGTTTCATTAGCTCGAAATCTTTAATTTTTGTACATAACATATATACATATGCATATATTATAAATAAATTTATTGGAATCAAATATTATACATAGATGAACGATTGTAAATATGAATATATTATGCGTATTACACCTTGATATTTCAAAAAAACGTGTTTTATTTAAAAAAGAAGTCCTTTAATTTACCAGAATTGGGATACAACCAATAATTATATTCCGTGTGTGTGAATTCCTTCCTCATCGATGCTTGTGCACGATACATAAGAGGAATTGCGAACTTATGCCAAACTATTTTGATAGGGGAGAGAAATAATCCTTTTCTATATATTTTTTTCATAAATTATTAATTACTGGTAGCTTCTTCTGGATTTCTTCGCCTAGTAAAACTTTCATTTGGCACGCCAGTTATTGTCACTCAATCACGCCAACTTAAGATTGTATGAGGTATAATAAGCCACAGAATATTCAGACCAAAATAGTTAAATAACCGTTTATTGATATTTAATGCCCAAATGATTGATTGAACGTTCAATCTTAATTAATTCCAGCACACTAAAAAAATTTTGATAAAATTCCCGTACGAATTTGACGCAATTTGATGCCTCTAAAGCCGTATAGGTATTATACATACTCTTAAAAGTAATATTTCTAACTATAGGTAATTTTTCGGTTCTTTTTGATTCTTTTCATGTAGCCTGAAATATTCATATAGGAAAATTCCATAATGTGGGTAACATCTCCAATAATTTTTTATGTAGTCTGGAATACTCTCAAGTAAAATTTCTAAGGTACTGATAATTTCCATAGAAATTTTACTTGTTTAACAGTAAAATTACAAAGAAAAATTCAGTGTTTCTGATCTGTTTCCTAAGAAAAAGGAAAATATCATCCAAATAAAAGTGTCCTGGTGGAGTTTATTTAAATTAGAATTTAATGCACAAAATATTAATTCTTATCAATTATGTTAACACAAAATTAAAATTGTTACCATTTATACGTTAAGTAAGAACATTTAAGTTGTTGGAAATAATAAGCCACGCTTTTAAAACTTTGTTATCTTCATATACAATATTAAATTTTTAACTTTACAGATCTGGAAAGAAAAGGAAAAGCAAAAGTAAACAAATTATGTATATTAAAATCCATAATTTGACTCTGTGTGAGTTGTATTTAAAGGAAATATATAAATAAATAAAATAAAATAAAAATAGTTTAAACTGATTTTAAATTCTGACCTGAGGATGCTCGGCTAGAGCGAAACCGGTCGTGAGATACATTAAAGAATTTTGTGAGGATCAAGACCTTGCTTTCTTCTTTTTTCCTTTAATTATGTATGTATTGTTTAAATAATTAATTAATAAATAAGAAGTATTTATTTAACTCTTTTGTTTTAAATCATTTATGAACGTCTTCGCATTGGCCGGCCCTTTGTTTTATATTTTTTGTTTGTGAGATTAAGTAGTGTTTTGAAAGGAAAAAGTTTGAAGATATGTATTTTTCAAAAAATTTAGTTCAACAGTACAACTGTTCCGCCCAATAAAAAATAGAGATTCTGTTTTGGGCCAATAAAAAATTAATTAGCAATTTGGCGTTGGCCTATTGCACAATCCGTGTCTCTGCTGTTAGTTAATTTGTCAAATTTTCAATGGTGACATTGAGCTTGATTGGAATTATGCGTATAGTTCGTGTTGTTCTTAGAAAGACATTATCCCTAAAATCTAGATTTGTTTGAAAAATCGTCTATAATCATAATATCACCAATAGATGGTAAATTTTGGTCAGTAACTATTTCAAATTCAGAATCTAATGTAAGTTGTCTGGGTAAAATAACCTATTTGATTTGTATAAATCCTATAACAACAATAGTCTTACAAAACTTACATTGGCATTTTTGCAAACTATTTCCCTAATACTTAATAATTGCCCAAGACAATGCAATATCACGCAATTATTAAATAACTATACTAACTGTCACTTAAACACTAATCATAAGTCATTAAATAATACCTGACATATGTGATACTAGACGAACGCAAAATCGTCAGTTTTTTATTGGCCAAAACAGGTGTAACATTCTAGAACATAATTTGCAATTTATCACTTTTTGAATGAATTGGTTTTAATCACAAATATGAAACCCAAATCTTGAATTGTTTTGGGCATTCGTCATCCTATGTTTGTAACAGAAAATGCTGAATTAATTCCAACGTGCATGTAAGTTGTTTCGGATATCCCCATGTTCAAATTGTAGCAGAGTGCGTAACAGACTTTAAAATCTTAAAAGAACAACAAACAGATTTTCTAATGTGAATTAATATCACCTACTAATAATCAGTACAACAGTTCCAGAATAACAAAAAACAGAACCACTTGTGATCGATAACCATGTTAGTTCTGCCTGCGTCTGACTTGAACCAGAACATTCTATGCATGCGCGCCTTGCTTATTCCTTATCACTTGAAAATTACAAAATTATAACTGTAATTTTCGAAAATGTAAAAAAAAATTTTCCTACGAGATATTAATATTTGGTAATATTACAGTTTTAGAGATTTTTTTTGAGAAACAGAGGTTCCCACTAATATTCATGTAAAACACTTATATATGGGAAAGTTTCAGTACATTTATCCCTATTGGGTGTGGAGAATTATCACAAAAAGTTTTTGTTTGTCAAGAAGTGTTTTTTTTGATGGTGCTAAATATTAATGTCGGTGACTGTACATGAAAGAAAAGATTGTTTTGTTTTAAACCAAATATTTTTTTAACATATATTTGGTTACAGTTACTAAATTATAAGTCGATTTAAATAATATTAAAAATATGTTCATGTATTTAATCAAAAAAACAATTTGGTTATAAAGTTTATTTGAAACAAGCACATTATTTGTTAATTTAAGTATTTATCATGAAGCAAAAGTAAATATCGCATTTTATGTTCTTATATATATAACTATGTTAAATTCTTATGTGCAGTACAGAAATTGTCGCATAGATGGCGTTTTTCCTATTTCATTCCAGACAGAACATATTTGGGACAAATAGCGTGACAAATGCGATTATAACATATTAATCTGGTATATTTACCAGATAAACATCTGATAGGAGCCGTGATCATTGAAAGGGCGACTCCCTTAATCTCTCACTGAGGCGGCAGGGTGATCTCTCCGATCGACTACCAATACTCGGGGCAAACGCTTGGGGTTACAACATCTTAGCTACGTGACCTCCATATATGATAGATATGGACATATGGATCTACAGAGTTTGTTTATTTAAAGCTATTCACTAAAACCAAAAAAAAAAAGATTCGTTAAATTAAATATTAATTTAAATGAAATATTCCAAATTTGTGAAGTTGAAGCATAATTTATATTTGAATCAACTAAAATGATTTGGTTTGTTTGAATAAAATTTTGGTTAATATTACTAAATTATTTTATCAAAATTATTTTGTATTTTGAAATAAAATTTGTTTGTCACTTGTTTGGTTGACGTAATCAAATGATTTTTTCCGTGTAGAACTGGACTGTTGAAGCAATAACTCACATTTTCAGAAACAATGAGGAAATAACGTAAGACATATCTAGTTTCTTCATTAAAACAGCCTTAGATAATACAATAATTTAAAATACTTTAATGGGAATTTTTTGTTTTAACAACGTAACAACACCCAAGCGAAAAATTAGAATCAAAATTTTTTATTTTTGAATAAAAAAAATATATATTTTTTTAATTTTGTTTTTAATGTATAGAAAACCATTTTTTGATCTTGAATCGACAAGAATTTGTTTTAAGTAGTCAATTTTTTTGTACTGCTACATATCTTGAACGGTTCTACTACAGAAGCGTATCGTAACATGAAATCACCAAATCTGATCATTTTAAATTTGTGACTTTTCCAGGAATATTACTATACGACGTTTCGTGTCTTTTAGGCATCATCCTGTTTATTGTATCTGTACACCATGTTGGATTTTGAAACCACAAGAAAGAGTTTTTATGATCCTGCTTCAGCCATGTAGGTATAACATGTTCACAAAAATATGTAAGTACAAGGCCGTTTCAAATGTAATTGAAATAAAAAGTGAAATGAAAGATAGATAATAATTCAAGAGTGGCAAAAGGGTTCGTATAAAATCTTAATTGACATAATACCGTGTCCCAATGGTGGTCGTCATGTAATTGTCTCTTATCGGCGACGTCATTATATTCCGGTTGACAGCTAACACATTTGTCGTCCGATATAATCTAAGCGGTACGTGCAGAGGGTAAATGCCCAGAAAGGGATGATGAATTACCAACTGCCCGACTCGTAAAAGGAATATACGACATTAACGATAGAATCTTCAGTATAAACATGTACAGTATATCTATGCAAAAAAATAAATAGGAGTAGAACAGGTCTCTTGATATTTTCATTCATGTCATATTTTATATGTAATTTCTTTTTTAGCTGTCAGACACCGGTGATAATATTTATGTTTATCCTTTTTTTCGCGTCCTGTTTTCATTTGTTTTCATGTGCCGTGTATCGTCTGACTTTATTCGAATGATAAATGTAAAAGTGCGGTTGTTATGTAGAATGAGAGACCATTTCTAAAGTAATTGGAATACTGCCCGGAATATAATGACGATCTGCTACGGAAATTGATGCGATAGTAATTTTACCTCAAAATATGTCCAAGTATTAGCTATTCTATTATAATGACCCGGAATTCGATAATCTGATTCTTCATTTTGTTTAGTAAAAACCGAAATAATTGCTTTTAATAATTGGCAAGGTCGTATATGTAATTAAAAAATCAGTATTTGAAAAATGCATGTTTTAAATATCTTTTATTAATTACAAACAATTCAAAGCCCGTACCTATAATTATTTACAGTAAATGATTTGTTACGTTAACACTTTGTGCACATTACTATTTATACGAGAAAATAATAATAATAATTTGAAGGAGAATCGAAAAGAAATCTAGAAAAATATCCATTTATGTTTTTTTCTTACGCACATTTGTTTCGTCTTTACTGCGACAAACAAATTTGACACAACCGACCTTATTGGCGTGCCTTCAGTAAAATCCACAGCCACTGAATTTCACATTAATAAAAAGTTAAAAAAAAGCAGCACTAGGCTCAGAGTAATTGCTTTTAATAATTGCAAAATCGTATATGGAATTAAAAAATCAGTATTTGAAAAATGCATGTTTTATATATCTTTTATTAATTACAAACAATTCAAAGCCACCAACAACCAACATTGCAGATTGCTTCCTGCAGAAACCCAAATAGAATACAGAATTTCTACAGGCCATGTTCGTGCGTTTGTGTTCTAACGCACAGGGATAAAAACTACAATGGTCTTGTATATAGGATCTGCCCCTGTCCACGATACCACTTGTTCAGAATTACTATTAATTCTTGTAGGTCATCATTGCCCGAAAGTTATTAGAATTACATTCTCATTCTCATTCCCTATTTTATTTGCAATAAAATGTTGCTACAGCAGCGGATCTATTACGATTTTTTCGAAGGTTTAACAAATTCTGGGGATGGCTGGCTCATTTATGGAAATGAGGAAGCAGATGTTCTGATGAGAAAGAGTGGTGCGGAGTGATTTCGGAGACATGAATTTGCCATTGGCATAGCACGTACGGTAGCTAAACCGAAAATAAATTTCTGGGTAAATCAGTAAGTGCTCCAATAATACTTAGAATAATTGTTTTGGTTTGATACATATATGGAAAAGAATGCATTCCTCCTGCTTTAGAAAGGGGCATTCAATGAATGAATGTTATTCATTCATTAAAGTTAGGGTGGGCACTTAATGTCCGGGCACTTGAGCTAGGTGCTCATTGTACCATCCCTATTAATTCTCTTATTTCCACTCGAGCAGCTTGGTGTTTTCCATAAAGCCCAGTATCTTGCCCAGTGGGAACAATAGATCTCTCGCGAAATATTTCTGTCCGAGTACCTTCAATTCCTCACAAGCGTAGATTACATGTAAACTCGTTTCCTCCTGTAGTTCGCATCTTCTTCACCACGGTTCGCTTACTCGACCTGTGTTGTACAGATGCTTATTCAGAGGACAGCGTCCAGTTATCAGTCCAGTAATGGTTTTAGCTTCTTTCTTGCTGCGCCTGAGCAGGTTATCAAAGAATCCAGCACTCCTATCCCCTATTAGCGCTTTGGTATAGAGTTGACCTTCAGTCGACCTCCATTTCTTTGTACTTTCTTTAGCTAACCAGGTTCAGATCTCCCTTCTTGCGGAATCTTTAGTTATTCCACATACGGGCTCTGGACCCATGAAGTGTCTTTTAGAGCCCTCCTTGGCTAGTTCGTCGGCTATTAGATTGCCCTTTATACCCTCATGTCCCGGCACCCAAATCAGAGACACCGTGTAGTCTCGTGCCAGTGCATTGAGGGATTGTTTGCAGTCCCTAACTAGTTTTGACCTAGTTATGAGGTTCGATACTGCCTTAATGACAGCCTGGCTGTCAGTCATTATATCAATTGTCCTCATGTAGCCCCCTTTTGCAATTATTTCAGCAAGGGGCATATGTAGGTATGTAGCTGCTTTTCTAAATTTTGCCTTTTACACGATCGTTTCCACCACTTCCAGATCCTATGCATAAATGTTAATTGCAAATTTTATGAAACTGGTTTAATAAGGGCTTTCACTATTTCAGTGTTTTTAGGTTTCAACGAAGGCAAACGATTTCATATATTGGTATATCGTTCGTATATACTAGACTAGACTGAGATTTGAAAACCATTTATATCACTTGATGATGGTTTTTTGATAAGTGATGGACCGATCTCTCAATTTCTAATCGATTTAGGGGCAATCTGAAATTTGCTCTATTTTTAGTGTTGTATGAGTGAACATCAGAGTTTATTGGCAATTTTATAAACATACACTAAAGGGTTTCAAGAATAAATTCACCAGGTAGAGATAATAACCAAATTTCTTGAACCATAGATTGCATGTTTCGTTGTTAGTAATACCTGCCATTCCAAAAAACAATATCGTACGATATTCTGATGAAAACCATACTGTAATAAAATGTCACCAAGGGGTGGTGATTCAATACAGCCTTAAGATTTTGGATGTGATAACAACGACGTGTTTAAACTGTGTATTAGCTAAGTGTTTCATCCAAAAGAATCCCAAGCAAGTTAGAAGAAGTTTCACGTTTCAATAGGCGCCGGCCGTCATAAAAGGTAATGTTTACGTTGAGAATCGTTTTCGATCGAAGTGTGAATTAAGGCGAAAAAACGTTTTTGTAACGTTAATGTGAAGTTTATTACGTTGAAATCATTCACACAGCTTAACCAGGAGAACATTTGCGCGATCACGAATTTGTATAGGCTCCAGAAACCAGAGCACTATTGTCGTTGGCATATGAAATAATAAAGAGAAGTCAATGAATTGAACTACGTCATTAATAAAAAGTAAAAAAAAAACATACTAGGCTCAAAACCGCACCTCGAGATACCCTCAAACACATCAGCCGAATAGAGGAATAAAAATAAGTGTTGACATTTTTTGACCTGAAGGGATCTTATACTGCGCGCGGCAGGACAGAAATGATCGAAATTAATCGGCAACAATACATCTCACGCCATAATACTGAAGTTTCCCTATTAATATCCCATGGTCAATGCAGTCCAAAGCCCGTGTTAAGTCACAGAACACCCCCTGGACACTCGCCAGCGTCTAAACAATTAATAACTTCATTCAGAAATGAATGAACAGCAGTAACGGTCGAGCGACCCTGTCTAAAGCCATGTTGACTATCCGATATTATATCGTTACAACTTAATTGACTTAGCAACTTGTCAGGCATCGCGTATTCAAGAACTTTTGAAAAAGTAGAACTTACAGCAATTGGGCGATAGTTTACGATTCTTTTTAAGAACTGGGTTGATAATCTATGTTTTCAAGATTTTAGGCAAAGCTCTGCAGCCAAAAGACAAGTAATGAGCTGCATTAAGAATTGACCCAGCAAAGCGGCCACACAACGAAGCAAATTGGAGCAAGTTAAGAGTCTCGTTCTCTGAAAATGACATTGCTCACATGGACCTAAACTTAGTATTGCGTGAAAAAGTACCCACCTGACTAGATGTTATGTTGGACACTAATATTTTGCTGGGTTCGTTTATAAAAAATTGATTAAATTTCTGTGTAACGGCAGTAGGACACTCCACTAGTGATTGTAAATTTAACGATTTTTTCATTTACCGGTAATTCGGTAAATGAAAATGAAAATACCGGTTTACCGGTAAATTACCGGTCATTTTTTTTTCTATGTGACATTAATGGGGATTCCCCAAGAAAATAGGGTTAGAAGTTAGAGAAGCTAGAATAATACATATTTTACACAATCTTAAGGCATAATATTATAATTTTGTAATAAATATTTGTATTTAATTATTTTAAACAGTTGTAAGAAGTAAAACAAAATATTTAATTTATTTAACAATGTTGCATTAATGTTCTCTCATAATGTGGTGTATTCAAAATTGCTATTAATTTAAATACGTGAAATGTTGTTCTTATATATTATTATTTTTAAATATTAAAAAATGAGACATTTACTTACTCTTTAAGAAAAACGATTTTAAACTTTTAAAAATCTTAAAAAACTCCAGAGCACAAATCACACATGCTAAATCAACTTTTTTCGAGAGATAAATAAAATCCACACAATAAACCATAAAATGAGAGAATTGAAATTGCACTTGTTGACAAAGGCAGGTAGGAAAAGTGGGGTGTTTTGCTTCCTACCGTCCTAGCAACCGTCCTAGCAACAAATTAACATTAATCTCGCTTTTCTTTGCGTTGCTTTTCGTTATCCATCTTGTTTCCATTTTTATTTTCTTTTAATTTCTACACGACCTTTCTTTCAATTTTTTGCTTTTTTTGTTGAGAATTTTTTGATTCCTTCTCTTTCTGACTAACTCGGTGGAATGGAGGTTATACGTTTCTAATCAAAAGTTTTTGTCAGTTTCTTTTCTATATTCTCTATTCTAGGGCATTACAGCGGTTCTCAATCTCAAGAAAATTTAAAATAAAATTAAACAAAAAACATCTTCCATGAAATTAATAAGTGGGTATATAGATTGCACACAGCTGATCGAAATCCATTGAATGCGGGTGCGCTATTTGTATTGCACGCAATACCAAAAATTGCGAACTGTAAAGCGGCCTTTACACTTGCCTGTTTTTTTTTTTATTTTCAATATCCCTTTAGACCTTTAAATACATATCTATAAACATAACATTTCGTAGATAAAAAATTCTGGTATGGATTTTTCATTTACCGAATTACCGGTAAATTTTTGAACGTTTTTTGGTCAATTGGTCAATCACCATGTTTTCTTATTTGTTAATTCCGCGATAACAGACCATGATTTCTGGCTTGGATTCACTGAATTCAGTATTATATCAGCGTAGTAGCGGCGCCTATTATTTTGTATTAATTTAATATGATCTCTACGAGCAGTAGCATAATCTTACGTGGACGCTATTTTTTCTTCGCTAGCCTAACTTCGCTTCGCTTAGCTTTAGTTGCCGCGTCCGCGTATGATAACATGGGAGCTAATTTTCAAGGAAATTAGTTTCGCTGAGATTCGCTTCGCTTCGCGTGCAGTGGCCCCGCGCCTTAAAGGTTCTAAATATCTAGTAGCGCAGTTCTAAATATAATAGATTTTTTATTGTATTACTAGACGCTTTTACTTCGGCAATTAGGCATTCAGTTTTATTACTACAGATCTGGTGACCAATAACAGTAATAACTACCATTATATGTTACCATACGATCAAATACTTCATTCAGAAGTAGAATTAATGCTACAATTCATTTGTCTTATGGGATGTTGCATTATCTTGCTGAAAATATTTCTGGCGGAGTTCATCATCATGTAATTGATTTACAAATGGTTGTAATAAATTATTATGATATCGTTCCACATTTATGGTATTTCTAAAGAATATTGGACCAATAATCCGTCTGCAAGAAGCAGCAAGCCAAACGTCTATTTTTGGAGAATGCAAGGTCACTAGACCAAATTCATGGTGCGCAAAAACCATTGACAGTAATAAAGTCGGGTTACCTGATCAATAGGTAAGAGCTTTTGTACGTAATGAAACTTGTATGGAAATTTTCGTAAATCCTTTTTAACTATTGTACATGTTCCATATGAAAGTTATGTTTGCTGTGAAAGCTTACGAATCGATTTCTTAGGTGGTTGTGTTATTTACTCCTCAGCATCAAAATATAATGTTCAACTGTCAGTTTTAATGGTCTAGCACTATCTGGTTTTCGGGACACAGACACTGTTTCACGGAATTTTACCACTGATTCTTGTATTAATTGGAAACTATCATATGTTACTGGAAAATTTGGAAATTCTGCCCGAAATACATGGCTGCAAAAAGTACAACCATTCTCAATTTTTTAATTTTGCACCATTTCTAAAGTATAATTCGATAACAAAAACTTCATGATTTATTGTAAACATTTTTTGAGTGGTAATAAATCAATAGTAAAAACATACACATATATACAAGGCGATTCAAAGGAACGGGAAATTTTGAAAGTTGTATTGGTAGCCGTGAGCGATTGGTTGCAGTGAATAACGTACGCCAGCCTGTCAACGACGCCTTGCCATTTGATTATCATGGATGCTTGGAGTGGTGCAAAGTTACTGTGTGGAGTGCTATGCCATCATACGTTGTGATAGGCCCTTATTTTATTTTTTATTTTGAGGACGAGAATGGCAATACGACCACAGTCACATCGAATCGTTACGTCGTCATGCTTGAAACCTCTGTTGCGCAACAATTACAGAGATTTCCAGAAATTATTGACACCGCTTGGTTTCAACAAGATAGAGCAATGTCACACAATGCGGCAATATCGATTGCAGCAGTACGCCAATTGTTTGGGAAACGTGTACTTGCAAGATATGGTGGCTTTCTAGGGCCCCCAGATCCCCTGATCTGCCCGCTTGTGATTTCTTTTTGTGGGGTTACCTTGAAACCAAAGTATTATTTAGTCGACCTGTTACAATGGAAGAATTGAAAGACAACATCCGAAGAGAAATTGCCGAAATCCCAGTTGAGATGCTACGTCAAACCTTGAACAATGTAAGGAAGCGATTGCAGGAATGTTTGCGTAGAGAATGAGCTCACCTGAAAGATGTCATCTTGAAAAAATAAATTGTACAGGATGTATTCTAAAATGGCATCATGTTTATGATTAAATGACATTAATAATTTTCTTTGAAAATTTATTTTCATAAAATTATTAAATTTTCAAAATTTCTTTCAATCACCTTTTATTTTGCATTTGTATTAAATGCACATTTCAATATTCGGTTTAATGTTTAAATGTCACACATATTTAAAGAAAAATGAAACAATATTTAAAAATGAAAATTTAAATTACACGAACTAATTACATTAACCTATAAGAATAAAATATTATGTTGGGAATAAAATAGTTATACGTTGTTTACAAATATGAATATATTTCATATTCTTTTTACAAATTTAAATAATTAAGGTAAGATTACAAAAACATAATTCCATTTCTCAGTTTGCCTTGTTTCTCATGTTAAAACATTTTTTTTAATATTTAAATATATTAAAATACTAAATATTACTAACAGCTTCTTGCGGGTTTCGCCGTGTGTCAAAACTTTCGCTCGACGTTTCGCTGTTAATAATACTAAATACTAAATAACTATTATTTACAGTGACAAAAGCATTGCTATTGAAACATCCGTCCAAACTGTACTAAGTTTGTAGTGAGGGGTCTAGGAGAAGTTTGCAGTATTATTTACAGATTTATTTACAATTTTGAGAAAGCCAATGTTAACATTGGCAAAACGTCAATAAAAGTTTAATTTTCTACATTGGTAATTTTATTATTACAATTTCCGCAATACCAAGATCCATTAAAGAATTAAATCAATAGAGTATACATGACAGATGTATTTTATTTGTCACTACCAACATGATATTTTGAATTTATCTTATCATATTGTATTAAGTACAGGGTATACACTTATTAGAAATTTATGCCTAGCAAGCCATAAATAATATATTGGCACGAATTAAATATTTCCTAACGTTTCTAACCACAAACTACAAAGCCAATATTTTGATACTTAACCTTAACACACCTGGCGTCATATCATGTTTGATTATTTTCGTCTATATTTTATTTTTGCTTTTGTTAATTCAAACAGTTTTCCTCTGAAATTTTATTTGTAAATATGTTAAAAATTTCGCATAGAAATTTTATTTTTAGACGGTGTCACACTGCTAAATAAGTTGCATAAGTAAAATAAATCAGGTGGGTTTAATTTCTAAATATCTCTCTGTATAAAAGTCGGTTAGCAGCATATAGTGGAAAACATATGTGAAAGAAATACACAAAAATTACGCAACACAAAAAAAAACATAATGTAAGCAGATTATTTCTCTTCTTCTCTAACGTAATTGTATTTTTTACGATTTCATTCTGATCATCATTTAAATTTTTGCTGCTGTTTTCGAAATTTATAGGTTTGTACTACTGTGTACGGTAAATTTACCCTTTCGAAGCAAGGCTTTTGATGATATACGGTGTTTTTCTATTACCTCTTAACAGAAACAAATTAATCAGTACGAGCACTATTTAATGTTATTCATAAACAAAGAATATATAAACACTTAATATGCCTTTTAAATATTTGTGTTAATTGCGGTGGGAAGTCTACAATTTGCATTAAACTAGAACTTCACGCACCCCCGTGATACGTTGTTAACCTCACGAGGCCGAATACATCGCTACGTCTTAGTGAGGTGACGGGGAAATTAATCTAGCGCATATGATAAATGTATCAACGCGTTGCGCGACCGCACCGCTTAATTAGGGCGTTCAGGAATTATTCTGGCGCTCCGCCAGCATTAAATAAGAGCCGTACATCATTGTTGACACAATAAGCAAGTAGAGCTGTGTGTTGACAATGCGGGGCGTTACAAAGTGGTTGTTGCGAGCCAATGGCGGAGCTTGTTTGGCGCCCAATGAAACTGATACCTACGTTGGCTTCGCGGTTAGCGCAAGGCCACACTACTGAAAACACCAACCCATATCTCTCTCCGGGGCCAGACCTAAAGATTATTGATCCCACGGTTCCGTGGGCAATACGAAGACGCATCCACTTTCGGGGATCGTTTCTGGTAGGTTACCTATACAAACAAAAAGAGTTTGGAGTTTCACGAAACAAGGTTTGCTCGGACGATTTCAGAAACCATCTTTTACAGAACTTGTTTGTATTGCATCTGTTTCGACCTAACGAATAGCTTTACGTAGGTCCAGTACGTCGAATAAACGTATTTAATTTGTTTTATTTTTCTTTGGAGATTTGGTTTAATCACTTATAAGTGAAGTAATAATAATCTACTTTGAAAAGAATTGGATGCAATGTTGCATACATTTAATTAAATCTATCATATTTTTTGAGGCGCATATTTTTTTTCAATATGTTTCTTAATTATTGATTTTGCAGTTATACTCTTTAATTGACAACAAGAGAAAGCAGGTCTACTTTGCTTTAGTCCTCGTTTAATTCCCATGTATGGATTGTATTCCATACTACCTTGATTATCTGAAAAATAGCTGTTTTACATGCAAGTGGTCCTGGAAGTAATGTAGCTTGATTCCGTAATTTCTAATATGTTAACCCATCCTCGTTATGGTAGTGTACTCCATCATGATTCTTTGTTGACTATAGATTTCATCTATTGACCTTTTTTGACGATAGATTTGAAGTAATGAGAAAACAAAATAAAAAGTGATATTTCTACAATTTACCATTACATATTTCAATATAAATAAAAAGAATTATTGAATTAAACATATTTTTTCAATTATAAAAAAAAGCGATAAAAAATCAACCACAATGATCTCGGGCTTAGCATAATTAGTCATGGCAACGACAAAAACATAAAAAAAATCCCACGAATCTAGGAATCAGACACACAATGAGGACATTTTTTTTTCTAACCTTGGGTAAAAGTTTAATAATTGCCATTTAAAAAATCATTTGTATGTGTGACAATTGCTCAAATTGATTACAGCAAGTAGTCTTTCTTCTAACATTGATGGCTAAGAATTAATAACCTTACTTTTCGTGGTAAAGGAATAACACTATTTATTTCAAATTCTGCAAAATTTGGAGGTGACATTTAATTTGATGATAGTAGTTGCCATGTATTGTTATCAGTGTATTGATTACACTAACTATGCAAATTACTCATAGCGAATGTATTGTCTTACTACTCTTACATAATTGGATTTATTTATCATAACTTAAGTAACTGGTATAATAAGAATGGAACTTTCTACTAATAAATTAGTTATTTGTAGGTATATTTTTTGAAAAGTTATCGTAACTGACTTTGTGTGGTAAGTTGAAATCATTTTTATAAAATATAAGCCCTCGTGATATCAAGCACAAAAACAATGTTAATATTGCATAATACGTCACAGAAATTTTAGAATAAGTTGGTTAATTGTTATTTTATTTACCTTAAAAGGACGAATATTTTATCGGTCAGTCGATTATGTTATATTTTTCTTTATTATAATAGTAAAATTACCCCGCTTTTATATTTCTGTGCGCAACTGTACACTGAGAGAGATATCCTTTTCATTTAAAAGGAATTGTATTAAACCAAAAGTTTTTGCGTTTTCTATATGGCCAACATGATTTGGTGTTTCCTTGAAAAGGAATATAATTTGAAATTCACGCATTTCTTCGAAAATAATATATTTTTCGTTGAAACAATTTATTCTTTTAAGTGAAAGATATTGATAGTTGATTCAAATCCTCTTTATTTTGAACTTGAAAACTATGCAGATTGGCAAAAAACCGTAAGCATGTTGATTCAAGAGGTTTTTCCTTTTCTTATAACAGTTATTCATTTTAGATTTAATTGTAAACACAACAAAATGCAGTGATTATTTTTAATTGAAATAAAAAATGAATTATCTCCAAAAGTTCATGCATTAAGGAGGGATTTGCCGTTAGAATGTTATAAATCCTAGTAGTATTGGGGAGTTGGTTGCAGTGACCATCCTACCACTCTAGTATGCCGTTAAAGAAATCCTCTTTTCAATGGCCATAACTCCTATCAGATATTGATCTGGTAAATATACCAGATTAGTATGTTACGGTCGTAGTTTCCATCCTATTTTGTGCGAAATATTATCTGTTACTGGAATGAAATAGGAGATGCGGCATCTATGTGACAATCTCTCTCCTACACATAAGTATATATGCTCATCTGCTGTACTATATGGGGAGAAAACTGCTATACGAAAATAAAATGCCATATTTATTTTTATTTCCATGTAAATATTTAGTTAAATTAATAAATACTGCGCTAACTTAAAACAAATCTATTAACCAAATTATTTGTTTGATTGAATACAGGAATATTTTTAATATTCCTAAATCAAGTAATAATTTAGTAACTGTAGCCAAATGCATGAAACATGTTTGAAAACAACACGATCGTTTTTCCCGTGTATAACAGTTTTAAAACCTTTAAACACTATATACTGCTGTTAAGTTCCTTGGCTCATAAGTAAATCAGCATTAACTGAAAAGATTCCAATTATCTCTGAAATTTCTTTAACCTTCCGCGAAAAATATTCACTTTTGTTCATTATTGTTTGTGTATGCTTGAATACAGGTGCTTGCATTTTTCGTTAAAAGGCAAATGTTTTAACATCAATGTATACATGCGTGTCCACGCAAATCAACCAAAACGTTCGGCTTTTTTATTTAAAATATTGTTTATAATTCAATAATATGGTAACGTACTTAAAAGAAACTAAAATATGTTGTTAAATATGTACATAATAATAACAATATAATATGTAATGTGTATTGTCTTACTTAAACAGAAGTTATACAGACATTATAAAATATTGATCGAAGGTGCATTCCATTTAATTACGCTTACTTTTCGTCGAAAAGCATGTACTTAAGACGAAAATAGTCTTCTGGCGAAAAGGTATTCTTTTCGTTGAACATGATAAAAATCAAACGTTATAAAACTTTTCATTTAATACAATCCCTTTTCTCAGTGTACATTTAATCGATAAATAACTATAAAAAATGAAATGAGTAGCAAGTTTTTGAGAAAAAAAAAATGTTTAAGCAAGCTCTTTAGTCATTAATAGGAAGAAGATTGGAAAACTTGAAGGAAACTAACAAGGGATAATATTTTTTAAATTTTCGCTTGGAATTTAATAATTCAAAAGAAAATTAGCGGCTGAACGGGCTAATATGCTATTATTTTTGTAAGATCTTAAATGCTTCTCAGTAACGCTTCTACCGTCAGTCTAAAAAAAAATCAGTTTTAAAAACAGAAAAAGACAACACCAAAAACATTATATTGTTTTGAAAATATTGAAATTGATTAAATTAAGTTTCTGGTTTAGAGGATAAAATTCAATTCGTTGCTATTTTTACTTTACACTTTTCACTTATTCATGCGATAAATTTAGCACAATAACTTTTAGATTACTATTTTGTCGTATAAACCAGAAACTTTATTTAATCAATTTCGATATTTTCAAATAAGATTGATTATTGATGTTTTTCTTTATTTTTAAAATTGACTTTTTGTATTGTAAATTTGATAGCTTAATAAAAGCTCTTGACGATCGAAACGTTGCTGAGAAAGATTTTACAAAAATAAATACATATTAGCTCGTTCAGCTTCTAATACTCTTTTTTTCAAGGGGTATAATAATAATAAAATTAACAGTCAATTAGTGACACTATTGTCTGTGTATTTGTTGGAATTAAATCCTGTGTGTTCCAAACACACTTCCAGTCTATCACCACCAATCTACTACTGCGTTAATTTTACCTCTGATTTTTGTCAGGGTTTTAAGGAATCGTTGCATAAGCACTCTTTTTTTTTTACTAGAACTTCCTAGTATTAGCTATTCTTAATTTCTGACATAAATATTATTCGTATACGTATACAGAGCACGGATCTAAACAAACAGTTTTACTATTATACATCGTGCACACGGACAACGCACAATATCCTAAAACCACACCAAAATTCGTCGGGAATTACCATGGAGCCCACTAGCATCTCTTCCGGTCGCCTATTGTGCGGCCCGGGCATAATGGGCAGCTCATTCAAAACGATTCGAGGTGCGAAATGCGTTTTAATCCATTCGGCAATGGTATTACGGCCGGATTATGTACACTACATCGCCCATCCATAATCACTGTTTACCTAAGCCCCTCTGGATAACCATAATACGCACACGGCCAACACACCGATCGACAAGCGGTTGTGGTGGCGAATAGGTGACAAACAGTCAGGGACACGGTGGAAGTCTATAAACGACAACAAGCCGTCACCCGAAGCAAACTAGTTTCTGACGAACGGGAATATGGATATGGGGAAATTTTAACGGAATCCGCAACGGAGATCCTTTTGTTAGGAGGAGTCGGTTTTAAAAAATCGGACGTAATATGCCTAACAGAAAATAAACATTGTTGAGTTGTTACGTGTGATATTTCCTTAACAAAAAGTATGTGTGACCTATTGTGCAGTGTACCTCTGAACCGCTATTATATTAAAAAACTGGAAATTTTACTAACGAAGAGGAATACATGTCAGTTTTTTAAATATAAGTAACTTTGCTACTTTTATCTACCAACTATAGAAAAGCATTAAGTATAGATAATTATTACGGCTAGTTCTGAACATCTTCTTTTTCTGTTTTGGATCCCAGAAATGCTCCAATATATTGTTATGAATAGCTTTTGGATGTACTTACTGTGCTATCCGGGGTAGGAGAGCAATAGGAACACAGTTATCACCAACACCGATAATAATATTTATTCTTTTCAATATTCAATACACCCGCATTGGCAATTTATATTTGAATGCCGTATCATGCCCCGGCTCGTCCTTTGCCACCCCTCCGCTCATAGCAAATCATCCGTGTCCGTACGCTGAATCATCGGTCGCCACGCTTATCTAAATGATATTAGTTGCTGTTTTAAAAATGTTAAGACGAGTTTGTGTATGCGCTATTTTTGATCAGATGTTGCATGCTATTCCAGTTGAAGTAAAATTGAAGGAAAACAGGATACTATAATCTGAACAACTGTGGGAATATCCAGCCTTGATATTTGTATATCTATTAAATAAATAAATTTATTCTCTATTAATTTTTATGTCAGTGCATTAGTCACATTACGAACAAAGTCAGATTGTTTTGTTAATTTTACTTATCCGTTTATACTGAATAGTAGTGCTGACATAAGTAATTAAAAAAGAGGTGGATGCGCCGGGTAAAACTTTTCTTGTTATAAATCCTTAACATATCTGACTAATGTTTATCATTTATCGGGAATATACCATGCGCGGTAATAATAAGAACACTACACCTCTCTTCGAATTCCATCACATTTTTTTTTTATGGTAACGAAATATGGAACTATGAAATGGTTAGGACGGTTTGAGTTAGTCATGTTGTCGTTTTTGTTTATCTTTTTCTGTATTTTTTTTTATTGTGTATAAATATAATTCTTCAAGTATAATCATAACCATATTAGAAACGGTATTGTTAAGAAGCCTAACAAGGCTAATCTACGCATGAACTGCTGTAATCTGAAATTATAAATTCGCCAAATTTGATACAACCTAATTACATTAGAAATGTAAGAGAAAAAAAATAATTGGAACCAATATTTGTTTAGTACCTTTGGCAGTTTTCTGGCTACTGTCGATTTTGAAAAGGATAAAATGATCAAAAACGTAGGAAGTTTAAAATTGATATCAGAAATGTATACTTCACGAATCATCTCAACTACAAGCTGTTATATGTATGATTGTAAATTTCCAAACAATTATAAAGCTTCGCATAACAACTTGTTGAACAAATAAGGAAGAGCACAACTTATGTCAAAATTTCCCACAAAATTGTTGAAAAAAGTTATCGCATTTTTTCGCAACAAAATGCACACTTTTGTTATGAAATTTATGATGACATAACCTATATATTACAGTACCATTAAGTGCAGATCATCTGTTGCAAATAGTACGTTTAGACCAGTGGTAATAGTTGCAACTAATCGTCAACAAAATATTTACAGTATTTTTGCTACTATTACAAATCTGTATAGTGAACTGACATTAGGATTTTGCGTACAGATTAACTTCACTATTGCTATAAATTAATATATCTAGTTGTGAATAATTACTGTATAATGTGTTTTTTTGAAACATAATGTGTAGTTTTGTTGTACAATTTGTTGACATAACCTACCTATAAAAGGAGCATAAACTGCATATTGCTTGCCGCAAATGCAATAGTGATTTTTCAGTAGGATTTTGCGTGCAGTAAAGTTGGACTGTTCGAGAATCAAGTAATAAGACGCCCGTAATTTAAGAAGTTTAGATCTCATTAATTTACTTTGTTTTGTACGTGACGTTTGCGAAATCTTCTTCGCCGGTATACAATGTGTTTTCTGGTAAATGCACCAAATCAACATTTTATAACCGTGTTTGAGTGAAATAAGAAAAGCGCCATCTTTAAAATAATGGCTGTAACACATATATCTAATGAACGTAACTATACGAGTAGAAAACTTTGCCATAACAATAATGTTTAGATCAGAGAACCTTTTTACAAAAGTGTGGGCTAGTTTTGAAAAAAAAAAGTAATTTAAACATAATAATTATATTAAGTTAATAACTTACAGTTCGCGAGGTTCTCTTGTTAGAGATAAATGTTTTTATATTTTAATGAGATTTCTACTGCAATGACTATTAGTATTTTTAGACAAAAGTAAAATTTTGATTTCTTGTCAGCATGGCTACAGTTCTGGTCGGTCTACACCAAAGCCGTCTTGGTGTGTTTTATTGATCGGGTATACAGATAGATGGACAAAGGTAATATGATTGTAGCCATCTTTTTTGATATGTCTAAAGAGTTTAACTGCGTTAATATTGTTAGCGTGAAATACGTGTTGTGAGTTTCCGAATTAAAATATTCGTTGATTCTGATTATTGAAATATTCGGATGATTCCGATTATTAGATTCTGATTCGGAATCGGATGATTTTATTTTTATTTTAGTAATTACTCCTCCCTCGATTGTTAAATGAAAAAGCAGATAACCTTTTTTTTGAGCAGATAACCTTCTTTTTATCATCCGAATATGTACAACTTATACAAGTATGTCGGCCGAAATATGGAATCGGAATATTATTCCGAATATCATAGCCTTTCGATTCGGATATTCCGATTGATTATTGAAATCATCAGAATATTTACAACACTATAAGAAAGCTGTATGCCGCTGGTATTAGTGGTGTAACTTTACAATGGATGGAAATATACATGAAAAATAGATCTATCGCTGTTAAATTGAGAAATGTCGTATCTGAGTGCCATGCCATGGATTATGATGTACGGAAGGGCTCGGTATTAGGTCCGTTTCTCTTTTCAATGTTTATTAATAATTTACCCGATCACCTCAGTAAATTCGTAACCCCTTATGCTGATGATGCAGCGGTAATTGTTGAATCAAATAATGCACAGGACTTACAATAAAAAGTTTGGAACGTCATGGAACAGTTTACAAGTTGGTGTAATGAAAATCAGTTAATCTTAAACACTGATAAAACAACACTTATTCGTTTTTGCACTAGGCCCAGTTACTCCAAATCCTTATTGATACAACACAGCAATGTTACACTCGAGGCAGTATCAACCCCAAAGTATTTAGGTGTTTTCATTGATAACAAATTAGGTTGGAAAAGCCAAATATTGTTAAATCTAAGACACGTTGTGGATATGAAACACCCTTAATAGATTTATTTTTCACATTTCCAATCTGTCTTAAATTATGTGGTTGTATTGTGGGGCGCGGAGTGGAATTAATTTTTTAAATTAAGTCCAAATGAATCATGTATGAGTGTCCTTGTAGAAAACAACAACTTAACTTTACCCGTGCTTTACATTTTTAACTGCATTATGTATATTTTAGAATATACCGAGCTTGAGACGGTGGGCATTAGTCATGACAATGACATGGTGAAAAACATAACAACTCTTATTATGAAAAATCTCCCTCCGGGAAAGAATTTACCAAAATTACCCACACATATATAAGAACTATTTCCGCAAGAAGTCTGTTCAAAACAAATTAAAAATTTACTTAATCAAATGCTGCTCTTAAACGGCGGAGGAGTTTTTAAGTATCCATATTTGTGTTAATTCATTATTGTATTGTTAGTTTATTTATATGTGAGCTGACTTGTCCTATGTCATTTACGATTTCAGGACTAATAAATATATTATTATTATTAATGATCTATCTATTTTTAAAGTTTATTATATTAATTGAAGGACGCCCTATATGATACACAATCACTTTTGGATCTTAATCGGTGTGTTTAACAGAAGAAATCTAAAATGTGTGTAGCTAAGAATAAGTATTCGGTTCCTCTACATGTATTCGCAAATTCATATCCAAGTAAACCTTAAAATAATATTCTCACACCCTTTTGCTCCTCTTTACCTGTGTGTTTTCATCCGTACCACAACTATATAGTCCTTCCACACTTAGCGAAACCCAGTATCAAACACTCAACTGACAGGTACATTAGAGTATATCTGATCAGTCTAGGTAGGCTAATGCACGCATGCCTGCCTCTCAATGTACAGTGTCATCCACACATCGCACCCCGATCCATAGGGAGGTGTTCGAACGGAATCTGTCTCATTATACATGCACCGTGAACGATTCATAATCGGCCAAGGAACGGAAGAGAGACGGAGACAGTTCGTGTGTGCCAAACACAATAGGAACATCAACGTCAAGTGAGAACAGTAGCCCTATAAGTCCGCCCGCATCACAAGATTTGCTCGTCCGTCCTTAAAATCCCTCAGCTGCAACGTCCACACACAGAATCGTTCCCAAAACCGTGTGCATAAAGCCGTGTGCGCTGCTGGAAGGCGGCCGATACGTTGGGGACGACGTTGCGAAGTGTTTTATTGATTTAGGGGGTGATGATTTCTCGACTCTCGAATGCGAGGGACGTGTGAACGTTTTGAGTTGTCCTACGATTTTTTTAGCAGCTATGTCTTTCTTAATTTCGTGATAATACGATATAAACAAAATGTAAGGTGTTTTAAAACATTTTTGCGGCATTTTTTTTTTTGTATTTTACACTGAAAACTAGATCAATAAAAAAATCCTTAAATAAAATTAATTTAGTTTTCAATAATTCAAAAATGCCATAAAATATAAGAAGAACATACACTAATAATAATTTAAAAAGGATAATTATAAAGCCAACCATCTTTCAGTTCCACAGGACATACAATTCAATATTTTGCTCGATTTAAAAGAAAATCCGCAGAAAGCAACTCGACAAGTAACTGTAGACCAGTCAGTCTGTAAATGCTCTGTTCTAAAATACTTAGTAAGTAAATGTATGGGCCGGAATTGTGGCTACCTCAATTGTAGATCCCTTTTTTATTGAGGGGCTCTACATAATATTTTCCCAAACAGATGGATCGGAAGAAGAGGTTATATTGAATGGCCGGCAAGGTCTCCAGACCCCACCCCATTAGACTTTTATCTATGGGGTTATCTAAAATCCAAAGTATACCTCAATAAACCAGAAAATATTGAAGAACTGAAGAAAAGAAATAGAGCCGAAATACAGCAATTGCAAGAAATTGAATATCGACTTGTCTATTGTAAAGAACTTAATGGTCGACAATTTAAACATTTAATTTGATTTCTATTTTTTTTTAAATAAATTTACAAAAAAACCAACTCCTGAATTTTAAATGAATTTTCTCTAACTCACGCGTCCTCATAAATTTTGAATAAAATCAATCGCAAATTTCTCGACAACTATTGGGTTTAGGTCATCCCTGTTCAACTTGAACTAGACAAATCGTGACGTTTTCCCCTCCGAAGAGGACGTAGTTTAGGTATCAATCCTCAGAGGCGCTGGAGTCAACATGCAAGTACATAAAGTTGCTTCATGTTGACATTTAGAAATTAAATGAAAATTACGCATTTTAAATGACAGTGGCACAAAAATATATTTTCGTGAAGTAGTGAAGTAGTTATTTAGATATTGTAGGCTATTTAAGTGTCTGTGTAATACGTTGACTGGAAATAATACATGTTGGCCTGTTATTTTCATCCGATTTGAGATTTTATTCATAAAGTGCTGCTTAATAAGTGTTTAATTTGTGGGGCAATCCCCGCTTCTACAAAATTATTTTGGTTCTCACTTGAAACTGGCAGGTAATAGTCCATGCTTCATAAATATTTTATTATGCTATAAACATTTAATGTTAATTCACCCCTATTATAAAATTATAAAAAATACCATGCTCTTTCTCTGCGAAATATTTGTTTATTTGCAAAAATACCTTCATATGTTTGTAAATTGATGTTATTGCTTGCAACTTAGTTGTATTATTGTGATAATTTATCATGTTTTCTGCATAAAATGTACGCTTGCAAAATAATGCATTCAATTTCTGAACAATAAGTATGTAAGAAGAAAAATTTAAGGATATACATTTAAATTTAGCGCTCTTAGTGACGTGCGCGCCCTCTATGGATTGATACCAGAAGCTTCTAAAATCGCCCCTCACTACATTGTGCAGGCGTCGCAACTTTTTATTAGTTAGTTTACTATCGCAAGGCGTACCTTATCTCTGGTTTAGGTATAGGACATGGTTCTTAAAATTTGATACAGAATTCAAAAATAAAACAAAAATAGGTTTTTCATTTAAAATAATTTAGTTGGTCGCCGTAACTTATTTTTTGAACCACACTGTATATGTGTATTTGTCATAAAAAAACCTGCAGTCCGAAATAAAAATTGACGTGTCCGAGAGTTTTTCTAAAAAACAAACCCCTGAATTATAAATGAATTTGTTCCAATCCACGGGTCCTCACTCTATTTTTATTTAATAGTTAAGAATTAATCAGTACTAAATATTTCTATACCAAAGCGTAATTGTAATTTTATCTTAAAATCCTAAAACACAGCTCAAAATTAAATTTAAATTAAAATTTTTCCCAAAAGCTTTCCAATGTTATTAGTTCCATTGCAATCTTATTTTTTTTTTGTATTAATTTTGCCATTTCATTGAAATCATTCTCTAGATGTGTTTGATGATTGCATGAAAGTATTATTTTTGGTTCGATTTTTGGCTGCATTTGAACTGCTGAAATTAATATGTAGTTACTCATTACCTAGAGAAATGTCTGTATAAATGTTCTTTTGGACATTTTGGCAATAATTCGTAACAACAAAACTGTCAAATTTTGAACAATTGGTAAACAAGGTCAAAATAAATCCCAACAATTATATATTTTTGAAATCGATAGTCCAAATACGAATAAATTTAAAAATATTAACTTTTGGCTAAATAATCGCCATTGCGTTTTTGTAGCTTAGTTTTTGGAACTCATTGTTGACAATAACCTAAAATTTAATAGTCATTACGACATGCTAGAGGCTGAAGGGTTAATTATCTACTGCTTTGTATACAATTCGTAACCTACGTAGTGTCATAAAAGTACACTCACTATGATTATTTTGCTTTACATATGTAGGTACTGCTGTGAACTGATTGTCCAAGCATATAAGGTTAAAGAAATTAAAAAATGATGAAATTAATTTAGCTAGGTCAGCAAATATGAATTTAAAAGGCGCCAGAGATTCTTAGATCTCAGAGTAACTTTCATGAAAGTAAATAGTGGGCGTTTGTAAATTTTGACTTTCTTTAAAATCCCAAAAAATTGAAATGGTTATTCAAAAATAAAGAACTGTAATTTAAAATGATATTTACAATCATTAAATTTAATGTTTAAAAAGAAAAAAGAAAAAAAAAACATTTAATTACAATCAACTGGGGAAAAAACCGTAAGACTGAAGGTCTTGGATTAAAATAACCCCTTCGTGAATTTACAATTAAAAAGGACAATGCAAATCCTTTAGCAAATAAAATGGTGGATTTGTTCCCGAAGATAAATCTCAATCACACAAAAAATATCCACGCGGTCATGAAATTTAAACCAAACCAACCTAAACAAATATAATTTAAATTGAAATTTAATTTTTTAACAGCACAAAGCTTCTCTTCACCTTAACCGTGGTGATTAACAATAAAATACAAATCAGCAAAAAGAAAACGGAAATTTTAAACTCTTTAAACTAAAAACACGAAATCTTCTAGAACATTTTACAATAATTACTGATCTAATATTCAAAAATGCGTATACAATTAAACAAAACAGGCAATAATTAATTAAAAGTTCTTTGATTGATGAATTAATATCAATTTAAACGAACAAAGATTTAAAATTTAATGAAATTACCTACATGGTAGCAAGCAAAAATGAAAACATGTACTTACACGGCTGCCATCATTCAAAGAACTGAGTGCCTCACAGGGATAACATCGTACATATCAAATTTACAACATCTGCGTGCGATGAAGCCGCAACGCATCGCAAAGAAAAAACAAGCATATAAACTAAATACAATACTGGAGTACGCAAAATGTACAAATAAATGAAATTAACTTTACACAACTGAACAATAAAATACTCAAACAAAACTATTAAATTCTTTCTTAAAATTAAATAAAAATTAACATTTGAGAGAATCCTCCCGCAGCGCGGACAAAAATTGATCTCTAATATCACTGAATTTACAATCCCGGAGTGCCGGACCACAGCAGTACGTTAAGTCGCGCCTCAATTATGGCCTAATATTTTGTGATTAATCAGTTGGTGCTACGGGCTGCCCAAAACAAGGGATTTTGCAGCTAAAAAACTTGACGTTATTCTTACACTACATCAGTCTGTAACACTTACCTGTGTTCCCTTGTCAATCTCATACTGGATGTAGATTTTAGAATACTTTTGATTTCTACATTGTTTCTTTATTTTCCATAAAACTAGCCAGATATTTTTTGGGCGTAAACTATCTATCACTTCCATCAACCCATCTGTTTTCAATACAGCAAACAAAAAGATATAAGTGACTCTTTCTCCAGCAAATTACTAGAAAAAATAAACGAATCAGGGCATTATAGTTAATAATCTCATTATTTTTTTCTCTCTTGCATCAATCTTTTACGCCAGAAATAAGTAACACAGCGAAATATTGTGCTATGCAGTCGGTTTTAAAGGGTCCGGAGAGAAAGAGAGAAAATCTGACGGTCTTGTTACCGCCACATTGCGGTCGGAGAGTGGTTTTGAGATGTTAGATAAACAAAGAGATAAAGCACGATTACTTTTATGAAAAACATTTCAGAAGGAATACGTATATGTATACACAGCGAGCAGCTGCCCCGTCGCGCCAGGTGCCTACCAGAGCTTCATGAACTCACCTCTAGCCCGAACAGAATAACACCCATGGTGCGACGTCATTGTTACATCTGAATGGGATCTCCTTTCCTTTCTGTCTTTCGTAGGTTTTCCTAACTAATCGAAATGGTTGCTACAAGTTACACTTATTGCAAATATCCGTAAAACACATATCAATAGATGTGCATGTAATACAGACTACGCTTTAATTTATATACATGCTGATTGATGATATTTGTAATAATATTCTATTAGTATTCCCGGAATAAATATAAAAAAATAAGGCAGAAAATTGATGAGATCAAGGAGATGTTGTTGAGAATTTGAGAATTTAATAAGAACAAATGAGAACATCCGTTCAAAACAGTTGACGTAATTATTTGATAGTACAATAACGCCAAAGAAACATGATATTTTTTTTTACCCACTCCAGAATTATGACAGTTATTGCTATATTTCTAGTTGTTCAAGAACTTTTTGAAGTAGCAAAGTGCATGCACTTGTAAGGCTTTCAACTCGCGAACCAATTTGAAACATCCTAAGTGATATTGCGTGTGGTACAGTAAATCGGGACATAAAAGTTGAGTAATTAATGCTAGTCCTGCGATGTACTATGCAGTTTACTAAAAAAAAATCAGCATCGTTAATTACTTCATTTACGATCTTAGTAAATATGTCATTCATGTTACAAGAATCTCTAAAAAAATTAAAAATATCTAGTGTAAGACCGTTATATAAGGGCTGTTCGAACAGCAGTTCGCGAACGGTTTCGTGATTCACGTGAACTAATCAGAGAACAGATTGGAGTTCTCGGCAAGCTGAAATGAGTTGTCCTGATTGGTTTCACATGATCGTGAACTGTTGGGGAACTGCATGTTCGAACAACCTATATAAAGGTTTGAGATCAGCGCGGGATTCAGAATCTCACGAATTGTCAAAATTTTTGTCGACATGTCGAATGGGTAAGCAATCGCGTATTCAGACATTAGTCGAATCGAATAAACGATCACGTGATATGACAGATATGTCGAACCGTGTTCGACAGTTAAAGTTTTGACGATTGCATAGTTATCCCTTTCTAATAACTAATATCGTAAATCGGTTTCGGGTAGTACCAAGTATTCCCGTCCGGGCTTGAATTAATTTATATCAGGTCGGGAATTCTAGATAACTCTCGGAAATTTTGACTTGCGCGGTGTATATTTCGATATACATATGTGGATGTAAATAGAATAGATAAAAATGTTCCACGAGCACGTCCCGCATTAACATTAAGTATCCGAAGATTTGCATCACGTATTAGCTCCACATTCTTAGAATCAAACCCTTTTCTATTTATGTATTTATGACCATGCTGGTTTGAGCGAAGTATTGCAGCGTGCATGCAATAAGTAGCACCCACAACACCTCCTATTCTCCATTATTTAAAAAAAAGGAATCTTCTTTTGCTCACAGGCATTCATTGTACTAGGGAAACATACTATTCACCAAATTTCACTATAGTGATTTGACGGTTGCAATCGCCGCCAATTGACACTTGTATAGTAAACAGCATCAACAACCTCAAAATTACAAAACTAGCTTTAGATATCGATGTTGCCAGCTCTCAACAGATATTCGCTTTCGACATAGATTCTGAATTAGTCGATTCATATTGTGTCGATATCGAAGGAATCGAATTCGACCCGAATCGGCTGAAGTTCTGAATCCCTATGCAGATATCGTTATTATCGCTATTAAGAATTTCACCCAGTTTATCAAAAATTTTTTAATAGAAAATTGTTTATCAGATAAGTTATTTTCACATTTAAATAAACATTTTAGCGAGCCAGCAACATGGTTATAGATATTCAACACTTATTGGAATTTACGCCTTATATGAGTATATAATAAAAGTCCTGGAATCTGAAAAGGTTTTTGTAGGAATTTTGTGTGCGCCAAGTCGTGCTTTTGATTGTGTTGATAATGATATTGTGTTAGCTAAATTAGATTAGTGTAGAATTAGTGGTACGATAGCACAATAGTTTGAGCTATATTTGCGTGGTAGGCAATTGGTAAAGATTTGGCACAAAACAGAGGACTCTATAGATAATTTGAAGTCTATAATCCATATTTGATTCTGTGTGAGTTAGTAATTCGGGAAAGTACATCAAACATGCGGTCGAGTTGCTCACAAAAATTCTTTAAATTAAAAATATATATAAGTATTCTGCACAAACTTAGGGCATACATATATTTTTAATTATTTTGAAGTATAGTTAATTTGCTTTATACCTTTATGTTTTATTATATGTTTGTGTTTTACAATCTTTATACAATTTTGATAATTTATTTTGTACAACCTAATTTTAATGTAATTCTTAAACTGATTGAAAATTCTGACCTGATGATGTTCGATTAGAACGAAACCGGTCGCCTCTGTGATATTAAAGAATTTTTGTATGATTTATTTTATTTTACCTGTGGAAAGAGGAATACCCTAACGTAGTGTTTTGAGTCCTCTACTTTTCTTACTATTTGTAAATAACATAGTTGACTTTCTCATTAATTACAAAATAATTATATATGCTGATGATACTAGCGCTACAGTATCAAGTAAAGGTATGATATGAATATCTAGATTATATATTCAAGAATACTTCAAAGAAATAAGTATATTACAAGTATACGTAATCTGTCAAGGCAAACGTTATCAAAGGAAAACTTCAGGAACAGGTAAGTTTCAGTAAACAATCGACAAAAATAAAACATGTATGCATGCTTTACAAAAATATATTAAATAATATCTGTATTAGTTTTTTAGTCAAGAGAGTTTCGCGTTATTCGATTCGAAATTATGTATGTTTATATGGAACACTTTGTATATTATTTTCGATTTTGATTGAACATTATGTTATAAGCAGTTTTATATTTCTTTTTCAAATCATGTATTTTGCAAATATTGTTTGTTTTGATATTGTTATACCTTTTCCAAACATCAAAGAACAAGTGTTTTTAGATATATTCACAATTAATTACATAACCTTAAAAAAAAATTTGTTTCTTTTGATCAACTTTTTTTTTAAATTGTGGTTTAGTCAAAAATCAAGTGATTCTGTGTAATCGTGTAGGGATGAAAACGCAAGAACCATTTTTTTACAGCAAGATATGATACGCCACGAATTAAGCCCACCTGATATGGGGATGCACCAAATTTCATAAAAAATATTGCATATTAATGATTCTCTGACAAAATTTAAGAATCACATTCTTTCAAAGATCAGTGCCGAGAAAGAGCAGTTTAGTCATCTCTAGCAATCAATATAAAGTAAATCGAAGCTTATCTTTTTTGTTATGTTAGAATCAACATAAACCGTATAGAAATTTGAAAGAGGCAACCTTTTGTCACATGAAAATACATACTTGTTTAATTTTGATATCTTGATCCGTTTTCGAGATATTTGCCTTCGAAAGTTTAGGGTTAGTCCCAAACGTACAAACAGATTTCTATCACTACCCCACTACCCTTATTGCAGTTGTACCCTCCCTTCTCTCCACCTATAAATTTGTGTTTATCTCACAATCAGTTGCTTGCGTTTGTAGTAGTGTCCTACAATGAAGCACAGTAATGGACGGAACAATATTGTACTGTTAACTATGAACCTATTTGAAACTCATTGGTTTAGCGTATTTTATTATTAAACAAGAAAAGTGATTATAGGAACGACTTCATATTTTTGTGTTTACCTAACTACCTAAACAACATATTTTTGAGATATGCTTTGATTCACCAATTCTCTTAATGGACTACATAAAGCACCAATTGTATTATACGTCCAGATCACCTCCCGGAATAACTAGAAAGAGATAGAAGGAGCGGACATTACGGCGTCAATAACCGCACAAATAGTACGTGTTGTAGTTGTTTTTGCGTGGGGTTGGAGGCATATCCGGAAATCCGGAGAGTGATTTGACCGGAGATCCTCAGCGAACCATCCGCACCGACCGCCCAGACCGCCTCATAAAATAATAGTAATCGTACCGGAACATACGGCTATGGAGAATGAAAATATCCATAATGCTATGATTCTATGAGTACTAATACATGATAATATTGTTGTATTAAAGTTCGTTCGTTATTTTGTAGGACTTGATTTTTGACCTTAACAATATTATATAAATAAATGACTTTGTGTAAAAATGAAGAATTCTACACATAAAAAAATGCATTAGTTTTTGAACAAAATGAATCAAAATGAAATTGTTACTGATATCATGGATCACGCATTAATTACAAAATTTAAATATGACCACTCATAGGTAAGTGTCGACATAGAGAGAAATATTACGGCTTACGAGAATATGTTAAGTGACAGAAGATGCAACTTTACAATAGACCATTTAGAATAGTGCTGTGCAACCAAACAGATTTCATACCAACCGGTTAATCGTATGTACATAACCGGATAACCGTGTATAACCGGCGTGACTCGGTTAACCGCCGCGACTGGTTAACCTGCTTGACCGGTCGTGAGCGATTATCCCCTTTGGTCGAATAACCTCCGCAATCGATTAAAGGGCAGTTTTATTTATTGTATATCTATCTGTATATGATTATATTAATAAATATTTTACTTAGTTTTGTAATGATTTTATGTATACACGTCTGCTACAATTTTCAAAAATAATATTGTTAAATAAATTGGTCATTAGTGACATTAGCTTAATGTTTTATATTAAAGTTTATTAACTTACTTCATCCTTGAACATATTTTAAAGCTTAAAATTATGCTCCACAGATTTTTTTTTTAAATTCAGCATTTACCAATAATTTTGGACTTTATAAGCTTAGAAAAAAAAACTCTTATCAGTTTAAGAAAGATCTTATAGGTACCCTTGCATATGCGTATAAAAAAGCTACTTTTCTTAGTGTTAATTTTTTCTATAATACCCAGTTTACCCTTCTTAATACCCATATGGTTTTTTTTAGTACGAATTGTTATTATAATTAGCTCTGAGACAGTGCATACCAAATACATATTTCCCTTCAAATATTTAAATAGTTCTTGTAGCGATAATTAGTTTGAAGCACAACTTATTGCTGAAAAAAAATCCAACGTCAAATGTACTCGCCACCTCGCAAGTAAAATAAAGCATTCTCTCAGAATCGGCGAGTACTACCATCATGTGAGTAGGTAAAATACTACTCCTAAGTAATCATTTATGTAACGCAAAATTGTCTGTGTACTTCCTTGTTGCTATCACTTATCACTTATAGCATATTTCTTATAGGTAATTTATATCCTAGCTATGCATTTAAATTAACTATCTATTTTTTGTTTCTATTCAATTATTTTATTCTAATTTATTTTCCTTTTTACTTGCATTTCTTGTCAGTTAAAATTATTGGAATGCCATATAATATTTATAGTAATATATTTCTAAATAATATATTCTACACCTGTCATAAAATTGGCAAAAAATAACTGGAAGAAAATAAGGTATAGTTATGCTGTTCTTCATTAAGTAAAAGAATTGAGCAGGTATTTTTGGAACAGTTTAAGGACTTTATTAATGTTTTTTTTTTTGTGTATACACGGGAAGTAAAATTATCATTCTTTCTTTTTAACTGATCTGTATCTTAATAACAACCATCCATATTTTCGGACAAGCCAATATAAAGGCATAAATATTGTCTACGCTAAATAAAAAAAAGTGAAATAAAAAAGCTTAGTAGATTTTGGTAGTAGAATGAAAAAATGCAAACTGAATTTTAAAATGTAAAAAAAGAATTAAATAGCTAGCTCAACGGTTAATTTAAAATTGAACGCAAAGGTTAACAAACTCTTAACCTCAGAGTTACCCTCGCGAATAAAACTTGAATCTAACTACGAAGTAATTGTGAGTGAAAGAATTGATTTTCTTAATTACCAAAAAATTTGAAAGGTTTATTTTAAAAAAAGAGCAAATTTTTAATCCAACGACTAAATTAACAATCAAATTTATATTATCAAATGGGTTAAAGTTAACTTGTGCAGAAATAATGTAACTGAAGGTTCTGGCCTAATTACAAACTGCACTTGATTCTAAATTCAATAGCAATGCTTTTTCCTATAAAAGCAAAAGTTTTTTTTTGTTCAGGGAGCTAATTCTTAAATATACAATATCAATCCACGTGGTTTCACAAATTAAAACAAATTAATTAAGCGTGGACAATTTCAAGAACATACATAAACAAAACTAAAATGAAGACAAAGCTTCACTCACCCAACCGAGGTGATAGTAATTCAAAGAGAAACAGCAAAAGAAACCAAAAATAACTCTTTACTATTGAATAAACTAAAATATATCTCGAACAAAAATAAAAGACTTTATCTATATTGTGCACACTCAATATATTAACAATTATTACTAAATGAATCCTGATGACTCAATAAAATTCAATTATGCGAAAATTAGAATATCAAAATGAATTACAAAATGCATCAATAATATACAAAATTCGTCTCACTTAAAAGTCAACAAGGAACTGCCTGACAAAATTCTACAACGCAGTCGTAGAAATCTAGTAGAAAAACGCATTAAACAAAACTTAGCAATGCTAGACATCTAAATGAATGAATTAATTAAGAAAACAACACTTAATTAATTAAATCATACACTTAACTCTTAACTAAAATTATACAAA
>RXPK01000114.1:3909927-3959643 GCA_004143645.1 Protaetia brevitarsis
ATGATAAAACAGATGTAAAGTACCTTGTCTAGTTTTATCTCTAGTCAATCTGTGCATTCACCAAAATCGAATTAGTTACCACACCTTTTTTTTCTATATCCATATTTCTCTTAATGCCATATTCTTGCCAACACACCACCACTTCCAGTCATTCGTTAATCCACCACGTAAAAAACATCATGTGAAGTAATTTTATTAATCATAACATCCCAAAGTATGACAATTACGTCGCGGTTTCTATAAACTTGAAAATTGTTATGCAGAGGTCGATCTCATTAGACATTGATAATAGCTACTTCAAAGTCGTTGCATTTTTACCAACACTTAAACACTAAACCTATTTGCCCTTCTTCGACTTGATTACATTCATTGTGCGAAATTACATTCAGCGAAATTCATAAGCAATACTAAATACGTGCTGTATAAGCGTCTCTTTGCAATATAATCTTGTTTTCTACGATACTACTTTCCTAGAAGCCTTAGAACACCGCGCGCCACTTTATCAGTCTTATTAAAAAATAACGACAGCGCGCTTATGCCGCTGCAAATCGCCGCCTTCGAACCCAACGAGTGGCCGAAAGTAAAATATGTCTTCGGAAACAAGTCCATAAATCAACTGTCAACGCTCACTAGCTTTCGGCTTTATAGCTAAGGCGTAGCGCTTCTGGATGTTTCATTTCGTTTATCTAATCTGGCGTCGCCAACTGGATCCGCTCAACGAGTGGGGGAAGTAAACGTGTGAAAAATTTACGTTTGAGTACAGGCTTTCTACTCTCAAAATTATGCTCTTTAAGACACTCTTTAAAAGACAGTTAACCCTTTCAGGCTCTATGAAAAAATATAATCTAATTTTGTGGCCCAATCATATCTATTCAAGCTAGCGCCCTAACAATTCATAAGGCCAACAGCAAAGCCCAGTTGCATATTTGCTACTAAAATTTTTTTGTACTGCAACCATTTCTGACAAACCGAGAGCCACGGCATGCCAGCTTAAATATTACTGACACAGACAGTCGTTTAATGGTTTGGCCCAAAGCAGATAAACTTGAGCTAAACAGCATAAGTTCTAATTTCTGCACACCAAAATTGTTTCTTGCTCTATCCGTGTCCAAGAAAACAATAAGCGCCCTAGCTTAATTAACATAGCGTGAATTAAAATAATTTTTATAGATTTTTTAAGTAAAAAGATATTTCTAAAAAAAATAATTATATTTCTTTGAGAACTCAGTTCGCCTGGTATATCCAATTAATAAAGTTGTAAAGGACAGACTGTGTACCCATTCATTATATTTATAGCCTTTTGGAGAAGAGGAACTTGTTTGGGTGAATGACGAATAGCTGAAAAGTAAAAAATTATCCAAGTCCGGATGAAATACCGTTTTCCTTATGATTTTTTTTGTCAAGGGTAAGCACAAGCATTGCACAGCGTTAATGACAATGTCAGTCGATGCGTCCCAGTATGATTTATTTACGCCCCTTGGTGCGGTCTATAAAGCCGCACGGCATTTGTTATCATCTAACAGTTACTTATCTCCAATTTCTTAGCTGTGTTGTACAGCCGAAAACGGCATTATTTTTTCGGTTCTGTATTATATCGGACTACATCTGGGAAATTGCAGCAATTATGTTTTTATTTATTTTAATTGACGTGTGCATAATTTTGCATAACAAGTTTACTTGTTTGGAAAAGCGCATGTAGGGATGCCGAAAGTCACCCCAACGATGAAATAGAAACATGTTTTTTAATTCCCAGCCGTAGTTCAACAAATTAGAACCAAAAAAAAAAACTTATTCTAATGTAAAATATGCATTTTATCCGTTAATGTAGTTTAAAAAAACACATTTTACCGGTATATTTTTATTTGGCATTTAATTTTTATCACAACAAATCCATAAACACAAAATCACTTTGACTAAGACTTAAAACTGAATTGATTGTCAAAAGCAAGTCGTAAACCAGTTAGGGTGCCACCTTTTATATGTTTCGGCGAGGAACAAACTTGGGGTGACAGCTATCAGATAAAGTACACCACTAAATTGTCATGATCAAAAAATCAATCATTCCTCATTATATTTTTATAAAATTGTGTATATCCTATTCGATCCTAATGTTAATATTTTTTTGTTCTACAAAATGAGCCCATCGCGAAACTTCTCGTGCTCAAAGAAGGAGGGACAGAGTTTCAAAACGAAGGATAAGGTTGAGGTTTTGTTAAAAAAATATAAATTACGACTTTTTTAAAATGCTCTTTTGAACCGTTTATGGAATTTCATTGCTACCTTTCCAAAAATTCCTGATATCAATACACATTTATCAGTCAACATCAACAGCTTGTTGGCTTTTTTTACGAGATGATGGTTGGAGAAAACTTTAATATTCTAAGCCTAAAGTTTTAGTTTGTCCTTTCACGAAATTTCTTAAACTGAAAACTCAACAGTAACAAATTAATGTTAAATTCAATTCTGTAGCTTACTTGATTGTGAACTTGAAATAGAAGAAAAACAATACATTTATTTTACTTCTACTGTAGATATGAACTTGAGAACGTTTGTTATTCTGAGATACGAATACTAAGGATAATAATCAATATATTGTTAAGGATACAAATTTTTACCTCTTTAAAATATATAATAGAAGAACTATCATTTTGATTTATCAATCTATTTACAAACACTAAAACGAATTTCCTTGAATAAAGCTCCAAGATAAATGTATATATATTTAATAATAAAAAACTCCCATGAATGGCAACATCGAGAGGTTGTGAACATTATAAAACCAAAACTTGATTAAGCCTGTTCGCTCTAAATTCATCTGAACCTATGAGAAATTTTTAGGTAGCAATAAATGAACCACACGACTCTAACTGTTTTTTAATTAGAAAAGCGGCTTCTTTATTGAATTATAAAGTTGTGTGGATTCTCATACCCAGTCTACTAGAACTTTCTCCTCACTAACCCATCACAGTGCACACACGTGAACTGGACTTCTTTCACCCCTTGCAGAATCTGCAAATAGCATCTTATAGCAAAGCCTATATACACATATGCCTGTTAGTCTAAAATACAGGCAACAAACTCTTTTGAGAGTGTTCCAGCCTGGTTACGGAGTAAAAGTCTTAGTTTACGCCTCTACTTTTTTACGAATTCTAGTTGCCTGACTTGTACTGTGCTTATCCACATTCTTGGACTTATTATGTAATCCATGTATCCATTCATGGACTTTAATTTTACATTTGGATAACCCCGAAAGAATAAAATGACCCTCCTGGCCATATAGTTGGAAACCCTATCCAACGCCTACGTAGTTCCAAAACCACATGAGCAAACGCGGTCCACTCTTTTACTTCTCCGAGAAAGTTGATGAATTGTAGCCTATCTCAGCTATGAACACCACCATGTCTCTACTTAATTATACCGTAAAGTCCTTTCTGGCTCTCTTCAATATTCCCCAACTCCTTTGCCATTAGTCAGTTTTGAGCCGTCCTGTAACCAGTTCGGGCATGCCCTTACTGAGTGCCTGGTAAAGGCACTCTTCTTAGCCGGTTTCAATATGCACTTAAGTATGTTTTTCCAGTTTTATTCTTGTTCTAAATATTGTATGTTGTTTTAGATTATGGACAATGGACAATCGTTTATTAGTTTTAATCTAAGTCAATAAGATGGCAATATACTTTATAATATTAAAATTACCATGAGTAGCTACCGCTCAATAGTAAGCTATAGTAGCCGCTGTATCTCTAAAATGGTTGGAACAATCTTTGCGCAACAAATTAGAAAACAATGAAAATATGCAACTAGTATAACAACCCTAAACAGCCAGAAATAGTTTACATAGATATTTTTAAAAATATATTTTATAAATATTTTTCTGAGAGTTTTTGAAATATTACTTCATTTTTCTAAATAATAGATTAACAAATTATTCAATTAAAATTATTTTTTCATATTTTAAAATTAAATGTAAGCGCAATATTTTTCTAAAATATGGTAAAAATATTATTTATATAAAATTAGATTTTTTATGCAATCTGTTTAATTTGTCAAAATGGAACTTAAAAATTGTTCTTTGGTTATTTTTAGAAGGTATTTAACATCGATAACGAAAAGCTTGAAACAGTACATAGAGGTGTCTAAAGCCAAGAACTTGTTTTTTCACCACTCACCATACAAGTTTAATAACCAATAATTCCGCATCTTTTTAAGGCATACTGAAGTTTATCCAATAATCACTATTTTTTAATTGAAGTGTTCTAAAATAAAAACAAACCCGTATTTATTATCATTTTATTTGCAAAAGCCAATAAAAAATGACAAAATACTCTGTTTAAGTCTAACCTGGTTGGTCCACGTATGCTTTTTGTATATCTTCGGTAGTGGCGCTCTCATGGCGTTTCCTTGCCTCTAAAAAACAATGCCAATTGTATTAGGATCATTACCAAGAATAAAAACAGTCGTACACATTATCAACCAGCCTACTAATACATTTAGGAGCATTTACAATAATCGGATGTAGCATACATTCCTTAAATACTGACGAACTTATTACTTTTAATTTCATAATATTTGAAAACATTCTTCGTACAAACAATAAAACAACACAAAACGTATTCTAACCTCTATTTGAGTTATGACGCTTGTCTTCCGAGATGAATCTCTTAAGCAAATCAACTGGCAATTTACTGAGATGCCAGTACATAATATGAGCATAAAATTCCTACAATATATTATTGAACGATTTCTGAAACGAGTATTGAGGCATTCCAACATCATTCTTATAAATGCCATGACAGTTCAAAGTTGTTGCTCACTCGTAGCACTACAAAAACTAAAACACCACCCGCAACAATTAATACAGTAACCTATATGCCCAATGTTATACTTATTATAAACTATAACAATGGAACGGACAAACAATGAAACTTCATAATACCGCACTGCGCGTGATGCCTTCTATGTACTAATCCATAGGACGCAATAAACATATACTGAAATCATATAACACACGAGCACCGTAATAAATAGAGGTTGACGTGTTGACTTCCACTTACAAATTTACAAATAATATAATACAAAACGCAATATACTTAATAGAAAGTTTACCAGCGCTCAACTTAATACAATTAAATCATATTTAGAATATATATTATCTAATTTAATCTTTAAACGATCCAATTTAAATAGGTACAATACCTACTTAAATATTATGCATATTTTTACCCATTTTATTATTGTCCTACGCACCAAATGTACAAAGCACAAATTCAATCTTTTTTATATGAAATAAATATTTACAGAAATACAAAGCAAAATACTCTTGCAGGGTTATGGAAAATATATTGGGAAAACATTTGCAATAAAAATATTATTAATGCTACATAACATATATATTTTTAAATGTTCTCCTAATATATTTTCTATTATATATTTTATGCATATTATATTAATATAACTAATATTCAAGAAAGATTTTATATTTTTTAAATATTTATGAAATATGAAATAAATATAGTTGGTCACTGGGAAATAAATAATAGATACTCCGAATTCCGCTTTTTCGTATGCCATAAATAAGAGCCTCGCTGAAATATTTTCAATACACTTAAGAGACATCCAGCTTTTGTAACGGTTATCTCTTCTATTCCAGGACGGCTCCATCGAGTTCGAAGAATTTATCCGAGCCTTATCGGTGACGTCACGAGGGAACCTAGACGAAAAACTGCATTGTAAGTATAATCTCTATTTCTCTTTATTCAATTCCGCCCACTCCGATGGGATACGAACGAGATTCCGATGTTACTAGACGAAATCTCCGGTCTGTTGCATTATTTAGGCGGCGACACCAATGTGCCGGGATCGTTGATTCAACGGAATCGCGATGGGATACGGGCACATTTACGCAGAGACCAACAGGGAGACATTCGATACACGCACGACGAGCCTTTCATATTTATGAGACGGATCTTTTCGTTTGTTACGACGGGGAGCGTCGAGTTGCATTAGCGTCGAGGACATTGGGGAACGCCCAGTCCACGTGGAAGCGCGTAACTTTAGTCAACATTTGGGTACCTTTGAGTGAAATCGTTTTAGTTTCTCGTTCCCAAAACACGGAATTTGTATTGCGAAACCTCAACGTTATTTGCTTTTGGTAAACGAGTTAAAGCAGAATTAATTTGCAGCAGCATTTTTAATAGATTATTTAAAAAAAAATAGTTACATCGTCAGCATTTTAAAGCACAATTCCCGTTAGAAACAGCCATAATGAATGAGTTCATTAATATCTCGTGCTTTTCACACATTTTTTTTTTAATAAACAAACAGAGGTTTGATGATGTAAGCAATAAGTTATGTGGCCATTAGAAGTAGATTTATAATTCTTAGTTTTAATGGGAATACTATAGTTATTAATTTGCAATATTCATCCTAGAATAATACTACACTTTACTAATATAATTAATAAATATCAAATATTCTTGAACCCAATTTTTATTGCGGGGAAGTGTCTAAATCGAAGTCCGAATGCGACTGGTCCGTCTGCATCTGACTAACACGCTTGCCACGGCGGCAGTGTTGCCAATTGACAGAAGAGATATTCCACTAGATTGGAATTATAATTCCACCAGTAAATCACTAGAATTGGGAAAAGAATTACTTTATAAGGTATTTTAAGAAAAGCAAAATTTTTTCTTTGTATATATATTTATGTAATTAATAGTTTTTTACTATTAATCCCCCTTTATTTCATTTTTTATTATAATTTTTATGAATTTAATACAACACCTATTACGTATTTGTCAAATATTAATAATTTACAACAATATACAACTGTAACCGTGTTTTATAAAATCATAATATATATAATATTTATTTTATTATTTTATTTTGTACTTTTGTTTATTTATTTACATATATATGTATTGTTACGCTACACAGTAGCATACAGCCCGGATTAAAAAAATAAATTTTACAAGAAATACATTAATTGAATTAAAAAAATCAAGTTTTATATATACCAGTGTCATCTATTTTTTATAATTTTGATTTAGAAGTGTTTTATCAAAATCAGCCAGATGGCATGCAAGGCGAGAAATTTCCGATCGAGGGGCGGTGACATAAAAAAAATATTGAATAGCTCGTTACTTTCTTATATTTTAACTCAGTACGCGTTGGGATGTGGTGGGAGGATGTTGTCAATTGTTCTCTCCCTCAAATTCAATGTTTAAGACCAGTTTAAATGATGTGTTAGGCATGATAATGTCGTGTCTTAATCGTGTTCAATCCCTTATGTGTAAATGAAACATTTAAGTGCGAATAAAAGTGATTTTATTTATTTAAATCAAATTCAAAATGTGACTTGTTTAATATCAGACATAAATCTATGGATAATAATCTCAGGTAAGTCCGTGAGTTCGTTTAATTAATAACACTAAAGTTTCATTAAGTGATTCCACCTTTTGCGATTCAAATTCATAGTTTCTTACTTAAATACGTTTGAAATAAATTTTAAAAATCCCGCGTTTTCTGACCGTTCAAATGGATTATATTAGATTTGAATAAAGTGTGAAAACAAGAGTAGCCAACCTTGATGGTAAATCACTGGATATGGTTCGTAACCGTAAAAACGTAACAAATACTTATAAAACCTAATTACACAAATTTCCCCATAGTAACTGGAGATCGTTAGCTATGTTACAAACGATTTTCTAACCTCAAATTTTCAGGAACGGATTAAAATAAAATTTCTTATAAGTATAATCAATTTAGATTAGCATTGAAATAATACATTTATTTTTTTTAGGTAGATTTAACGAGGAGTTACCTTTTTACAGCAGCCGAATTCTGCGATCATCGGTGGTCAGGACTGTTCAAGTCGTATATGGGCCCTGGTTCGGGTACATCGAAGATAGGTACTCAGATCAGAGAGGATGGGTCGCTCAGGACAGGAACATTACTCGGAAAAGTCGTCGTTGAAGAAAAATTTCCCAAAAATCGTGGTGTAATTTGGAATATAATTTATGTGAAAAAACTTGTTTAACAATTAACCATTACTTTTAGATTGTGATTTGGATTAAAATTGGATTTTATCGAAAAAAGCCGTTTAAATTTCAAGAAAAAACAGAAATATGTCTGCCTCGAAGGAGGTTCGGTTAGTGAATCGTTCGAATTGAAAATGTTTTTAACTGAATCGAAAGCGATTGTCTCCAAGCAAGGACTGTCTTTTTGTGAGAAACCGTTAATATAACCAAAATGAGAAGCCTCCATTTGTTTTACATATGAGAATGGCCATGTGATCGACAGGATTGTCAGATCTTCAACGATGTGAAAATAAATAAAATTACAAAATCTGGAATCACCTTACACTTTTTATATAACAAAGGTATGAGTCTCTGCATTATGAGAAAAATACATTTTAAATTTTTTAAACACTTATTACTATAAAAAAACAACAATCTTAAAAATTCATTACTGTGCCCCCAAAAGGTAGGCAACCATTTATACACATAGAATTGTTACAGAATCCAATTCCAGCAATTCCCATGTCTGTCTGTTGACATATCAAAAGCAATTGGACTTGCCAATGCATTATAAAAAACATTATTAAACAAAAATTTACAGAAATAAAATACTTCTGTAAAAGAAATAAAACTGTTCACATCGAATTAAAGTGGATCCAAATTTGATCTGTCAATACTTAATGTAAAATATACTATTCAAATTCTAATATTTATTTTCGATGTGTAGGTTATTCACTGCTGATCATCTTGCTTCCTGAAGGGAAAATTTCTAAAGGAAAATGCCTCGAAAGCCTTGCAAATGCAGAGATTACCTACATCACCTGGACATTGTCTAGCTGTCTGCTGCTACATATTATATCCTTTTTTTATTATATCTAATAAGTTTTAAAATATAATTAAGTAAAATAGTGACATTCCCTTTTTTAAATAATAGTAGAATATTAAATACTCTCTCCATAACAGTATATATGCATCAAAGTATAGGATAACCAAGTAGGGTTCACGTTTTTATAAGTAGGTTTTTAGGTAAAATTTTTGGTGACCTCTTACCATTTTGTTTTGTACATTCTGCGCGAAATTATAAACATATTTATGTATGTTAGAATTAAAATATAGAATTAAAATTAAAATCATTCCCATTTCTATTAAATAAACGCCACATTTTATTGACAATGCATAAATGTGAGAATATTTCGCCCAATTTTGAAGTATAGCTCCCTCTAACGATCTACTCTTGGCTAGTAGTCGAGTGGCTTGCACGCTTGGCTATCAGTGCGGAGTCCGGGGTTCAAATTTCGCTGTGGTCAAATACGTTAATCGGTTTTTTTTCCGGAGTCGTAATGTTGATTAGGAGGGAGATTTGGCTCTGCGGGGGCCTGAGAAGCTAAAAATAAAGCTTAGGCGTTAGCACGCCTTAAAAAAAAAGTAAATTACATATCCAACGAAAAATATCTGTTATAATATTTTTTCCTTTTTAAAATGTGATTTTAAGTAAATCACATTGCCAACAGACAAGGATGACGCAAAAAAAAATCTAAAAAGAAATAACTGAGCAACTGTCTATCCTATATTTCCAAATTATTCTCTTTTTATTTTCTATTATTACAATAATTTGAAGTATATTAAATAAACAAGGACGACGCAAATTATTTTCGGAAAAGCAAAACAACGAGATCTCTTCCTACGTAGTTTATATATCTCTATTTATTTAAAAATATGGAGTAGGTATAATGGCAGCGATTAATATAGGGCCATCGACAAAAATCATAATCAGAGTAGACTATGAAATGTAAATCTTTTGGGTTGCCACTTTACCCACATCCGCATAATGACATTGTCATTGCAAATAAAGTTTATAAACCGTTAATGTTTATGCAACATAAAGAAACTCTCATAATTCATTTAATATACAAAAGATAATTAAAATTGTACATAAAACTATCGTTTTTATTCTCGAAATTGTTGAAAAATGGATTCGTTTACGCCTAAACATAAACGAACTCTTCTACACAATTCGTTAAAAACAGTATGCAACATTTGTGGTGAGTTGTTAATCTCTTCACACACAGAGAAAATCCGCCATAGTGAAGTGGGAAAAAAAGTTATAGACCCGGAGGGAATTTTTTTTATACTGCGAAAAACTTATATAGTATTCCAACATTAGTTTACCGATCGAATTAATAATTAATTACCTGTAATTGCAATGTTTTGATTTCCGCTAATGCTAAGAAGGACGTGGGTCTGCCAAGATCTTGGAGATACCTCAAAATTTACGAATTGCTGTTTCTGAAGCAAAAAAGCTAATGTTCAGACGGGCATCGGCCTGTCGACTTTTCAGTAATACTTGTCCACCAACTGTCAACATCCCTCGTAACAAACCAGTTCCAAGAGCAATGATCTCACTACGTGCCTGGTCTCTGTTCGCATGAAGATTTTAATCTTTTCAGTGAAGATAATTTCGTGTGCCATTACTGTCGTGGGCATTTGCAGCAATCCAGCATCGTACCCGTAGTATCAATGTGCCCTCCGACCCTAAAGTTGGGATGCCACAAGTTGTTGGGTTTCAGTCTAAGTATCGCATCCAAAGCCTCCGCTTTCACATTAAGCTCCAGCGGGGGAAGGCCCACAATGGTTTCCAAAAGAAGCAGTCCCTATGCTGTTTAATTTCACCAGTGATTCCCAGCATTGCCTGTGTCTGGACAGCGGTTAACAGCTTCACGCGGAGGACACTTCTGTCCTTCTCCACTAGACTACTGCCCATATGTTATCACTGGTCTTATCACGGCAGTATATAGCCAATGGATCACCCTCGGCTTTAGTCCCCAGGTTTTATCAGCAACTCTCCTGCAGCGCCAGAATAGTTGCGTAACCCTGGTCGTTGTTTTAACTAAGTGATTTTTCCAGCTCAGTTTCGCATCGAGAATAACCCCCAGACACTTTACTTCTTAATTGTAACTCCTGCCAAGCAGTCTATTGGCCTAGGTCATTGAATTTCCTCATGTTGGTGAAAGCAACCAACTCTCTGTTCTTTGTTGGTTAACTGAGGGTCTTTGTGAAAGGCCCCATTTCCTCCACCATTCGCACTGCATTACGCGTGATGCTTGCCATTACGCCTGGGAACTTCTCTTTAGCTACTATGACGATATCATCAGCGTACCCCTGCGTCCATATTCCTTTGTCGTTAAATGACCTGAAGATATCATCCACGACCAAGCTCCACAGCAGTGGTGACAGCACCTCTCTTGAAGGCACCCTCTAGTGGTCCTCATGGCTATACTTTTATCTAGCATCTGGGCTATTAGACCACTCTGCTTCTTTTGCATGCAAATCAACCCATCTGCTGGTCGTGTGGCTAATGATCGGTTGATCGAGGGGGTAGATGTGTTCTCAAAGGCGCCCTCTATGTCTAAAAATACTGCAAGGGCAACTTCCTTTTGATGTAGGCTCTTTTCGGGTCCCCCCAAACTATGCAAGGCAGCCTCTCCTGATTTGCCCCTCTGGTATGCCTATTGCAGAGGATGCAGAGGATACCTAGCAAGTGCTCCTTCTGTAATGTTGAGGTGTATAATTTTTTCCATAGTCTTCAGCATAAAAGATGTGAGACTGATTGCTCTGAATGATTTAGGATGGTAGTAGGTGTCCTTTCCAGGTTTCGGAATGAATACAACCTTAGCATCGCTCAAGGCCTTGATAATGTAGCCCAAGGCGTGGCTAGTCCTAAATATCTCCAAAAGGGGCCCCATGATATCTCCAATTGCCGCTGCAGCAACTTGGAAACACTCCATTCTGGTCCGGTCTTATTCAAGAGATCTTTTAGTATCCGTATTGCGTATTTGGTATTTCTAAAGGAAATGCTACCACCGAAACTCCAATGTGTTTACTCTATAAACCTTTCTCTCTCTATACACTTATATTTCTGTTTAAATTTTTAGTTTACCTTTGATGGCATAATACACATTAAATAGTGATCATGGCTTTGGATAAGTTGAATACGTCCTCCGAAATCTGTATTTACAGCCAAGAAATTTTAAATTCTCGATTGCTTGTGTCCCGATTTTTTCTGGAAGAAGTGTATGTCCAGTACGATCACATTATGTCCTAATCCGATGTATTTCCATGAACAGTAAAAAGATTAGATGCAGTATTTTCTTTCAACCACCGGTTTACCTCACTGACTGATGTGCAGATTGCGAAGTGGTCGTACCGGTTGGGTGTGTGTTCGATAAAATAGTTTCCCATAAAAAAAATCTGCATTCCTACCATTCTCTTATTTTTTATTTGACTATTTCGTCGCTTTTACTGTCGCATTAAACGGAAAGCACTTAAAAGCAGGCACCGAATTTCAACATTTGTTTTACGTAGAATATATTCGTATGGGGTACCTCTACGCACGTACGTATTTCAAGCAAGGTTATCGCGTCGAGTTGGTTCTAGGTGGGGGGAGTTGTTACAGCCTCCATTCCATCCTAGAAAGAGTTAGAAGCTGGGAGATAAAAGCTTTGAAACTGGGGTAAAGGTTTTAAGCGGGGGCTTCCCTTTCCCGGCTTGTAAAGGCACAGAGTTGGACTCACATATGAATTTATTCCATACAACCTGATAAAGATGTAACAAAAATACTCCAAACTGTGGCACTGGCAACACTGCAAACTTCTCCTAAACCCCTTACCACAAATTGCACTAAACTGGACGTATGTTTCGATAGCACAGCTATCATCATCAGCAGAAACACTGAACTAAATAACTACAACTAATACTTACCCTAATTTATTACCTAAAAAAGGTCATGGTACAATGATCACAGGGTCAGGCGGGTGGCAGTCAGCCATGACCGTGATCAATTGTAGGTACCAATGGACCCCTTTTTTAGGTATAAAATTAGGGTAGTTTTAGTGTAGTTTATTTAGTTCAGTGTTCCTGCTGATGATTGCTAGCTTTGCCTATCGAAACGTAACGCCCAGTTTAGTGTAATTGTGGTGAGGGTTTAGTGAGAAGTGTTGCAGTGTAAAGATGTACTTCATTCGAATAACGCGCAATTGAATATACACCTTTTTTGTAAAAAGGTAAATAATTATAATTCATCGTAAACCCCGTGCTACCTATTTTAAATACTATGTGGATTGTAACAATTGAAATTTTCCTACTCTAACTAAATAATTCATCTATGACTATTAATAATAATAATACAACAAAAATATAACAAATCAATTAATTTATTTTAATAATTTAAAATTTTGATTTTATATTTCAATACCCCTGTTGTAAACAACAAAAGCCGCCGCTATACCACCCTCACCCGTCAACTCATCCGTAAATATTTCTAAACTCTCTCCAAGAGTTCCTATAAATTTGTTATGAGTAATACTCCTTAATTCCGCGGACGTAATTCGGCTCCTTGTACCTACATTAATTTCTAAATCGCCGAGTTCTAATTTAATTCCCGTTACTGTAGCTAAACCCTCAAACTCAATATTATTCGCGTTCCTACAAAAATTAAGTCCCCCAATATAAATCTACTGATAATATATCCGAAATAATGCACGCCGCGTCAGCCGAAATAGATGAATACGTGTTCGCGGCTCTAACCATTGATAATCTCTCCGCTCCCATTGTTTTTTGTTTTTTTTTTATTTTACACGCATCCGCTCATATCGTCCCCGCATATAACAGTGCCGATTTTATAATTCTATTGACAAATAAAATTCCGTTATAACTTCAACAGCTACCTTAAAAGCACTACAGGAGTGATAATATCACATAATATACATTGTCCCTTAGTTTTCGTTGAAAACCGTTTTCAAATAAATAAATGGTTTTTTGATATCTTTATTTTTACCCAAATAACTTACCTTAAATAATCAAAACAACACATCTTCAAGGGAAAATCCATCCAAAAAACAGTAATGCCAAATGGTTAAAAATTAATTTGTAATAAAACATAGCCTTCAGGCCCTTGATTTCATCACTAGTTATTGTTCTTGCAGCGATTTAGGTAAATACAGCTTTCACTATTTAAGACCAAACCAATTGAATAACTTTGGTGGAGGCGCCTGTTTCCATTTAAATTTTGACTGTTTACGATTAAAAACAAAAACGGCTATTCAAAATACTAATCACAATGGTGATTAAATTTAGTCTCTGATTACTTCCATCTTAAAAGAAACGATTTTTCTATGATCGTTTACAAACAGTTACCAGTTATTCTGCTTTCAAATGCATAGTGAAATATTAAGATTTTATATTACTGGAAGAGTTGATCTTTTTGTTCAAGAAAACTGTGAAGGTGTAAAATTAGAGGATCTATAAAGTAGTGTATATGTAAACAGTGAGATTATTTCATTTTCAACTATTAATATGAAACAACCAAAACAACATATCCTCAAGCGAAAATCTATCCGTGAAACAGTAATGCCAAATGGGTTTCTAGGATAAAATTTAATATGTACTAAAATATAGCCTTCAGGCCCTTGATTTCATCACTAGTTATTGTTCTTGAAGCGATTTAGGCAAATACAGCTTTTCACTATTTAAGAAGAAACCGATTGAATAACTTTGGTGGAGGCGCCTGTTGTTTCCATTTAAATTTTGACTGTTTATGATTAAAAACAAAAACAACTATTCAAAATACTAATCACAATGGTAATTAAATTTAGTTTCTGATTGCTTGCATCCTAAAAAAGACGATTTTTCCATGATCTTTTCAGTTAACAGTTACCTTGCTTTTAATGCATAGTAGAAATATAAGATTTTATATTACTAGAAGAGTTGATTTTTTGTACAAGAAAACTGCGAAGGTGTAAAATTAGAGAATCTATAAAGTAGTATCAATGCTTTTGCAAGTTATTTTAGCAGTGCATTTGTGCTGGCAACGTCACTACTGACAACTACAGTTTTACATCAAGTATATTAATTACCGTTAGCTTTATAATGGAATTTGAAATACGTAAAAATTGAATCACTAAAAATTGAAGGTTCTTTTATTTGCACTATTGTAGAATTGCTATGCTACTTAAACCTATATTTAAAAATAGCAAATAGCTATGTAAACGGTGAGACTATTTCATTTTCAACTATTAAGACTAAATGTTTTTGAATATCAAGCAATGCTGTTGTAATTTGAATAGCACCTGGAGGATCCACAAAATGTTAACTCAGCTTTGGTCGTAACTTACCGTCAGATGTATTCTAGTAGTATTGTTATTACTACAGTGGTGAAGAGCATATCATATTAATCCATAGGTTAGGAGTTCAAGTTTGGGTGGTATTATGTCTTTTTTGTTACGATTACACCGTTATTATTAATGATAACTAAGGTATGATAAAAGCCTAGCCATGTGTTAATAATGTCGCGCGTGTCTGTTTTTAAATTATAAATTTGTGTCTCCTGTTGCAACCACAGATGGCGCCAGTGGAGATCACAAAACTGCTCATAGAGGGCACTATTGCCGCGTCAATTTGCAATGGAAATCTCTGGGTGTGAATCAAAGCATTCAAGAAACATGCAGAGTTCACATGTTTGTTTGATTCAGAGTTTAACGCGCTAAATATAAATATGCGCGCGTACGGAAACCAGATAGTTTTGTATCAAAGAATTGTAGCACGAAAAGTCGAAGTGAATGGTGAACATAAATAACAGTGGAAATTAAATTAGTGAATATAAATATGTGATTGTATTCTAGTGATTTAGTTTATTAGCGTTTTTAGTAGTGTCTAGTTATTTATTATTAGTGTTCTGGCAGTGTAATATTATTTTCAAATGTATTGTCTGGGTTAATAATTTGAACCCTGAAAATGTATTGTAAAACTAATATTTTACAACAGTGCCCTTAAAGATCTTTACTAACACCTAGCAAGATTAGGACAGAGTTTCAGATTTTGTAGATTATCCTCGCAAAACTGTTCCCTCAGTGTACATACTAAAAAGGAACATTAAAAAAACTCTCAATAGAGAGTCAATGAGTATTTTATAGTGGCGCATACATCATTCGTAACCATGCATTTCTATGATATAAAATGGATAGAAATAAAAATGTTCCGTAGTGTAAACCCTCAAAACGGACGCTAGAATACTAAAAGAAAGAGAGCAACAATAAAAAAAGTTTCCCAATATATATTCCGGGGCCCCACCCTTCGTACGTTGTTACTTCCTGGGGGATCCGATAAAATTTTATCTGCCTGACGCGACCTCGATTTCGATTTTTTACGATCTTACTTTCCAACCGCCACCGGCTCTACGGCAGCGTCGCGCCGCCGAGTCTGAATCCGTCACTGGCGTCGACCGAACAAAGTAACGGATCCCCGGCAGTGTCTCCGGCGGCGGCAAAGGGAACTCGCCCGCTTAAATCCCAACCTAAACCCCTCGCACAACGGTTGAATACCAAACCACCCACGCAATTAACTTTCTCGTTACCTCCCGGTCTGAATTATGATTACTTCCATTTTTCACCGTGCATGCGCCATCGTCTTTTCCATCGCAGACACAACGCGATGTTTGAATTCAACGGCTCTATGGTCCGCTGCTTTGACGAATAGGATAGTGGTCGAGAGGAGACGGTGGCTTTCTCTTGTGCTTAAGCTGGCTTTAAGAAAAGTTTAGATCGGGAGAAGAAACGAGTAAAACCTTTCGGATTTGAAGGGTTACGTTTATAAGCGCGCTGTCGTGAGAAGATGATGAATATTGGTGGTGTTTGAGGAAAAGTGCGGAAATTTATATAGCCCTTATCTACCTTTAATTAAATGTAATAAATTTAAGTGGCGTAGTAAAATGGATATCCGTTTTATGTATCCACCTTAAGTATGAAATTAATTACTTGACAGAGGCAGGAATTAAATTTTCTAATGAAAAACGTAGACACCACAAAATTGCAATAAAATTCAATGGCTCAAATTTTCTATTTCCAAGACCTTTATGTATTACATGTCCTTATTTTTATAAATTTCCTTACTTTCATTACAATTCAATTGTAGAGCAGTGCTTTTTTTTCATGGGTGGCTATAACCTGAAGAAGGCAGCTCGGCCAGAAAGACCTATTGTGCGCCCATGCCAATTTCAGTCCTCTCTTTCTGAGTCTCTTCATTCGGATGAAGCCCTAGAGATTTACAATGTCTTGCACAGGCGAATCCATTCCAAAAGGAGCAGTGCTTAACAGCAAGTTGGGATCTGACAAACGTTTTGATGCTGCCATGTGAGCTACCACACGTCGGTTCTGGATCTAGGAACGGCAGCTCGCTGGCGGCCCTTGCTAATGTGTCAGCTATTGCATTGCCTCTGATCCCAGAGTGACCTGCCACCCATATCAATGTAACATTTGGATGTTCCGCACTGTTTAAGCTTTCTGTTGCACCCCAGTATCACCTCAAAGTCAAATCTGACTGGCCGCAAAGGTTGAGAGCACTCTGGTTGTCAGAGATGATTTTTACCCTTCCATCCTTGCGCAGGCAGTTTGAGATGCCGTCAGCATAAGTCTGGATAATTTTGGCCTGGAAAATGGTAAGTGGAGGCCTCTAGGCTAAAAGCTTCGCCGTCCCGCTCCCCGTTCCTCCAGATGCATCCCTCCAGCATCAACAAACCCACGGGATACACTCACATTTCGGTTTGCGGATGTGCGGTATTGTATTTTCCCGGTTGGAGATATTTGCGCTGTATCCCCCAGAAAAGCTGAAAATGGGCGAGATCTTATCCGCCTTTACGAATAGTGGTAGTGTCTGGTCGATGTATTTGAAGATGCTGGTGTGGTCTCCGACTATTCACTATAATTTGCTTTATAAGCCTGTAGGGTTGCTTCGGACCACAACATCAACTGCAGCGGGGGGAGCCAAAGAATGGTCTCCATAGCAGCCGGCGATGACATGGCTCCCCTGATGCACAAACAGGCAATCCCGCCCTAAGCGCACTTATAGCATAGCTTAGATTTGCTTTATGCTACCAGACTGGCGAGGTGTAAGTTAAAGAGGTTACTACAACGTTCGTGTACAGCCAATGTACCATTGCAGGCTTTAGACTCCACGTTTTACCGAATATACATCTACAGGCCCAGAAGTTCCTAATGGCTTTGTTCGTCACGTGTTCTAGGTGTGATATGTGCTGCGGTTTGACGTCCAAGACAAAACCCAGATTTCTAACCTCGATTGATATGAGTATTTTAGAGCCGAATATAGTGGGATACTGGAGTTTGGAAAGCTTTCTCCTCCATGTGGACGGCATCATAGTCGTTTTGCTAGAGTTGACATTAAGACCCTCTCTTATACACCACCTCTCTACGAATCTGAGTGCGACCTTTAGCTTTTCTGATACCACGCCCTCAAATTTTCCGCTGACAAGAATGCTGATGTCATCGGAAGTTCAAAAAGTAGGCCGTCTACCACAAAGCACCATAACAGCAATGACAGTACGCCATTTTGCGGATAGCCGGCTGCCACAGCCGTCCTGATCGTGCAGAAGTTCTACGAGACGTGAACCTTTCTGTTTCTTATCATGTTACCGATCCACTTCGTAATCGTTGGCTCGACTCCACGTTTTCGTAACGCGCTTTCCATCGACAGGAACGACGCCTTGTTAAAGCCCGCTGCCACAGCCGTCCTGATCGTGCAGACGTTCTAGATCAGTGTTTACATTTTTAACTAGTTTTACATTGTCTACTTTTTGTATATAAGCATACACAGGTACAGAACAGTATCATCATCACACACCAATAAGGAAAGTTTACAACCAATATGATGGTTAGTTTATCTGACCAGAAAATTGTCTATACAATTTAGCCACATTTACTTTGTGTAGTATATACAGGATGTATAAGATATAGAGGAAAATATAATAATATGTAGCAGCTGTAATCATATACGATCAAAAAGTCTTAATATGTTGTAAATGCCGTGGGCTAGAGCCGCACCTGTGCCCGACCTAAATGCTGTCCCGAGTATACCCCAGATACCACTATCATTCAGCCGCTGTTACCGCTGTTAGTTTTGTGTGGATCGCCGCTTGGAATGCAAGCCACTTCGAACATTTTATTTAAATTCTTCCCGTCTTGGAAAAACGATCCTTTTCAGGACCATCATGATTTCATATAAAGAGAATCGAAGCTTGATGCATCGGCAAAAGCGCAGGAATGTATAGATTCATTTTCGCGCAACATCATAGTAAAAAGGCGTGTTTGCAAATTTTCTGTATCTGCATTTGCACTGAAGTCGCATATCCGGTGAAACTCGAACGTCTTATCAGGATATTAAAAATAATACTTTGTAGACTTACGTATAATGCTTTTAACAAATAAGGAATGTTTATTTTATAAAAAGAAGAAATTTAAAATGCCTCAGTTTTGCTATTTTTACAAGGGCACACTGGCCGATTGGCCTTTATTTATTCAGAATGCCGTTAAATGAACTTACGGCACACCATTAAGAATAATACTAAATGAGTGCAATGTATTTATACATAATACCACGCTTAGCAGGTGCTTAACATGACGTTTCTTTGCATCAGGCCCGGACTAAAGAATTTTTGGCTCTAAATTTTACTTTTTTTTTATTTTTTAATGATGAAATCCGGTTTCGGCGGGTTTGTGCTTTATATGTCGTATAGTTAACACCCAAGTAAAATTTACTTTTTTATTTGATACACCCTGTATATTATCTAAATATCTCTATTTTATAAACTAAGCAACATATCTTGAATAGTTTATAAACTAGTTAGTGCATTTGCCAAATCATTAAAATATGCGGGCTATTTTATTCAGCGATATCAGCAATTTTCTTGCAAAATAGCGAACTGATTGGTTATTCTGTATACTAGCTTACCAGCTGGATAGCATACAAACTAACCGAGTTTACGGTTTAGCCGTAACATATACAATAAAATTAGAATACTAGCAACACATTGCCAAATCATACTGATCACTTTTAAAAGAATCGTGGGACGCGTCATCCCCGTTCACAACAGTTGACTTGGCCATGCTCGGTATTCAACAATTCGCTCTCACGGAGTAAACATCATTTCAGAGATTGCTACTCGAAACACTTTTACCGATAATAATGGCACACCATTCCTGTTACATGCCATAGTATAAATTTTGTAAATATTTATAACATACAGAACTAACTTACTCTACTTAATCTTTTCTATGCTTGAGGTTGTATAATAAACATGCCAATCAACTAAATCAACTTCTGATAACAGTCAGTACAATACATAAAGATATGCATTGTTCTACAAGTAAAGAAAGATTTATTTTAATAAAAATACAAAGTAAAGTTTGAATTTATTTATTCTAGGCTAGTTTCTCTTTTAGGAGCGTGGTAGCTATATACAGACTCTTCACGAAGCAATGGTCTGGCATTTTGTCTCTAGGGTGATGAAGATGGTGTAGTATTGAGACACCACTGATTGTCATGTGGTGTCGCGAGATGGTTGTCGAGAACGGTATGCATACATGATGCGTCTGCGATCTGGATCATCCGCGATCATTGGAGGTTGGCGGGGTCATATCTATTAACTCTTTCCTTCAGGAAATTATTTGTCACAGTAAATTGTAGTAAAGAGTGGCTTCTTGCCATTACTTTACCAAGCCACCTTTTCTGCATTCGCTTCACAACCAATGAGACACTGTTAGCTGTACTGTTTGTTAAAAGATCTTCTCTTTTTCTGATTAGTGGTGGATCAGAGTCATTATAACGTGGATATGCTCATTCGATGGCATAATCCCTCGACATATCCCTATTTTGACTGCGGCCAGGTCTCTGTAACAAAAGTTGTTTAAAGCCAACACTTAATTTTTTTTCGTCGTTTTCAATATCTAGGTAAATTCTGCGTAAAGAGCTTTTACAAACGATGTACAACAACCGTGGACAAAATTTTATCAAAGTAAATGGAAATTTTATATTTTTCATAATTATGTCTTTAAGGAAATCATAACTGTTTGGTAATATCTCAGTAAGTATCCTAAAGTCACAGGCTTCGTGGTTGGTATTCTACCTTTCATGTCTCTCTACTCACTCTTTTTATCTTAAATAAATTAAAAGACGACTTTAATTTTACCTTCTCTGGAAATTCCTCAGATCATTTCTTTTGTGTCATAAAATTACTCATCCAAGAAATTACATCGCGAGAGCAATATAATTCAGAATCAAATGGATGTTTCCCATCCGAAGTTATTAGCAATAAATTGTTTTGCTGTTCGTATTAGAAACCGTTTGTAAATGGGATACGAGATTTAGGAGCTCAAAATTGAATTCGAATCTTCTCTGTTACACGCCATCCTCCTCGCCCGGAAGTTAGGATTCGGAGGACGCGCGAATATTAAATTCACCGAAATTCGAAGTTGTATAATTCTATTAAGCCGTAATTTGCGAATAATATTGAAGTAAATTCCGCCTCTCAGATTCAATTTCCGTGGGTATCATTGCAAACATGATAAAGTGAATTGGTAAATAGAGTAAATATTGCGCAACCTTTCTTCTCTTCTTTGTTGTTTATCACAAAGCGTAATCTCGTTACTATTTTAGTGTCGATTTTGTCAATTTGCAGTTTGAAATTAGTGGTAAAAACAGTTTTGATGTTTGTTTTTTCCGTACGTGGTCGGTAATACCTTGGATTTAGGGCAGATAGGCACTGGATTGATAAAGAGTGCTTTATGATTCGGAGATACTGGATCTAGGATGTAAGTATCTATTTATGTTACTTACACTGGATGTAGTGTCTAGGATAGGTGTTTTTGGCTAGGGTTTTGGTAACATGGGATAGCTCTTGAGATGGGAAATAGGGTCGGATATAGCAATAACAATAATAGCAAGAATACACTACCATAAATAATAATAATAATAATTTATTGTCATGACCAATTACAATTGGTATCGACATTGTCATTCCTATGAATACATGTACAAACTTGTATATTAATCATAAATATTACAATTATATATAATATATTAACGGATTAAAATAAACAATGTAAAAATGTAAAAATGTAAATGGGACAATACATCACATAAGAAAATGGTATTAAAATACTCGTCACAAATGAATATAAGCCAACTACATATCTTTGTCATTAAAATATTCATCTAGTGAGTAGTAGCACTGTCTATACAATACATTAACAGATTAAAATAAACAATGTAAAAATGTAAATGGGGCAGTACATCACATAAAAAATGGTATTAAAATACTCGTCACAAATGAATATAAGCTAACTAAATATCTTTGTCATTAAAATATTCATCTAGTGAGTAGTAGCACTTCCGATTTAACATACGTTTTGCTTACTCCTTAAATGTAGTGAATTTAAGTGTTTTATATGTAACTGGTAATTTGTTATATGCTTTTATTGCTAGATATTTTGGGCATTTTTCACTAAACTTAAGACGGTGTTTTGGAATTTCAAATATATGCGCATTACGTGTATCATAAAACTGTGTATCAAGTCTGTTCCAATTTTTTACATTCTGTTTTGCATAAACCAGTAAATTCCAAATAACTATACCTGATACAGTCATTATACCCATTTCTGTAAAAATGTCTCTGCAACTAGTTCTAGGAGTAACACCTTTCATCATACGAATTGCTCTTTTCTGTAAGCGAAAAACTCTTATAGAATTACTATTGGCTCCCCATGCAGTTATTGCATATGAAATTATTGCATGAAAATGAGAAAAATAGTACATTTTTAATATAGAGGCATCTACTACACCCCTCAACCTACTCAATACAAAACAGATTGGAGCCAATTTTTTACATAATAAATTTATGTATTCATTAAAGTTTAGATTGATGTCAATTATTAATCCTAAAAATTTTGTATTCTCAACCTGAGCAATGCTTTGTCCATTTTTACTAAATGAGAAGCAATTCTATCCCTTTTTGTAGGTTTAAATTCTACAGTTTTTGTTAAATTTAAGTGTAGATCATTATTTTTAAAATATGTAGATAGACTCGTTACAGAATCACTAGCTGCAGCGCTCAAATTTTTAACATTTTCTGTACAAACAAAAACTGACGTATCATCGGCAAACAAAATGGTATGTGGTCTTACTAAATCATTTACATACAAAAGGTACAGGAGAGGTCCCAGAACACTACCTTGAGGTACACCTCTTTTAGCACATAAACAATGTGAGTGTGCTCCATCTACCTCCACGTAATGTAATCTTTCATTCAAGTATAAAATATATAAAAAAAGACATATAAAGTCTTTAAACCAATTCCAAGCTATTTTTCTAATACCATAATTATACATCTTTTCCAACAAAATTCCATGATTCACAAGATCAAAAGCCTTACTCAAATCTAAAAATATTCCAACACACGCATTACCATGATAGTGATAGAAATAGTGCTACGATCTTTACGAAAACTGTACTGATTGCTATTCAAAATGTTGAATTTTTCTAGAAATTGTAATAATCGTTTTGCTACTAATTTTTCAATTATTTTTGAGAACGTGCTTAACAATGAAATCGGCCTATAATTCTCAGCCGCCGAAATAGACCCCCCCTTATGCAGTGGTTTTATTTTAGCTATTTTTAATGTATTAATAAAGATTCCTCTAGAAAAAGAGCTATTAGTAATTTCGACCAAAATAGATACAATTTCTTCAACACATTGCTTCAATAGAAATGAACTAATACCATCATATCCGCATGAATAGTTTTTTAAGTTTAAAATTATGTTTCTCATTTCTTCTTCAGTTACTGGACTAAGAAAAATGCTCACTGCTCTAATAAATGGTGCGATACCCATATATTTTTAAAACAGAAAAAAATATTTTAGAAAAACTACACAATAAATTAGTTGAAGTTAAGGCCTTAAAATCATTTTTCCAAGCAGTTGATAGCTGCTCTGCAAAAATTCAAATTGAAGGCAACACATGAGCACGAAATTTCTACAACTTCACTTAGGATGCCGCTGATGATTGGATGGTCTTAACTGTGCATCTGTTTTGCATCCTGTCTTAGATATTCATATAATGATGGAGAACTGTTCTACTGTTTATATAGATTTAAACTATACAAAGTACCAGGATCGGACTAAATATTTAAAGAGTATGACAACGTCTTACCACCTTCTTGGAAGCACTAAATATGATGAACAAAATATTGATAACTGAACTAAACAATTCCTGAAGCTTGGTGTAAAATTAATCTGCACATGATACATAAAAAGCTGCGGAATAAGTTGCCTAACACTCCGATAGTTGCTAAACTAATGAGGGTTATGAAAACATTGCATAATAATATGATAGAGAAAACTGGTACCGAAATTTCATCAAAAATAGAGATAATAAAAGAACTGATATCCGGAAATTATTCCTTTCCTTTGCTTTTCTCCATATACCTTTTTTTCTATTACACATACAATTTTCCTATGTGTAAAGTTAAAAAACAAATTGTCAATGCATTAGTAACTGGCGAGTATAGCAAATATACCTCCATTTAAACAAACATTGTTTTGATTGAATTGACGTATGACATTTCTGAAATTTCACCATTATTTAGTATTTTTTATTATTTATTTCATTATTAATTATGGTAGTTCAAACCCGCAATAAACGTTATTGGTTCAATAACTAAAATAATTGACTTTTCAGTAACTACAAAAAAATTATGTACGTATTAAACCAGTTGTAATTTATTCCACGATAAATTACAACTATAAATCTATAATTAAAATTGAATAATCTTTGTCTTTTTACAGGGCTAGCTCTGATCGAGCGATATTATACAATCTCGACAATGTACTACCTCAGCCTTTGCTCGTAACATGCGCTTAGACGCGATGATAATCGCTACGTTCCAGTTTATTGTTAAATTCGAAAGCACAACGCTTTATAAACCCGAGCTTACTTCCCGGCTAAATTATTCAAACGGCCGTGGGATCATCGGAAAACACGATCCGCCCCTGGAGAGACTAGCGAATCCACTCCGCCGGTTTACAAATAGCATTCGCGTCAAGATTTCAACGTTCGTCAGGCGTAATTTGTTTAGATTACGAGAGCCGGGCGTTTTAGGAGATTAAAATCCGCGAAATAATAATGGCCCAGAAGCGTTGGCGCATTAAACGAATTGCGGTACATAAGTAAACGAACGTTCTTATTCCGAAAATGTATTTGTCAGTCGTGTGGAAGAAATTACGACGATGTTAGGAAAATGGTGGGGATCAGAGTGAAATAAATCTTTTAAAATCCTGCTTTTTGTCGGAAGTTAGTTCTAAAATTCGATGCAATCTTATGCAGCTGTCGGATATATCGGAGACTCAAACTAGACTCTGAGAAAATGATATTCGTCGTGAAGTGAACTTGTTTTATTGCACTGCAAAGTTCGTAAATCTAAAATTCGAGAGACACTGGAATAAATCTAGAATGTATGGTAGGATACATTTAACCTGTAGAAATATTTTCCCTTGTAATAGAAATGATTCCCGCCTCTCCCTGCACCAAGCTTTTTCTCAAACCGCATTGATTTACATATTTTTTTTAAAGTTAATTATTATATAAAATACTATAATTTTAATTATTATGATGCATACATAATAAATTTATTATGAAAATGTAATAGTGTATAGTTTTTGTGACAAACACGTTTAAGTTGCTCCTACTTTATTCTTCATTTTTGTCAATTTCGTTTTGAAAATTATTGACATATTTGATATTGTTATAAAGAGCAAATTTTACATTTTTCAGTAGTAAGAAAACTGATTGTTCGCGTGTAGTTCATCGCTTATAAACAAAGCGGTAAGTTTGAGCTTAGTCGCTTCCACATTGATATTTTTTCCTCTTTACTCTTTCTTGCGATCGTTCGGTTTTTACGATTTAGAGATTGTATTTTGTTTTTGCTTTACCTTATCACGTGCTTTCTTTCTGCTAAAGATTTGCTGACGCTACTACCTGTTCGTTAATTAGCTACTCTTACTCTCTCTATCTCAAATCTTCGAACGCGCGCTAAAGTGGTTGCCTATAACACGGTTGATGACGTTGAGCGGTGAACAGCTGAAGTAATAGCGCCGATAGTAGCGACCTTAAACAGTCCTGCGCGTCGCGCTTTCAATATTCCTCGTTGCGTATATGTTTTGACGTGACAAATAATTATTTAAAATGAACCCTAATGAGGTAGCAACAATGTCGGAGTGAAATCAGGGTTCTTACCTACTTTATACGCAACTTTCGGTGATACAGCGAAATAAGTGCTTTAAATACAAGAATGTTTATTTCGCAAAACAAGTGGTTGGACAAAAAAGAGATACACAGATGTAAACAGGTGAGTTCTATATTTACATATAAATATACAAATAAAACTGTATGTACTCTCGTGTAAATATTAAACTGAACAATAGTAATAATGCAAAATACGTGCCATGAAAACAAACAATAACAATATGAAATTAATTATTCGTCGCCGGTGAATCTAAACGTGTGCGGAATAAACAAAGGGCGGTAATCGAACTAGTGAGTTCGCGCTTTCAAAAATAATTAAAACGGTAAGCTCGCGGTCTACAACTATCGGAGAATAACTAGTGCGACCGTGTAAATCAGCAATAACTTGGCGTGACTTGTGTAGTGACTTTTAATTCGGAAAAGCGGTAATTAAAAGTGACAATTCGCGTTACAAATTAACATCGGAATTGTGTACACAAGAACGGAAATTACATGAGATCAGCAATTAGCCGACACTCCAATGTAACATACGGAAACGGACGAATATTACGTGAGGCACACCCCGAAGAACGGCACTCGCAACGTAATATGCGGAAACGGACGGTGATTACGTGAGGCACACTCCGAAGAACGGCACTCGCAACGTAATTTACGGAAACGGACGGATATTACGTGAGGCACACTCCTAAGAACGGCGCTCGCAACGTAATTTACGGAACGGACGGTGATTACGTGAGGTACACCCTTTAAGGACGACACTCGCAACGTAATACCTGGAAACGGATACTATGCGAGATCAGCTTGTCAGCCGACACTCAGCTTAGCAGAGAGAGCGGATGTCACTCTCTGCCGAGTGCGTGTTTCGCGGCGGCTTTTATAGCCCTCAGACTATCCCTGCTACGCGGTCGCGAGTGGGAGTCGTATTCTGCGTAAACAGACCTCGTAGCGTGTGGGAACGATGCTTCGCGGACGGCGCGCGGTGAGGAGGATCTCAAACTAACCATGTCACAAAAACGGAAATTACAATTACGCTATGTACAATTACTGAGACAATTAATTGAAAATGCCAAATTAATAATTTATAATTCATAAATTTAACTTAAAATAACACAAATTAATTGACTCTGAAAACGGCACGTGACAACCTTTGTCATCCCGTTGAAGAACCTTACCGTTGCCCGTATTTATCCATTGTGTACGTATATGTTTAAGACGCTACGACGGGCACCGTTAGCGTGAAGCGAGTATCCCTGTTTTATATTGAATTATTGTGTGATTAACTGTTTCTTCCCTTCCTCATAATGACTGGGATCAATTGCCAATGCTGTAATTTGCCTATTGAACCTCATAAAGCTGCTACATGTGCTAAATGTAATCAGAAATATAATCATAATTGCGTTAATCTTACTGCGAGTGAGGTGCGCCTAATTAATACCAAATCGAATTTCAATTGGACATGCGGAAACTGTGACGATGTCGAAACTAATTTCAATGACTTAAAAACGATCATTCTTGATTTGAAAAATGAAATAGCACTTATAAAGGCTCAGTTAGCTGCCGGTCCAACAGAGGTACCTAATGATTCTAATTTCGAAGAAATTGTCAATGAGGTTTGTGAACGTCAAAGAAGGCGAAATAATGTTATATTGTATGGCGTTCCCGAGAGTGGTGCCTCAACGAGAGGGGATCGAATGCAGCAGGAGAAACAAACTGCCGCTGAAATAATGAAATATTTATCGGCCGATGCGAATGTAAGCGACATAACCCCGGTTCGTTTAGGGAAATTTGACCCAAACAGGAAAAAGGGCAGACCAATAAAAGTCTCTTTGCCGTATGAAAGCATGGTCCATAAAATTGTTGGAAACGCTAAAAAACTGAAGGATAACAGCTTCTACAAAACCTATAGCATATCTTTAGACAAAACACCTAGACAAAATGCGTACTACAAGAAGGTCAAAAGAAGACATGAATTCGCGGTTGGCGGAGGAGGAAGAGAATCTTAGGATTAAGTATATTAAGGGAATACCAAGGATCGTTCAGGAAAACTAAATAATTTGTCCACCAGATTACATCTTGCCTGCTATTACTAGAACGTACATGGGTTACGAACGAAACAGCAGGAATTCTGTGTGTCGGTTTGTTCAGAAGATTACGATGTCATTGCTTTATCGGAAACTTGGTTTTCAGAAGACATTTCCAGCTTGGAATATTTTCCAACATCGTATACAGTTTTCAGATGTGACCGCAGATTTCTAACAACCAATCAATCGCGAGACGGCGGTGTTTTGCTTGCTGTGAACAATTCTATTCTATCCCACAGTTTAGATTTAAGTAATATTCACATACTGCATCCTAATATTGACTTAGTGGGGTGTAAGTGTGTGTTTAATAATCAATTTCTTTATCTATTTTCTGTGTATATTCCACCTACTGTAACTAAACCTGATTATGAATCATTTACAGAGGCATTTCAAATATATATTACCTCGTTTTCTAATGTTGTTGTAATGGGAGACTTTAATGCTCCATACTTTAGTGATCTCAATTTAAATGATTTTAAATGTCAATCTATTACTCACTTTATTGAATTTAACAATCTAAAATAACTGAATAATGTTCTTAATGCTAATCATAGACTACTACTGCATTTCAGAGTTGAAGGTACAGTTCCACCCCGCGGCTACGATTATAATTTGCTTTTACAAGAATTCGACATGCTTTCGGTGGAGAAACGTTATCGCAATGAACACCATTAAATTCTTATATAAACTGTGCACATGTAATTGACTGTAGCTTTTTAGTTTCCAATTTAGCTTTTTTCTCACCACGGCTTGCATCTAGGTATAACATGACCTTTTATTTATCAGTGCCACGAACAAATATTGCATACCTGGCTCCTATTTTTAGAATGTGTAATAACTATAACTTAATATCACTTGACTGCGACAATTTCATGCCTCTTTCTAATATACTAAATATAGCCCGAAGTGATTTATGATAACTCTTTTCTTTTTTTTTTTTCTTTTACTAGTTCAGTTGTTTATTCAGTTTTTCCTTTTTTTTGTGTTAGAATTAATTAATAATTGTGTTATAAGCTAAGTAAGATTATTTTATGTTAAACTACCATATATTGTTTATTGTTTATTGTTTGTCATAGTAACAACTATTTTCATTTTGTCCTGTAATTGGGTATTTGTATCTGTTGGACAAATATACATATTATTATTATTATTATTATTATTATTATTATTATTAATATTATTATTATTATTATGTATGCATCAGTGACGGCTCGTTACAATATTGAGCGAATCATGAACCAACTCCTCTCCCAGTCTCCCCCTCCCCCTCTCCATTTTATTAATTTTACAAAGTTTCGAATCAGCTTAGTTCATCTTCCAGTAATTTATTACCGCATTTATTTCTAAGGGCCATTATTACAATCGCAATTTAAGGATTAAATATGGCAAGCTCGAGTTTATTAGTTTATTTTTTTTATTTATATGGATTGTGAAGTTTAAACCGAAGATTATTGAACTACGGTTTAAACTGCGATTGTAATAACTAAAATAATACCGACACAAAAAAAAAATTAATGTAGACAAATTTAGAAGCCATTTTAAAATGAAAATACGTTAAGTTCAGATCGGAAATACTACCTAAATATAAATACCAACGTATTTATAGGTATACGGTCTTTAAACTGCACGAACAGCGAAATTCAAAATTAACGACTCTCTAAAGTATTAGGGTGAGCAAAGGTATATCTACTTTAAAATGCAAAAAATAGTAGATGTACAAAAAGCGGTTGGATAATCACAAAGCCAAATCATCGTTTGGTTTATTTATCAAGTAAAACATTCAATTTACAACGATTCATTCATTCCCTCGATCCTGGCACTTTACATACATACACCTAAATGCATGCATACGCATTGTATAACATCTGTTTCGAATGGAAGAATTACCAAAAACTACTTAGTAAGCAAAATTCTTTTAATATTCATTGAAAAATAAATTTTAACGAATTTCATAAAATTTATTTATAATTTGCTTCTTATTCTTATTTAATTTAAAGTTGTTATCTGAATGGCGTAAAACATAAAAAATAATATTGCTTATTAGTTATGAAAGCAATGAGAACACGCGGGAAACTTAAAACAATGATAGGAAAACAATAATAATAATTACATATCGATTAGATTAAAGAAAAGCGTGAACATGATTGAGCAAAGCTGTAAAGACGTGTAGCGAAAATAAATTATTCGGTTTGTATACAATATTATTGCGGGTAATTCAAAAAAAAAAAATTTTAATCAAAGAAAGCCAGTTGTTGACCTGGCACTCACTAGCGTCTTTCCTATACCGATGAATGCGCTAAGACTGACTTACTACCGCATGACTCGATCAACCAACGAACAGCAGGTCAAGATGCGGCTGGCTTTATTTCAGTGTAATGTTTGCCATGTAGTTCGAGCATCCACTCTTCCGGTGCCAATCTAGACGTGGCTCCTCGCTCGTTGCTTGTTTACATAAATAAATACAAAGCGTGTTTCGTCGCATCAAATCATAGGAATCGCAATATTCGTTCTGTACTTAAATATGTGTGTGTGTACGTGTACTTATCGGTATTTTTACAGAAAATAAAAGGTTTTTCATGATCAACTTGTAATTTGCAATGGTAGGGCCATGACCCTGTTAGCTCTTTAAGAGGAGCCGCCACTAGTATGCGTGATAAACTGTTAGATTCTCTAGGCGCCATTAAATGTTATAATTTTTATCTAAACTTCAATCATATTGCATAAATATACAACACTGCAAAAATGGTTTAACAAACGTTTTTATCCCCTCAGTGTACAAATGATGCACAATAATAATATCTATTCTGTAATAACTAACGGAACTCGGATAGTGTAGAAAATCTTAAAAATTTGAACAAAAATCATAACTAACGCATCTAATGATAAATCGTAACATTGGAAAAGTTTTCTCATTTAGCTCAGAATTAAAGCGGTGCGGTTGCAGTTTAAGGCAAAGGTAGAATAAGAGTCACAGTAAAGCTATGAACAGATGTAATTTATATGAATTCCTGATAATGTAATTAAAGAAAAACATTGGGGAAGAAAGTTTTTCAATTAGAGAAGATATACAAATTAATTTTTCTGATACGTCCACTATAATTATTCTAATAAGTACATATGTTCCAGCATTGATATTAGGTGCTATGCATAAAGAAACGTAGCATTTAGTCATTAATCATATGAAGCACCTGCTCACATCATCTATTATTATAACTATTATTTGAATGCTCTTTTAAGCACAGTCGGGTGTACCCTTGCACACGCGCAACCAAGATTATTGTGCACATGTATGAATTTCTGTACAGTGAAGAGCACCTAAATCAACACAGTTATAGAATTTAATAGCCATTATTAAAAATACATAAAGAAGACATCTAGGTACAGCTACGGTCAGAAATAACGATACCCTTATAGAATTTCATGGCCCTTCCTAGCAATACGGAAGGAGGACGCCGTAAACTTATACATGCCGAATGCCAAAATTGGTCAACTGTAAATTTATAACCTGATAAACAAAGACAGTGACTTAGACACCTGCGGTACGATGTGTAAGGATATTCATTCATTCATTCATTCATTCATTCATTCAAGTTAGGGTGGGCAATTGATGTCCGGGCACTTGAGCTTGGTGCTCATTGTACCATCCCTATTGATTCTCTTATTTCCACTCGAGCAGCTTGGTGTGCTCTATAAAGCCCAGTATCTTGCCCAGTGGAAACTTGAGGACCTTCGAGGGCTCCAATAGATCTCGAAATATTTCTGCCCGAGTACCTTTAGTTCCTCACATGTGCAGATTACATGTAAACTCGTTTCCTCCTGTAGTTCGCATCTTATACACCACGGTTCGCTTACACGGCCTGTGTTGTATAGATGCTTTTTCAGAGGACAGTGCCCAGTTACCAACCCAGTAATGGTTTTAACTTCTTTCTTACTGTGCTTGAGTAGGTTATCAGAGAAACTACCATCCCCATCCCCTATCAGCGTTTTGGTATGGAGTTGACCAGATCTCCCTTCTTGCGGAATCTTTAGTAATCCCACATACGGGCTCTGGACCCATGAAGTGTCTCTTAGAGCCCTCCTTGGCTAGTTCATCGGCTATTACGTTGCCCTTTATATCCTCATATCCCGGCACCCAAATCAGAGACTCCGTGTTGTCTCGTGCCAGTGCATTGAGGGATTGTTTGCAGTCCCTAACTAGTTTTGACCTAGTTACAGGGTTTGAGACTGCCTTAATGACAGCCTGACTGTCAGTCATTATATTAATTTTCCTCCTCATGCAGCCCTTGTGTAAGGATAATTATCTATCCATAAATAATGCATTGTATTATGTTTTATATTGAATGGGATTTACGGTTACCAGATAAGAGAAATTAAGATTCCTGCTATTTTGAAAATATAAGTTGTATTACGGAAAATATGTAGCGTTGGTTGATAATAATGTAGGTAAGTTTGTAATTAGGTTTCCAAGAAGAAATTCTAAGAAATGAACGGGCAGATACTCTGTATAAAATTATATTTGCAAATAAATAGAACAATAAGAAAAGGATGTAAAACTTATTCCAACATTAATTGTGGTACCTCTCCTTGTCCTTTTCTGTCAATATTTACTTCCTAATGTATAGATATGATTGCTTTTAACAGGTTTAAAGTGTTTGTAAAATTGTAAAAAAATCAATAAGATCAAGTACCAATGCTTGTTTCGTCAGAATTTCTATTTATAAGGGGGTAGTAATTTTTTTTTTTTATGTTTTGAATTATTTTGTTATACGATTATTTGATGATTGTAACTTTTAATAAAATTTCACGGCATAATATTGCATGATTTAAATTTGATATACATAAGATTGCTTTATTTTTATCTATTTATTATAACATTGTTTCCATAACACCATGGTGTACAGAAAGTGTCAATTTTTTTTCAAATTTAAAAGTAACTTAAACATTAAACGATAATAGAGTACATTAAAAAAATATATAGAACAAAACTTTAGTTATATTCTATAACTAAAAAACGGCAGATGTGTTGTATAAATCATAAAAACTTAATAGAAAATAACGTATCAGAAATGTTCCATCAACACACAAGAAATGGTCATAATTTGGTTGATATTGTACTGGATACTAGTATATCTACCAATAAAAGTGATTCTATTATAAAACTATTTATTACAATTTGTTCTTCGTAGTTACTTATTGTGAATAAGAGAGTGCTGATGCATCATACATATTCAAGGGGCATTTTTAACAAATTTAAAGGCATATTCTCCTTTGGCAATTAAAATTGTACATACCTATTATATATGGCTGTTTATAAATAAGTGTGTATATACAATTTGAAATAAAAGAGATATGGTCAAAATACTCCAAAGTAAGATTTCTGTTCATAAAAAAGACATAAAAAAAAACTTTAATTCGTCAAAAACTAAATGATAGATGTGTTGTATAAATGATAAAAACTTGTTACAGAAGTGCGAAATGCTCATGTACGTATTGGTTTCTAAGTTACTCTACAGAGATTATTTTAACAACAAAAGCTATTAAATAGCATCGAAACTATTTAAATATTACTAGGTACTTCAACGAAAAATTGTTGAAGTGTCACCACAGAAAAATCGACATTCAATCAATTATAATAATGCTTTTGTTCATACATCATTGACTTACGAATTACATAGCAAATAATAGTACCTTACTCAAAAAATTTTTGCATTCAGCAGTGTTCCAAAAAGTTTTACTGCCTCATTAAAAAGTGTGCGCTCTTCAAAATCCTTCTAATGAAAATTATTTGCTAGAATCAGAATGTATACTACACTCATTGTCTCTGCAAATTTAAAGTTACGTTTAAGATTATTCAGATTTGGCTTCTGAAGAGCAGCAAATATCGAATGACAGTTGCTAGTTCCTATCAATTTACTAGTGTTAGTTCTAATTACTGCATTTATTACACAAAATCAACTAAAAAGGTTCAGATCTACATGCATTTCAAAATATCATCCTAGAAATTTAATTACCAACCTAGTTTACTAAAACGACAAATAAATTCAGATATCACCGGCAGATTTATTATCAAAGCGAAAGATACCACAGCATCCCGTAATACATTTTTATGCCGATACGTCATTTGAATTTTAAATGTCGGTAGCTATATAGATGCCCGCTAATAATTTCTATTATCTGTGCTATTCTATAATTTACTTTCACGTATGCTCGATTCGGCGCAATGGCTACCAAATAAATTGCTACGTCCTTCGTTGAATATTGGTGGTGGCTCTGATCTCGGATACCGGTGCCCGCTCTCCAATAGTAGGACAACGGAAACGCGTCATCGATTTCGCGGATGGGAGATCTACAAACGGGTGACACTTTCCAAAGTTTATAGCCTTCCGGTTGGTTATTGATTAACGCGGGAAGCTTTGTTGTTGATTCGCAAATTGATGCATGGTCTTACAACTGGGAACAGGCGTGTAATTGGGACGGTTAAACTGAATAGAAATAACATAAATCTTCCATCGGTGTAATTAGAGACTACGCGCATTTAACATAGTACAAACAGTATTTTAGTTTTCAAAGCTGAAATCTTAATTCGTTCGTAATCTTCCAATAATTTTCATTGATCTGAAAATTTGAAATCTTTCTATCCACTATCACGTCTCCAACCTTAAGTTTGAAATTCAGAAGTCGTAGAGTTAAGATAACGCTAACCGACAATTTTAATCATAATCATATCAATTTATTGGCATCTCTTCAGTACATTCATATTGTGACCATATATGCCAAAAAGACTAAATCACCGTAAAGGTGCTCTTCCTTTAACCTCAATTCCAATTTTTATGGTTTTGGCCAGAAATATAACACATGAATTGATACACGTCAAATTTATCTTTGCTTTTCTATCACTCAAGTCCTCTTCGTTGATATTAACACCATACAACTTGAGGTTTACTTTGAGATTATAATTTCATTCTACTTTTCCAAACAAACCACGAAATGATTTCTTTTTTTTTTTTGAATAACTGTATATTGCTAAGTTAGTTACAAATATCGTGTCCGCTAGTGTTACTCATTAGCTGGCCTACTTGCACAAAATAACGTAAGTAAACGTTTGGTATGAAAAGGTGAGAATCTCCATACCGAACAGAGTCCAGGCACGTAGTGATATCACTGCTTTTGATGACTGGTTCGCGGACGGATCCAAATCTAGCCAGGACAAAGGAGCCATTTGTGGACCAAGCCCTAATAAAAAGATATCCATTAGCCTAGGCAAGCATGCGACAGTCTCTAGGCAGAGATATTCGCCCTTGCAGCCTGCGCAGAAATGATTTGAAAGGGGGCTGTATGAGAAGGAAAATAAGTATAATGACTAACAGCCAGGCTGCTATCCAGACAGTCTCGTGCCCTAACTAGGTCGAAACCAGTAAGAGACTGCAAATAATATTTCAATACACTGGCACCAGGCTACACGGTGTCTCTGATTGTGGTGGCCGATCTGCTCTCTAAACTTCAGGAGGGGGAGAGGGGGGGGCTTCCACGCTTAGGGCTATTCTGGTAACATCACAATTCTTATCTGCGGGAAATTTGAAGGCGTGGTATCCGAAAGGATACAGGTCGCGCTTAGGCTTATAGAGGAGGTGGTATATAAGAAAGGCCGTTTACACGGAGAAGGAAGCTTTCCAAACTCCAGTGTCCCACTAATTCGGCTCTAAAATAGTCGTATCAACCGAGGCTAAATATTAAATATGGGTGTTGTCTTAGACGCCAAACTGTTGTACAAATCACATCCAAAAAAATGTGACGAAAAAAGCCATTAGAACTTCTGGACCAGTAGAGATATGTTTGGTAAAACGCGGTAGCTAAAGCCTGCAATGGTACACTGGCTGTACACGAAAGTTATAGTACCCTCTATAACTTACGATTCGTTGGTCTGGTGGCATAAAGTAAATCTAGGCAATGCTATAAGTGCGCTTAGTAAAGTCCAAGGGATTGCCTGTTTGGGCATCACGGGAGCCTTGCCCTCGACGCCGATGGCTGCTGTGGAAACCATTCTTGGGCCTCCCCCGCTGCAGTTGGTGTTGTGGCCTGAAGCAACCCTAGGAGATATACAAAGCAAAATGTAGTGGATGCAAGGTCTTTTCCGGCAAAAGTCGGAGACCACACCAGCATCTTCAACTATATCGAAAAGATAGTACTACTGTCCGTAAAAACACATAACATCTCGGTTGTTTTCGGCTTGTCTGTGCGATACAGCGTAGATATCTCCAGTCGGGGTCTATGCTGCTGGTTTGTTGATGCCTCGAAAACGCGTGATGGCACGGGCATTGGAATCTGGAGGGACAGAGAGAGGAACGGCGAACCTTTTAGCCTGCGACCTCTCCTCCCACCATTTTCCAGGCCGAAATTGTTGCCATCCAGACTTGTGCTAAGGGCCTACGTAAGAATAGAAGGGCAGAAATCATCTCCGGATGCCAGGCTGCCATCACAGCTTTACGGGCTGTCAAATTTGACTCTGAAGTGGTACTAGGATGCCACAGAAAACTTAAACAGCTGGCGGAACCTCTAAATGTTACATTAAGATAGGTGCCAAGTCACTCTGGGATCAGAGGCAATGAAATAGCTGACAGGTTAGCTAGGGGCGACAGCGAACTGCCGTTCTTAAGTCCAGAACCGACATATGGTAGCATCAAAACTTTTGTCAGGTACCAACTTGCTACTAGGCACTGCTCCTTTTGGAATAGACTCGCCGGCGCAAGACACAGTAAATTTCTAAGGCTTCATCCGAATGAGGAAACACTCCGTAAGGCAATCTTTATGAGCAAGGACAGATTGAGATTACTCACAGGAATCTTAACTGGGCACGGCGCACTAAATAAACACATAACTCTCCGCTGTGCAAAAGGTCTGGGAGTGCGGAGGAACTCTTGCTCACCTTCTTGTCAACTGCCCAGCAGTGGACGGGTAGAAGCAGATACACTTTGGGGTCAATCGGTTGGACGAACCCAGAGTCGGCAAGTTAACCCTCAGCTAGATTGCGAACTTTACAATAGGATGCAACCTGACTGAGAGGGATAAAATGGACATGGGGGCACAATAGGTCTTTCTGGCCGAGTTGCCTTCCTCAGATTACACTCGCCCATTGATAAGAAAAGAGCAAACCATAGTGCAGAAGATGCGGACTACAGGAGGAGACGAATTTACATGTAATCTGCACATGTGAGGAATTGAAAGTACTTAGGCAAAAACATTTCGGGACGGATCTACTTATTGTTGATTAGACACCCATTTTTTAATTAGTTATTCAACTATACATGTTCAGTTAACATTTCTATTTATATCATTATCAATCATAAGTTGTAACGTACCGTTTATAGAAAAATCAACTTAATAGTCAATTTCAGTTAGCATTTATATTAAATAAATTTTTAATTTCCGTAAATTGATTTTTCTATATGTTTTGATTGCATTATTGCCGCTTTTAATTAATTTTTTTATTTAATTCTTGGTTTGCCGACGCGCGTATTCATTTCACCGAGTTCAATTGCTCGCGTCCCCACTCGCGCCGCACGTTCAATGTACGCACGCTTGGTTCCCCACCAACGCCGCTCGCGTGGGGATCTCGGAATAGTATATAAGAGCGTCCGCTTAATGCGATCGAGGTAGGCAGATCCCGACCTCCCAAACTACTAGATCGTAGTCGTCTTCTAGGTGACACGACGGTAGCTTCCCGTCTTCACCGCGTAGCTAGAGACTGTAGTCGTCTTCTGGGTGACACAGCCTAGCTCCCGCTTTCCGCAGGCTGATAGATCGTAGTCGTCCGCTGGGTGACACGACGATAGCCTCCCGTCTTCTCCGCGTAGCTAGAGACTGTAGTCGTCCTCTGGGTGACGCAGCCTAGCTCCCGCTTTTCGCAGGCTGTTAGATCGTAGTCGTCCGCTGGGTGACACGACGATAGCCTCCCGTCTTCTCCGCGTAGCTAGAGACTGTAGTCGTCCTCTGGGTGACACAGCCTAGCTCCCGCTTTCCGCAGGCTGTTAGATCGTAGTCGTCCGCTGGGTGACACGACGATAGCCTCCCGCCTCTCACCGCGTAGCTAGAGACTGTAGTCGTCTTCTGGGTGACACAGCCTAGCTTCCGTCGACGGTGGGTCATAGATCGTAGTCGTCCCTTGGGTGACACGACGTGGCCTTCCGTTGCCCGCTCGATTAGAGATTGTAGCCGACCTTAGGGGTGGCACAACCTAATCTTTCGTTCTCCGCCCGGTTACGCGTCGTAGTCGTCCTAAGGGGTGACACGAGGTAACCCACCCCCGACCGTTGTCACAGGTAACCCGGCGTACACCTCCGTCTCGGCAGCACAAGGTAATTTACTTTACATGTTATTTTTGACACACCCTGTATATTATGTGTTTTGAATTTTGATATAATACTTGCCGGCGCCCCTCACATACATGTATATATATTTTTCATCGTTAAATCTGTTGTTGCTTATCATTGTTAATTTTCGTATGAAAGGCCTTGTATATTTGCCGCTGTTTATATTCAATATTTTTCACTAGTAATTCCGACAATCGCTTTGTCATAAATCACCGATTGTAAATAATATTGAGAAAATATTGTTTATGTTGTTAAATGTAAACTTGTAAATACTCACCTGTTTTCGTATGTACAACGTTTTTTGTCCCCTGTGTCATTGTTGTTGGAGGAATAAAACACGAAAAACCACTTGTTTGTTTCACTGATTTACATCACATTGTCGCGTACAAATATATTAGAATCCTGGAATTACACTCACGAACTGAAGCTACTTCAATTAGGGTAGATTTCAAATCATTTATTGTACGACGTTGAGATACGCGACAGTAAACAATTTTAGCGCGAATACAACTGTCAACTACCGGCACTCGCACGAACCTTGCTGCATCTCTACGTAGGACCGCCGCTCGTGTATGCAACCGTTTAAGCAGAGAAGTAAGGTGAGTTGACTATTGACCATCTGATAAGAAGTATGCTTCGCGCAAAATTTCAAAAGCAAGAATAATCCCGTTGCATTTTGAAATATCCGAAAACTAACATCCAAAAAAAACCCAGAACAACGTCGTTACAAAGTAAGAAGCTCCACGAAATTATAATGACAACTTATTTAGAGGATGTTGTTTGTATTTTAAGTGAGAATACTGTTCAGTTAAATGAGAAAAAACCATTTTTTTCTGGCACAATCAGTGTATATAAAACGAACAACAAAAGAAGAACTGTTTTTTTTACTAACTACTTTAATTACAATTTAAGCAGATACGTAGTACTTTCGCGATATTTCATAATTAATTACCCTAATAACCAAAACCATCACAACGGAATATACTTCAGCGCGAGCCGACAGACACTAAATTATTCCGAACGATGAATAAACCGCACTACCGCAATGAATATGCAAATTAACGCAGGATGGCGCGAAATCTCTCCGCAGATCATTTATTTACCGCAACCACTCTTACATAATATATTCTTTGTTAATGTACACAACAACGTGACGGCGCGTCGCGGTGCCAAGCGCCGAGAATTTTCATAATACTGATTTGTAGGACGCTAGGATAATTTAACTTCATTCTGATGATGTTATTGGAATATATGCATATATAATTAGAGCGGGAAACTTTGTGATTCAATAAATTTTGTGAGAAATGATAATCGCTAAGCTGTAGGGACAAAATATTATATTAATGCCGTAATGCTTTACCTGAAAATTCAAATTTACTCCTTTCTGTACGGAAATCTTTGAATATCAGTAGTGCAACAAAATTATATATGTATATATTACTACTTAACAAAATTAATGTTTTCTTATACAATCAAATACAAAGTCTTCTAGCAAAGATTGGAATTTTGATTACAGCTCTGTTTTTCATTTTAGACAAAAAAAAACATTCCTAAAAAAATAACAGGGTTTAATAACCTAATAATATTGATGGTTTAAAGTAGGTAAACGCATACTTATTGCATGATTTTGAATGGAATTTTTAATTCTATTCAGAAAAATAACAACAATATAACGTGTTGGCACACTTAAGAATTTAATATTTAGAAGTCAACGAAAATAAAATTGTTTGCAAATATAAGTTTAGTTTGTAAATATGCACTGTAAAGTTACTTAGGTTAAAATCAAGTAGATAGTGTAGACTAACGAGAACTGCTATTGTAGCAGTGTTACACACATTTATAAGGTTAGTGCAGGGACTGTGGGTATCAGATGGTAGTTATTAATATTGCCGTTGAAATAGAAAAAAACGTAGAACTGATACAAAGTGTTGGTGATCGCATTTCCGGATCATATGCGAATACAGCAGTTCATTTACTATAACAGACGAGGTACTACGTGAGTCAGTTTGCTATGACGTCACGACCGTGTTGCAAATTTTCTGTTCGTCAAAACGTAAACAAACCGTTAGGTTATTTAACTGTCAAACACTTTTGACAGATGAATAAACAAACTCTTAAAAATTACATTTATCGTTACTATTAGTGATGATTCTTTTTGAAAATCAGGATTTAAAGTATGTTAATCATGATAGCAGTGGAAAAAATAACAAAAAGGCATAAGTGAGTACAATAAATTTAATCGGAATCATTATCGCTTAAAGTATTCACAGTAACTATTAGTTTAGTAGTGCAAGTTTCTTCTCTATCCAAACCAATCTCTCTGATTTACTACTTCTGAATTTCGTTTCCAATATGTTGTGCACCAAGTATGTCAAATTTCCAGGCTAATTTAATTCAATCTGCTTCATACAATTGTATGCATCCTCCGATCTGCCATATTTCATCCATTGTTTCGTAAAAAGACTTCCTTCTCTTTGAGAACAAATAATATCTACCACAACAATGTGTTTCAACCATAGAAATGTCATTTTCTTTAAGAGCACTGTTCCAAACATTTAATGTGTTATGTTAGTCTGAAAAATGTATGTGAAAGAACCATACTGTAAACAATATTTGTATATGCTCACTGTTTTTGTACATGTTATAAATTGTGTTTCCAATAGCACATTAATAATGAGTAGAATAATCAATTTTTACATTTGTTTCATATGCATTTTCATTTTGGGTTAGTAGATGCAATTCCTTGTTTACTCATGGATGAAATTTTGCTTATGTTTTCAACATTAATGTTTAGAGCACTCGTTACTCTCTAAAAAGAAAACGAAATACTGTAAGGAATATGACATTAAAAATATATGGATTTTATACTTCTCGCACGAAAGTTAACGGGAGTAATAGCCCGTTGTTCTCGCGTTCTGCGTCGAAATACACGATTAACGAAACTATTAACTCCTTCGATTGTTTACACAATGATTTTGGTACAGTTTAGTTGTAATAACTACTTATTTTAAATAAATATATACAAGTTAAACGAAATTCCACACTTTACTGCAAATGCAATTTGCAAAGCGTAGCAATTTAAAAAGCAGTAGGCACCAACATAGTATCTTTAATTGAACATGAATAAGTTATATGTTAATTGGTTATTTTAATAATATGATATTGCATGGCCCGAAATTGCAAGTAATGACGTACCTCGTCTGTTACACTAAATGCACTTTAACTCTGGTGACCCATTTAAATTATAATGGTCTGAAGTTTGAATTTAAGACAGCTTCCTTATGATGATCTGTATGGCAACCTTGACCTCCGTTTTAAAAATCATTCGAGGATAAACTTGTGTTTTTCAAACCAACACCTCTCTGTTACCTCGAACTGATGGAATAACTCAGATCTTGCGTTCAACAGTAGGATCAGTACATTGGTAAAAGTCAAAATCAAGATAAGATAGCTCACTCAAATCTCTGCAACTTTTACACACATCCATTTGCATAAAAATGTCGTTAGGACATACTTCTAGCTTCGTAGGCAGCTAGTTCCTTCTATCTTATTCACTAACACAAAGAATTCTTTCATTCAGAGCGACATACGTTGCATCAAAAAATGATACTTTTCAATACAGTGCAGTAAATATTTTTAAGACAAAGCAATAGTTACGATTTAAAATAACTGGTTTTTAAATGTGTGAGTAAAGATGCTTAAAAAGAAATGTTTGCATTGGTTTAAGAGATGCTTTTCATCAAGAGCATAAATGAAAATTATATAAGGTAAAGTTAGGTAAGTGTGTAGTAAAAATTGCATAGTGTGAAGAAAATTGTTCACATGAATAAGGCATTTTGATAAATTTTACGCATAGAAGTACGTAATATATTGCGGTGTTTCATAAGAGGAAAGCTATCAACGATATTAGATGTAATTATTATTTTATGTACGCTCCTAGTTGTAAGTATATTTTATTAATTCGCGGATTTATTCGCATTAGTAGTCATGGAAATTGAATATAATTTATCGTCTGACAACTGTACGATAGCCTGGTATCCTAGGTTTCCATTTTACTTGAATGGGGTAGTGACTGAATGTAATTCGTTGAAAAGAAATGAATGAAAATCCTTGGTTACGGAGGGTTGTTGAAAAAGAGTCTTAGAAAAAGCTGTGTCATTTCTCATCAAGTGTAATGAATTAAACCATATTGCTGTGGTATATCTGGTATTGAAGGGGATAAATTCACGTAATTACCTTCGATCTTATGATATTCGAAAGAAACGCCAAGATTATTTGACATTATAAGAAATTTGCTGTTTACTATATCTGGGTATACGTTCTACATGGAATCATACATATGTCTGCTGTTTCGAATGTAATCATACATCTTGAATGCTACGAAAGAGGTCTGTTTCTCTGGATTTTTTTGATACCGGTGTTGTCCTCGCGTTCTGAACTTTTCACTACGAATATCTGAGTTTGATTTGGATTGTCACTACAAGGAAATTCCATTTTGGGGTACTCTAGCGTCTGAGCAAACCGATAAACGGAATATCTGGTCAAAGCATTGTTCAATTTTTTTTATAAATGAATGTATAACTTTTATAATATTTTGAGGTTACTGTTAATTCTTGTGAGATGTCGGTTGATTGAAATTTTAATTTGTATAAATTGTAGACGTGGTTGCTGGTTTTCTTTTCTCTTATGATAGCGCGGGATATTTAAAAATTGTTTTGAGAATTAGAAAATCCAAATATATACTGTATAATTGATAATACTTATTTCGAACATTCGAAATAAGTATACTCACCTTGGGTGAGAGTTCTCATACTCTTTATGTTTTCGATATAAACTTGTTAATAAATTATACATGTTATTAATGATTACACTGTATTAATGAAAGCTCATGCGTCTATCATTATAGGATATAGAGGAAGGTATCTGTAAAGAAAAGGCAGATCTAATTAGAAAGTTATTTATTTATTTTTCCTTTTCTTAAAAACATTAGTCGGGCAAATCTATTATAGAAATCATAATAATATGTCCAGTTGTAAGGCCTGAACCCTTTTGCGGGTTAAGTAGCAATACAATACTGAAGAAACTGACAATAGAAATGGAGCAGAGAAAATCCAGTTACTGGGAAAATCTCCAGGGAATGAGGCAAAGTAAAATTCTTATGGGAACTTATAACCAGAAGAGGTTTACAGAATGCATCAACCTGAGTAAGAACAACGTTTGCATATTAACAGGAATACTTTCAGGCCATTGTAGACTGAAAGGACACGTGAGTAAGCTTGGATCGGAAAAGAAATCTGAATGTAGATTTTGTGGTGGAAACACCCATCCATCTCCTCTTAAACTGATATCCTACACTTTCTGAAAGGAATAGGATTGGAAGGCCAGCTGTAAAGCAGCAAGAATAAGGGACACAACAGATCTTTTAGGTCGCTTTCAAGACTTTCATCTGAATCTCATTGCCTTTCTCGTAGTGAATTCAATCACATCCGGAATCATCCAGTTGCAGGTATCGGTAGAAGTAATAGCTTATACGGGTATCCAGCCTAAAGGCTGTTTTACACCTACAATAAATAGCTAGTGTAAAACGGCCTTAAGATGCAGTGGTCCATAGCCGATTTATTATTGTTTTCTGGAAATAATGTTTCAAATAAATGCTGCCTCGAATCATATTCTACACATGTTAAAATTAGTTCCAATAATGGTAGACCTCCGGTTGTACGGCGAAAGAAGAACTTAACTTTATTGTTTTAAAGCGGAACAGCCTGTATATTATTGCACTTTGGATTCCTTGTTAAATTTAAATAACTACTTAGGCTATATTTAGGCTAAGTTGTCCGTTTCCGAATTAAAATAAGCCTAAATACTCACTTGTACACAGTTAATATGAACCATTATACTGATACACCCGTTTTTCCAGCTTACATGCCTGAAACATTCTATTCAGTTAATATTCGGATTGAATTCAGTCTTCGAGAAACTGACATCACCCAGACCATTTCCGTGTTTGTATTAGCTTCCTGTCAACTACTTGCATGTTTGTCAATTGTACTTCCATTGTATCGGCAAAATTAGCATCGCGAAATGTGAAATCAGTGTTTCGATCGTCACGAAACAATTTGGCTAGCATCGTAGTAAGCGAACAGCACGTGATAATGATTATGTATGTATGCTACGGACATACATACATACCTACATGATATGAAGCACGCGAATTTACCGGATAATATAGATCCAATTAATTGATATGTAGGCGTTTACAACCATAAGGTGGGCTTTTAGTGCCGGTACAGCTGATAGGATTATATTAAGCGCTCGGCTTTTAGGATTAATATTAATGAATTATGTAGGTGCATGAATAGTAAACTACAATGTTTAAATATGGATGTAGAGGGTGCTCCAGCGAAGACTGGATCTTCGATTACAGCTTTATTTTTAATTTTAATTGTTGCGAGCACCTTAATTATTAGATATTAGCAAGTAAGACTTATACTAACAATAAGCATATACTACATAAGTAGACGCACAATAAATTCTGTCCAAGCGAGAGGAAGACATTGAAAATGTTATCGGAAAAGAAGATTAGAAGAGACATTGAAAATTAAATACACAAATAACATTTTACATACGTTTCAAATTCATTAGACATTGAACAAAAATCCAAAAAAAAAATCTATAAAACCCAATTGAAGCAGATATCTTAAATAATAATAGCAAAAATAATTTAAACAATTATCACTTCCTAAACTAGTTGTTAAGTAACACAGCAATAATTTTATTGCTTATATAACTGGAATATTAACAGGTAGATTCGTTTTTGTATAATAATTATGGCTTGCTTAATGTTCTCAAAAATAGATAATACGTCATTCTCAAAAATAATGGAGAGAACTTTTGGTGAAGAAAATAGCTTTATATACTTTAAACTAGGAGCTTTTGAACATACTTTAGGCAAGTTGTGGTAAAGGAAGAATTTAATTTAATGGTGTCCATATCTGAGATGAGCAATGAACTTTTGAATGCCCTGTATGTTATTTTGTGATTATTTCCATAACACTAATTACCCACGGCCTTGTACTTGTACTAACATTAGCAGAACATCTAAATGTTTTATACTCCAAAAAATATTTGTCTTTCTTTTTTCGAAAGACTGAAAACGTCAAAAATTCAATAAACTCGCAAATATTTCAAAAAGGACTAAGAATCACTAATTGATACATAGATCATGATTAACCTACCCTGCAACTTTCAAGAACACATTTTAACTAGAAGTTTGAAAACTCCAATGGATCCTGGTGTATTTTAGATTTAACTACGCTGTTCTAATTACTTTATCTTTGAATAAGTAACATTTTTGTACCTAAAAACTTAATTGATTCAAAGAATCTACTTCCTAAAAGGGTGGAATTAACAAACACGTTTTTAGGGGTAACTTTATACACTTCACCAAATGCTATATCAACCTTTTTAAGTTTAAACAGCTCCTATGTTATAACGCTTTCTATGTGTCACGCAATGTCGCTGAAGCATTCAACACTACATGATATTTACATCATCACCGATAGTCGATTTAGTGCATTCACTGATATTCAAACTTCAAACTGTATTACCCAAAAGACTCACAGGAAAGGTTGCAAAGTTGAAAATGTACATCGGGTATCTCCACTGTATGCATTGAGAATAAATTATGAATATTAATAATTTCTGTATGGTTTAGTTTGTTGTGATTGCATAAGTGTGTACGTATGATATTTTCAGAAATTAGTATCTAAAACGAATGAAAGTACAAACCAGATCGCACAATGAGACCAAATGGCGAAATATTAAAAAAAAAATGAGTAACGATACTATATTCTTGAGACTGATGCTATTCGTTTAACAATGAAAAAAAAAATACCTTGGAAATTAGCCAAGTTTTAAACTTATTCAAAAGGAACAAACAAATTTTAGTTTATATTAAAAAAAAAAAAAACAAATCATGGTTGCCTCTTTTTGTGTAATTTTTCTAGACGTTCCATCATGTTTTTGCGATTACGCGATCTGTTACGATCAAAAAAAGTTTCAACAAACTACATACTTGATGGGGTAGCATCGAATTGCTACAAAATGGGGGTTCCATTTAAGATTCAAAGTTGTCCCCTCCATTCTGGGGGGGTGAGTGGGGGATCAATCGGCACATTCAGTGAGCCCCTACATTATACAATCTTATTAGTTTTTTTTGGTTTAAGGCAGTGTTTTTAGAGAAATCCGTGTCTCAAGATAAAAAAAACTACCCGTATACAAATAAAGAATTTATGTCATAGTAATTTGAGTTTAATCAGAATATTAATTTACTAAAAAAAAAAATTGAAAAAATGAAATCCGGCGTTTGTTCTAAAAAAAAGCAATACTATATTTAGGTTGGAGTGAACATTAACATCGACAAGCTGCACCCGGGAAACTAAGCATGTTTTCAGAAAAAATATAAACAAAGGAGTACTACAGTATTAAAAATATCAAAATTATTTTGCCATCGTTTTGCAATTCCTTTAGCACTCCAGAGATTCAAAAAAATTACTTGTAATAGCTTGTGTACCCTCACAGGCAGCAAATAAAAAATCTAATCTGTAATTTAATTTCCCAAGGTCCAATCCCAGGAAATTTACCCAAACGAGAACATCATTGGTGATAATTCCTCGAGTTGTAAAGTTCGAATTAAAATTAATATATCTGGAAGCCGCTTGCCCATTCCATGCCTTTGATAGGGCTAAATCTATCGAAGGAGTTTAAATGTACGTCGTTTAAGCCTTCAACGAAAGCGCGGCCTTTCGACCGGAATAGAGCTAAACCCATTCTGTTTTTCATATTTTGCAGTGAAAGGGGCACAGAAATTGCAAGTTCGTTTTGGTGTTTTAGATATATGTATATCTAATTACACGGATGTTAATTATTTTCGTTTTGGAAATTTATAGCCTTCCATAGGAGAATCAATTGAATCTTTTATTCAATTAAATTGAAAATGCTAACAGTATTTTTAAGTTTTGGAAACCGCAGGATTGTATGAAGAAAAAAATGCTTCTTTACTTGGATGTATAGGAATAAAAAACTCTGTTACATCAATTAAGCTAATGAAATGCTCTTAGACCAATTAAATTATATTTTCCCAGTACTTATCCTCAACACGGATACCGCATTTGGCTCCTTTGTTGAGATAATCATAGTAATTCTCGTTTAACTAAATTCAGCGTTTGGAGAAGAACAATGTCTGCGTTTGATAAATAGAGCATTTTATAACAAGCAAGATGTATTACCCACATTTTTCTTCAGCGATATAAGCAATAAAGGCGTTCTTTGTTATTTTGATTATATCATTAAAATTATCGGACAAAAATGAAGAAAGATACTATTATTTAGAAAACAATGACTTATGGCTTAAAGATTAAATATTTACTTATTTATTTATGTTATATTACTTTTAAACGCACTCCAAAACGGATAATCTTTACACATTGTCTTCTCATTTTGAAAGCAAACGTAAAATTATTATAAATATATACATTCACTGGAAACAAAAACTAAGTTCTAACATGGAATCATATTTATCTAGGTACCCTAACAAATTAGGTTTTGCTATTTTTCGTAGGCATTTCTATACATATTGGTTAGTCCACTCTGTAATAATTACATATAATTTTAGAAATCGCAATGTAAGCAATTTTTTCGTTAGTAATAATATAAACTTTTCATTTCATATGTTTCGTAACTAATTTAATAAGAATAAAACTAAAAGCTCTCATTGAGGCATGAGAGATTAAACACCTGAGGAAGGCGTATCATGTCGAAACCGGAGGAGTTAATTAAAATTAATTAATTAATTAAATACAAATTACCATATCAAATTATAATTAGGAAGTATTTATTTTACCCACTTGAATTATAAAAACTCTCAGTTTTCATTTAAAAATTATTTAGAAAGAGAGAATAGGTATGTGGTGACACATACCTGTTCTCTCTTTCTAAATAAGCGTCTCTTCTGTCAGAAAACTTCTGTCGTACATTTTTTAGAACATCGGACATTTTTTTCTCGAATAGCTTTTGATATATCTGTTTCAAATTTATCAATATATAAAACAGGCCTTTAGAACTTGGAGGCAAGCCTTTCCAATTTATTTAGGAAGGTTTATATGAATTTGGAGGTATAGTTGGCTCAAAACTGGTAAAATATTCTATATACTAATTACACAAAGACACTATTTAATAAATTTGAAATCTCTCTTGCATCAATGTAATATTTACAAATTATTTAAAAAAAATTATTATCTTAGTTCCATGACTTTGGCATAAATTGTGCTATCATATTTACATTAGCTTTAATCTTAAGGGTGGGATTCTATGCATATTTGTAGTGTGTGTAAGATTATCTGTAAGAATTGTAAGCATGTACGTATTATAAATGCCTACAGACTTACAGATAACCTTACATACGCTATAGATTTGAACAGAATCTCGCCATAATTTGGACATCTGTCGATTGATTTATTCCTTTTTGTATGGACTTGTGTAGTCTTCTTGTATATACCGTCACTGAGTATAGTGAATAGGACCAACAGTTTATAGATCTTTGTTTCTTAATATGACATTGAAACTAATCATTCTAGAAAACTGTTTCTTAGTTGCGCTTCAGCCTAGATATGAAATATCAGACTATAATGCCAGATAAGAAGAACTGGGAGACAGGAACTCCAGTAAGAAAGGCAGCCGGCAGTCAATTTCTTAATGAGAGATGGCTACCTTGGAGCCCGGAGGTTAAATACTTGGGAATGCTGCTGAACAGGCGCCTGACATTTGCAAGTCAGATCACACGTATGAAAGAGAAATTCGCCATGGCACGTAATACGTTAATGCCCATGTTGGGGGCGAACAGCGCGCTGGACCTCCGATATAAGAAACTTTTGTATACAAGCTCACTGGGGTCTCAGTTGACGTATGGCGCTCTGGTCCGGTCCTCGGTATCCAACCGTCACCTGAAGAGCCTTGAGGCTCTTCAGAGCCGGATGCTGAGGACCATGGTCGGGGCGCAATAGTTCGTTAGGAACGAGCAATTAGAGAGGGACCTGGGGGTACAGCCGCTGGGCGC